>VWZZ01007621.1:0-14880 GCA_013399095.1 Psophia crepitans
ATCTCAGAAGAGCGGAGTAGAGGATATGGTCTGTAATAAACCCAGTGATGATTCTTGAATTATCAACTCTTCTCCTGTTTCAATGTTAATTTATTCCTGATGGAACTGGCGAAGATTCTGTGAGCTGTCTTAAAACACAATAACTGCTGTCGTTCTGGTGACTAAACATCACGGGTGGTGTTGCAGGACAGACAAGTAATTGTCAAGTGCCACGTCTGTTCCATGACTTCCAAGGAGAGGGTTTCCTTCCAAGCCATGCTCTCTGCTTCTGGCTCAAGATTTTGTGGCTCACAAACTTGTTTCGTTGTATTGGTGCAAGCGGCGGGCCTGGTTCTTGGCATTAATGACAGGGAACTGGGTTGTAGTCACTCTCATCTGCCCAGTTTGGGCGTACCAGCATTGGTGGGTTGTGCAGGTTATGCCAAGAGGTCTCTCTGCAGCGCTGCAGAGCAAACCAGGGATGAGAGCTGGGTGGGCACAGTGCTGAGCACGGCTTAGCAGCTCTGTGAGCACACAGAGATGCTGGCTGGAGTTGTGGGATCTGGGATCATTGCACTGTGCCCTGTGGCACTGGTGGGGACCAGTGGCTGGCAGGGAACAGCCACTGTCGGTGTAAGATGGCTGAGGGAGGTTTGAGTAAGCAGCACGGGGCTGGCCATGGGCAATATCCACTAAACCTTGAATTGGGGTAGTTGGTCTGACCATGTCCTAACATGAGGATTTGGATGGGCTCTTCTCTGGTCAGTGTCTGACCATGCAACATCAACTACCCTGGCATTGCTGTGCCAGAAAACAGTCTTGGTGGCAGCACTTGATCTCCTTGAACATGTTTTCTGTGATAATTAATCATGCTTATAAAACATAATTGCCCTTTGTATTGCCTCTGTCATGCTTCCTTTTCCTTCCTGTTTGTTTTTTAGTTTACATTTTTTTTTATAATTAATTTTGTGCAGGACTTTCCTGGCTTAATTTGACAAGCACAATAACCTGTGTAGGTAAAAGTTGCTCACCTTAGGTGATTTAGCAGTGTTATGGTCAGCAACAAATTACCTTTTCTCCTCTGATCAGTGTCTGCCTACAGCTCTTGTCTAGTTTTCTAAGAGGGTAATGATTCTTATTTATCTTGAATTTTAAAATCTACAGCAGAAAACAGACTCAGCTACTACAACATGGGGAAGGTGTAAGCCAGCAGAGACACAACTTCTGAAGTGCAGGCAGGGGGTCCAGGTACCCGTGCTTCCTCCTCTTTACCATTAGTGCTCCCCGGCAAATCTGCATCTTCTGCTCTCGGAATGCAACCGCAGTCCCACCTGCAGGCTCAGAGCTCAGCTGAACGTGCCCCGCTGTAAATTGTGGTTGGGAACTAAACTGTGCAATAAAACTGTAAGGGAATATAAATAGCTTAAACGTTGAGGCACGGAGGATGGGTAGTAATGGGGACCCTGGAGGTACCGGAGGGAGCTTGACAGACAGAAGAGACGACGAGAAGAGTAATAGACCATTGAACCTGCTGGAGACAAAAGTAATCAGGGCAGAGCTTTGTAGATGAAGAAACTCAGAGGGTCAGACAAGGAGAAACCAGCTTGATGAAGCCAAGAGGATTCAAAAACGAATTTTCACCTGTGGGGATCACATCCTCTCATCTCACACTGAGGGAGCCCCAGAGGCTGCAGGCTCCTGGGGGGATGCTGGGGACCCATAGGATGGCACAGACATCCCCACATCCCACCCGCAGCCCTGTTGAGGAATTTGCTGAGGAGCCCCTTGCCACTGGGTACCTCTGCCCAGTTTTCCTTTTCCCCAAACTGTGTCCAAGGGCCTGCCTTGCTTGGACTCACCCTCCTTCCCATTTGTTGCCTTAAATCTGGAGACCCTGCAACGAGCAAAGCGAGGGGTGTACCGTCACCCGATGCTGCATGCAGAGAAGACTTTTTCTTTTCAAAATCTCCAACGCGCCGCTGTGTGCTGACAGGAAAGCGTGCAGAGCTGCTGTAACACGGCTTGCTGACAAAATGGCTCCTGGTTAGGTATTTAAGAAGGTTTGCTGCTGAAATAATACACAACCCCAGCATATGGTAATTAGAGATAAGCAAACAGTTGAAATAAAATCTCTTAAATTATACCACCCTGTGCACAAGGAAATGTGAGGCACGTAAACAAACCGGCTTTCTTCCCGAGCTGCAGACAGAGCGTTAGCAGGTGATTCACTGGCGGCGCGTCTCTCCCTTGTCTAGTTCATTAGATCATCATTAATTTACACCTGTGTTTGGCGAATTACAGCGAAACACGGGCTTAGAAAACACCCCGGTTTTTTGCAATGCTTACAAGGAAGAAATGTTACCAGACAAAGTGAGCTCCCTTGGAAAATTAGGGAAGTGTTGGCTTCTTCCCCCAAAAGCAATTTGTTAATCCAGGTGTAAGTCTTATTTCTAAGCGCATTAGTGGGCTCAAAAGCAATTTTGAGACCCTTTGTCCTACACGCAGCATCGTTTCTTTTTGCCTATGAGTGGCTTATCAGTAGAGAGGTTACAAAATCTGTTGCCTTATCCAGAAGACATGAGGAAGGGCTTTTCCTACGGATGCTACAGTAACGGCTTAGCGTGAAAAACACAACCCACAGTACTTTCAGTTGTTACCAGGGGGTGGCTTTTGACAAGAACTGTGTTTTCTTCCCTTTTCTGTGTCTGTATTTACGTTCCTTCATGCCATTTCCAGGTATTTTGAGGGGGGAGTCATTCAAAATCTGCACATTGACTGGGTTGAAAGAAGAACAACCTCTTGCTTGGGTGTGCAGTGAGTTTGTGGAGACCACCAGAGACGCTGTGAAGGCAAACCGATGGGGAACGATGTCGCTTCTGTTAGGGGCTCAAGGCAGTTCCTCTTTTCTCTAGGAGAAATCTTGCCGAGAGATTTCTCAGTTTTGAAAGTTGTGTGTACTGGGTGCTGTGTGTACTCATGTTAACCTCCGGTTAAAATGTATAGAAGTGTTTCATAGAGCCTAACTTGGGACAGTTCAGACCAGGACCTAATTCAGGATCCATGCTGGAAAACAGAACAAATCACCCCCCCGGTTGCTGAATTAATATTCCTCTTGCTTCAGTGTTTATTTGGGGAGTTTTCATCCAACGGTGCAGCAGCGTCTGTGAGCACCGTCCCTGAGGGCAGCAATTCCCCGGTGGCCCCGGGGCAGAGGGGGCTGGCCAGGCTGGCACTCACAGGGCTTGGATGTCAGGCAGGGATTTCAGCGTTTAAAGATGTGCTAGAGCAGATCTGCAAGAAAAGCACTCAATCTAGATAGAAACTGATTTTTGTAAGTGTTTGATTAACCTCAGCGCTAACAGTGCATATCTTATTTGTGTTTGAATTTATTTGTGCTCAGTCACCCATTGCTAGATTTCAGGATGTCTTTTAAAGAAAGACTAATCATGTTTCTATTGGAGTTGTGTTTTTTTTAAATTTGAGGTGCTCGTAAGCAGTAGTCAAGTCAATGCATGTGCATCCTAAACAATACACTATTAATCTGCTTAAATTTTCCTCTGGAAGAAAATTTTTTGAGACCACGAGCCACTCTTTTATTGAAACTAAACCCACTCCCATGGGCAGTATTTCTTTCTTAAAATGGCAAAATACAAGTCTTAACAAGGCAAAAATAGGGGATTTTGATTAAGTCAGCATCCTAAAGCTGCATCTTAAATAATACAAATACTCCCAGACTGGAATAGGAAACATGATTGTGTTTCATCATGTGAATATCTGACCTGACGTCCTCTATTCACTGGCCATCTACTGTTAGCAATGCTGCCTGCGTGGAGGCCAATAACTTTTGATTAAAATAGAGCTGCTATTTTTGAAAAGCAGTCTATCACCATGACTGTGAGAGCTGGCGAGTTTAGTGCTCTCCTTCATAAGCTGTTTCAGTGGTAAGATACTCTTGCATCAAAAGCGTGAATGTCTCTTCCTACTTCAGCTATTCTGTGATTTTCCAGCTCAAAATTTCCTGGCCAGGAGACAAATTACTGCTTTGCCTGCTAGATGTCTACAGCGTGTGCTGCAGATGATTGAAGGAGAGCAAAAATGTTCAATGCTTTGTCATTGAAGTGAGAGGGGGAGGGAATTTTTGCTGAAATATCCTGTTCTTCATGTGCTGCTCATGCAGGACCAGGCACAGAGGCAGTCATTCATCTCAGCTCACAGTAGACATGCAGAAATTGAGCTTCTAGTCTCAGCCTCCTACCTAAACCCCTCTCATGTCAGTGGAGGGGAACAGCCTTTCCTAAGGGGTGATTCATTAGGTAGGTATCAAATATAGACTGGATAAAGCATGGCCCACTGGAGATCTTCTCTTTGCTCCCCTGACCACAGAGACAGCTTAGGCGACAGGTTTGGTTCAGACAATCAGTATTCAGGTAGCATAAGAAGCCGGGCAGTATCGTCTTCCTTTCCCCCAAAAGCTATAGGCTTGTCTCCCCAGCTCCTGTGCTCCTGGAGTGTGTAGAGAAATTGGCCCATGCTATTTGGGAATCAGGCCAGTTCATCCAGTTACCGTCTACTTCTGGCTATGAAGGATCGAGGAAGATGGAAGGGAAAACAGCAGCTCTTCCTGCAAAGGCTAATAGCTGTAGCAGCAGAGATCTGTCGTATCTCCACGACTGCCTTGGTTTACAGTGCAGTCCCCGTCTGCTGCATGTAAAAAAGGTAATGTCAGCCATAAAATATTGGAAGTCTGACTCCAGCACAAAGATCCCTGACAATTTAATAAGAATTCCTCGTGATGCTTCACAAGCTCTTTCATGGTTTTGACACAAAGCCTCGGGCAGGATGGATTACTGGGGCTCCCAGGCACTTTCCAAGAGGGAATTGCACTGGCCAATACGTATGAGTCAGCTAACCATCTCACTTCATCATCGTGGACTGATGCCTTGCATCCTGTAAGCTGAGGCAAACCTTATACTCCCCAACCCTTTCTTTTGCCGGGAGACAAGATAGAGGATGTTACCGTTGCCTCCTCGAATGGCTGACACATAATCCTTAATGGGACATGGGGTTTAATAAATGCATGGCTGTATTGCTTGTATAGGAAAGCTTTGTATCCTTCATGTAATCACACAGAGTCAACAGGGATGAACATAACCTTTTATACACTTATTTTCCCGAGATCTGTGAGTATATCCCAAATAAATCTTAGAAGAAGGTTTCATTTTTCTTTTGCGCGGTCGATACTCAGCTTGCAGGGAGCTGATACATCTGTTTATTTTCTTCATCGTCTTGCAGGATATACGTAGCGCACAGCACCATGAACAAGAGCTGGCTGGAAAAGGGATGCTGTTATTTCCTCTTATCTCAGCCTATGATTTTTGAAATGAGCTGACATAAGACTTAATAAATATTCAGTTAAAAGGGGAGCGAAATGTTTTCTGCAAAGCTTCAGCTTTTTGGCTGGAGGAAAGAAAAAAAAAGAGAGAAAAATCTGAGATATTTCTGATTTCTAGGGTAGCTCTGTTAAAAGAAGAGATGGGATGACTGTACCTGGATTAAAATACCAGACTGATATCCTTGATCACTACCTCAAGACAGTCTTTTAAGTCACACGTGGCAGCAAATTCCCTATCAGAACTCCACCCCAGTTCCTTGGCAATGTTTGAACAAGAAATAAATATGGGCCTGTATGATAGACAGATATATAACACATACACCAAAGGGGACGATGGAATGTGTCAGGGCAAGCGAAACAGCTACACGACAGAAATGGGATATTAAGGCCTATTGGGACACAGAATTTAAAAGTTTCCTGGTATTTCTTAAACAGGTCTTCTCAGTGCTGTCAGCCAGTTACAGCTCTCAGCCGAAAGGTGCAAAGCAGCTTCTACTGTTCTCTGAAACATTAAAAGGTAGTTAAATAGTAGAAAAATCCTGAGTTTCTGAGTTTCTCCCATGTCTGTGAGAAAGAAGAAAATCTATCTCATTTTGAAAGATCCAAAATGTAGGGATATGTGGTACACAGATTAAAAGGATGTTCGACAGAGGAGTAGGTTGAGTGATGAGAAATACAGAGGCATGATTATTCAAATCCAACAACCTTTCCTCTCCTTTCCGTTCTGAGTGATGAATTCTGGGCACGGGGGAGGCTGGGGAGGGACCAGGTCAGAGCCCTTGCTAATCAAAGACACTGGTTTCTACCAGCTGAGGACTTGGCTCCCAAATCACGTACTCTCAAGCACCACGCAAAGCATACAACGATGGAGGTACTCAAGAAAGACTAGGTCAATATTATACATTTCTGCACAATGAGCGTCAGTATGTGATTTGAATAGACGACGTGGCTGCTGCAGGAGGAGCCTGGGTGTGGACACAGCTACATTGGTGAGAGATACCTCCTGAAGATGACGTTATTTCAGCAAAAACCCTCCTTGTAACAATTCAAATCTGCCCTAGGGGATGGTGCCAGAGGAGCAGAGCTGTGGTTACAGATACTCCACCATCTTAATTTTTTTTAGTCCATTCCTGTGCAAATAAAGAAAGGCAGCAGCAGGTTTATTGCCATTGGGATTAGGATGGCTGGCTAATTAGATACCAGTGAAACTTGGGATGAGAATTTGTATAGGAAATGCTGTGATTCCTCCCTCATTGTACTCCGTGGCTCTTCACTGCAAGTTTTGGTAGAGTAACTAATGCCTGCTCACGGGATTTGACACCTACTTCAGCAACAAGTCAGTTTGTCCTGTCCATCTAGACAAGATTTTAGGCTTACCAAGTTTCTCTCAGAGACTGATCTGCTTTCTAAATCTTCTGCTGCCTCCAGTGAGGAAATCATAGAGCCATGATACAAACCCAACCGATTGGAATCAGCCAGCTTCAGCCATTAATGCCGTTTTAATAACGACAAAGCTTCTGGTTGAAAATAACCCTTTGATCTTTGACAGGCTTGAAAATGAGCAGAACACAGCTGAAGTTCAGTTCGGATTACCTGCAAACATTTGCACACAACACCGCTGCCCTTTGGGGCTGAGGGACAGCATTCGTTTAAAAAAACGCCACAACACAAAACCCCCAAAACTTAGCTAAATTAAAATGAGTATCAACACTGATTTGAAACAAGCATGGTTAAAAATTAGAAGTGCTTTGACTTCTGGCAGACAAGTGTTCCGAGAGAGGTCTCAGAGAAGAAGGTAATGAACAGCCAGAAATATTATTCATGAACATTCAGTTGGCTTTTAAATAGGAATTTGCTTTGATTGCTGGTTCATAGACCTGAGTGGCAATGATCTGTCAAAAAATTATATTTCATCTCTGGTCCAGGGAACTTTCCTCAGGAACTGCTCGCTGTCTCGTTAGAAGGTTATTGACTGTTGTATTATATCTGAAAAACGGCCTGTGAAATGGTACTATGAGCGCTCAGAAACTCTGCGGAGATGCAGGTAGTTCAGCTGGGCAAGAAAAAGGATGGTAGTTGTCAAGCAGAAATCTTCTGGAAGAGAATGACCTGACAGGCCAGACGTTGGCCATGGGGAAGCAAAGCGCATCCTAAGAGCTGAACCAGGTGATGCTGCACCTCTCAGTCTACCTGGGAGGAAGAGCGGGAGGTGCAACCATGTGGTTGATGCTGCTGGGGTCACCACTGTGCCCCTGATGCAGCAGGTCTCCCCCATGGGGTCTGGCACTGTGGTGGGGCACCACTGGACAGAGCCCTGTGGTAGCATGGATAGGGGACTGGTATTGACCTCCGGTCACCAGCCCATTTCTCGCTGGGGCTTGGCTACCTTGCCCTTCAAGAAATGCTACTGCTCTTCCAACTATTCAGCTTCAAGGCTCCAGGGCTAAGATCTGTGGCTCCCAGCTGACGCCCTAAGCTCTGGTATGAGCAGCGGCCAGGCTGAACTACACTTGAAAGCAAAGGGTGAATCTCCTGCACGCTAGCTGAAGAGTCAAGCGCTGTTTTGCTCACTGCTGAGGGGTTCTGAGTGGCTGGCTCGCAGCTGAAATATCTCTTCTGAGTAGGAAAGAAAACTTCCTTTGAATAACATTCTCAAGGCCAAGATCTGTGACTCCTGTCTTCCACCCCCAAACTCACGTATTCTAACACACCGCCCCCCATCAGGCTTTCTCCTTCCTGTTGCTGTTCACAAATAGGTGTGCAAGTTGTCTTCGCTGTGCTGCCTGCAGAAAAACTTCCCTGGCAGCAGCACGCTTGGACCTCTGCCTGCCTAGTGATGAGTATCTCTGTTCGCTTGTGGCCTCCATCTGATGTTAATGTCTGCACCTTCAGTTGAGGTAATAGGCGCTGGGCAGCGGTGGCTGTGCCCTGCTGGGTTTTCTGTCCGTGCAATGCTGAGGACTATTAATTATGTTTCAGTTACATGAATGTGATGAACTGTCCAATATGTCTGTCTGTAGTTTTGCTGTTATAACTGAAAAATTTGATGTCCTGAGAGTTCCCATTTCCTTGAGCAGCAGGATGTTGGTGGTGGCTTTGGCTGGTGACGTGTAGTGGCCTGGACATTTAACGATGGAGAAGGACAGGAGGGAAGGATAAGGGTCCTTGAAGCCGTACGTAGTCTGGCAGCTGTGTGTGTGTGTGTGTATGTTTCTTTGTTCTGGAGGTGATATCATCCTGGTGGATGGGGTCCTGGTGACACCTGGCAGGGAAGGAGCAGCAGAATAAGTGGTAACATGACCGTCAAATCTGGTTGATGAACCAGAAGCATCAACAGAGCATGAGTTTAGCCAGTGTGAGTGATTTCCGCCAATGTCTATTTCAAGGATTTCTGTTTGTTTGTTTTGGCTTGTGTCTGTGTTCATAGGAAATACAACTTCTGGACTGAAGGCACTTAGCTAGCTTGTAAGATTTAGAAGGACCACAAAATTTTAAAATTAATTCTCCTAGGCACAGCAGATCCTCACTCAAACAGCAAACCAACGTGTCTCTACTTGCCTCAATTGTTTTAGGAAAACTGGTCTAACTGGAGAAAAATCTGTGACTTATATATGAATTGAGAAACTCATTACCCACAACACAGAAAGAAGCCACAGCAACTAGTAATCCCACCTGTGTTATCTAGACCAGCCTCAGCTGGGAAAAATCCTCTGTAAGGTCTGATGCATAAAAGGAGAGTGGATACATCACAACTTGCCATGTTGTGGTTGTTCCTCCTGGTTTAGACTTTCCATCATTCCAGAGATTTTTAGGGGTGCACTTGCAGTTCATCAGCAAACTTTTTGCTTTAGATCTTCTCTGAAGAACAAAGAGAGATGAAGCATCTCCTCCCTGTGCTCTGAGAAACTGGAAAACACCAGTATGGTCCTGGAAACTCGTACGGACACACCTCCCACTGCAGCTCTCCAAAGGAGGCATGAGTCTGGCCATGGCTTATCCTGCAATAAATCCCACTCACTTCATTAGGCTTCTGGGGATGAGGAGCCTAGCGTGTGTGTGTGTGTGTGTGTGTGTGTGTGTGTATGTTTCTGTGTGGCTTTGCACGTGAGTGCATCGTGAGGCAGGACAGAAGTCTGTGTGCCCTTTGGAGGAGCTGCCCATCACGCGTAGCTCTGACACAGGGTGGCTGAGCGGACTTCAGCAGATGCCAAGGTGCAGGCGGTTTGGCCATGGCAGTTGTCAGTTGGCTGTGGCTTGGGTTGCCAAGGTGATGCATTTCAAAAGGCCAAATCTGTGCTCGGTTTTCAAAGGCTGGGTTGTTTCTTTTGATCTGCAAAGCAGGGGGAGAGACAGATACAGGACTACTGGCTTTTTGTTCTGTTTTGTTTTGTTTCTGTATTACAACCTGAATGATCTTGGCAACTGAATTCCTTGGGTTAAAAACTCAATTCTTGACGGTGAGTAAAGTTGCTAAAGTCACTACTGAACCGCTGAAGTATGTTTGCAGAAAGACATCTAAATACCAAGCCTGTGAATTCCTTGATATTCTCTAATTCACGGACAGTGTGATGTAATTGGGTTGACTTTTGAAGGCTTTGCGGTGCTATGGTGTATCCATGGGCAGGATGCTGTTTGCAAAGGCTGTTGGATGCAAATGATAGTTCTTGTCCGGAGGAATTCCCTTTGCAGAGGGAGATTGGCACTGGCGTGATAACAGATGTGCAATTACTACATCTCAAACCTGAATAAGAACCTGGCACAAAAAATTACTTGTAGGTTCCTGGTTTCTAGTCATGCTCGGGTTGGAATGGGCTCACAGCTTCCTCCCTGGCCTTTTCGTTGACTCCTTAAGTTAATACTTTTTATCCTCTGCTCAGAAGGAAGATATCCTGACTCAGCTGCTCAGACCCCAAGGACCAGTGAAGAAGCTTGCCCAACATGGTGCAGTGAATTTAAGCCTATCTTCCCCAAACGCTGCTTTCGTGGTTGAGGGAACACAATAACGAAAAGGTGTGGTGCTCTGTCTCTGCAGACATTTATGCCCAACGTATTCACTCACAAACAGCATAAGTGATGCTCAGAACTAGGCAAGACAATTCCGCGTTTGTGCATTGCTCTTTGGCTCCCTGAGCCTGGGCATTCCTCATCACTCCTATTCTGCCATGCCCTCAGCGTTTAGTAGGTGAATGCTCTATCGTTTCGGGGCCCTGGAAGAAGACAGGCAATATACATGATGTTTCTCCTCCTCTGCAGAAATTTGCTCTGCGAAGACTTTGGGTGGGTGTGTATCTCACATTAGAGAGCTTGTCTGACCAAAACCATTATCCCAGTTGCTTATTTTCAGCAGAGGGCATTGTTATGTACCTGTAGCTCTTTCTGCTAACTGGTATTTCTGGTCTGAAGCATTGGGTTAAGTTTTTGCAGCGTTACAAACTGTTAAACGTACAGCTTCCGTCTGTGCCCTCAGGCTTTGGTAAATGCCAGGAATTCATCTTTCCCTGGTCTGCAGTGAAATAAAAAAGGGTAAAGTGCCTTTAGTTTGCATAGTTGTGGACTAAGCTCATGTACCTGGGCAGCACCTGCAGTGAGGCTGATGGATGAGAGTTGAGACACAACACTCCAGTCTCTTATCAAAGCCCTCAAACAAATGTGGTGTTGTCTTCTAGCCCGCGGCACGAGCAGGTTGTTATAGATGTGCAGCAGCGTGCTGATTAATCTCCATCTGCTTGGGTCAGAGGTTGCTGACGTATAACCTGTTGGAGAGCGTATCTTTCCCACTGTCCTGGCTGATCTCTGCACGCTGTGCCTCCGTGAAATTGTTGTGTGGGTCTCAGTACCGTGCCGGCACCCGACGCCGTCCTCGCACATCAGCTGCCTGCTGCCCGGGATGCTGCCTGCGTGTCGGAAGATGTCAGTGTTGATTCTGACTGCTGGTTTTCTGGCGCAGGTAACGCTTGCTGCTCGTGTACTGCTTCTGCAGCCGTCGGCTGTGTACTGCCGCTGTGCAGGCAGGATAAAAGCGCTTGGTTTTATACCCGTGCTTTCCTCTTGCCTGTGGTTTTGTGTGATCTGCCGGGTGCGGGTGGCCCGGTGCGCTGCCGACCCGACGTTGCTCCCGTGTTTGCTGAACCCTGGTGGGTGAACACGCGCCGGCTGAGCTGTCCGTTGCGGGCTGTGGCTCCTGCCCTTGGGCGCCTGCATTTCAATGCTCTTTGCATCTTTGCTAGCGCTGAGGCTTTCACACGGGTGTGGAAGTGTGAGCCTTATTTTTCTCAGGGCTTTAACTTAAGCTGCTGTGGGGTCTGCAACTGTCCGTGCGCTGACTCTTGTTGGGTTTCGATGTCACACTGTTTTTATGGTTCAGCTTTGTAGTTCATGTTCAAGTATTCACTGTCCTTCAGAAACAGCGTGGCATCTTTTCTTCTACCTAAACTGTGGCTACTTTTAATATTTCCCAAAACGTTCTGCTGCTGAGAGTGTTTCCTTTGTCTGCACGTACCACTTGCGATATCTCAAGACCACAGGGTGAGGGCAAATATAAAAGGCAAAAATCTTACTTTTAGATAATATACACTGACTATCCTGCAGGTCATCTCACCTCGCAGATTTGTGCTCCAGAACTGGAACAAGTCCCACCCTGCTGGCAGGTTTTGGCGCTTTAGGTACCTGATTCAGGGACAGAGTGACACGTTACCCTGAATATCAGTCAGCAGTGCGTCTTAGCAGCTAAAAGGGCCAAATGTGTCCTGGGGTGCATCAAGCACAGCATAGCTAGCTGGCTGATGGAGGTCATTGTCCCATTCTACATGGGTGCAGCCCCACCTTGAGCACTGTGTGCAGTTTTGGGCAGCTCAATATAAGAAGGACATCAAACTATTGGAGTGTGTCCAGAGGAGGGTGACCAAGTTGGTGAAAGACCTCGTGAGCAACACTTAGGGGGAGTGGCTGAGGTCACTTGGTTTGTTCATCTTGGAGAAGACTAAGGGGTTCCCTCATCACAGTCCACACCTACCTCAAGGGGGGCAGCGGAGGGGGCAGTGCTGATCTCCTCTCTCTCGCGACCAGTGATAGGACATGAGGAACTGAATGAAGCTAAGTTGGGGGAACTTCAGATTGGACATTAGGAAAAGGTTCTCCACTGAGAGGGTGGTCAGTCACTGGAACAGGCTTCCCAGGGAAGCTGTCATGGCACCAAGCCTCTCAGAGTTCAAGGAGCATCTGGACAATAGAATAGAATAGAATAGAATCATTAAGGTTGGAAGAGACCTCCAGGATCATCCAGTCCAACCGTCCCCCCACCACCTATTCCCCACTAAACCATGTCCCTAAGTACCACATCCAACCTGTCCTTAAACACCCTCAGGGATGGTGACTCCACCACCTCCCTGGGCAACCTGTTCCAATGCCCAACCACCCTTTCCCTGAAGAAATTTCTCCTAATCTCCAACCTGAACCTCCCCTGGAGCAACTTGCAGCCGTTCCCCCTAGTCCTGTTTAGTTTTAGGTAGTCCTGCAAGGAGTAGGGAGCTGGACTTGGTGGTCATTATGGGCCCCTTCCAACTTGAGAGATTGGTGAGGCACTGGAACAGGTTGCCCAGAGAAGTTGTGGAGGCCCCATCCCTGGAAGTGTTCAAGGCCGGGTTGGATGGGGCTTTGGGCAATCTGGTCTAGTGTAGGGTGTCCCTGCCCATGGCAAGGGGGTTGGAAATAGATGATCCTTGTGATCCCTTCCAACCAAAACCATTCTATGATTCTATTCTATGATTCTAGGGTTACACTGTGCTTGAATATTGCCTTGAGAGGTTTTAAGTCCCATTTCTGAGAGAGCACTCCGCTCTTTCTGGTGGTTCTGATCCGTTCAGGGCAGGCTCACCTGTTCATAACATCTGCTCATCTCTGGTGTTTCCTCAAAGCTTACCCTCACATGAGCAGCTCTGCTATGAGGTGTCTCCCTGGTAATGACTGCCCACATGCAATGCAGACACACCAAGCTTGCCTTGCCTCGGTTGCAGCTCTGACTCTTCTGCTATGGCCGGGATTGGTCAACTGCTGATCTTTAACGACTGTTCTTTGGGAAGGTAAACCCAAAGAAGCATTACCTTCCTCCTGTACTACAGGAATACTGTACGAATTAATAAACTTAAGGCTGGACATGTAGGAAGTTCCTGGCAACCAGGTTTTATTGCAGGTGTACAGACAGGTTGCCTAAATCATGAAAGCAGATAGTAGATACAGGGCCAAGTGACAGAGTAACAGATGATTAATGGGAAGAGAAGTGCTCCTATACACTGCTGAGCCCACAGGCAGGATGATTGGACAGGTCAGGCCTTGGGACAGGCTGCCCAGGGAGGCAGTGGAGTCACCGTCCCTGGAGATGTTCAAAAAGTGTTTAGATGTGGCACTTCAGGACATGGGTTAGTAGACAAGGTGGTGTTGGGTTGATGGTTGGACTTGATGATCTTAGAGGTCTTTTCCAACCTTAAAGATACAATGATTCTACAATTGCTAGAGGGAGAGGGAAGCCGTTTCTCTGATGGCATCCAATGAGTAGGGATGGAAAAAAGCTGGAGGTCCTAGCAGTCTTCCCAAAAGGAAGGAGATAAAAATCAACCTGAAGACTCCACAGTCTACCTTCCCTTCCAAACCCATGCAAAGGGGGAATCCTCAAAGAGTATTTAAGCACACTGTGGAGTGATGTGGAGCAGCTGAAGCAAAGCTGAGGACTTGACCACATGCTGAGCAAGGTCTGTAATGTGCATGTTCATGGTGTTTCTCTTCTGAATGAACTCAAAAGAAGAGTTTATCTGCTTCCCCCAAAACCAAGAGCATCCAGGATTCCCATTCTTCTTCTCTGCTCCAGAGGTCTGAGCATTGAGATGGGTGTGGGTCACCTGCAAAGAAATGACCAGGAGGATCTGTTCCCTGTGTTACTCTTGGGTAACAATTGAGTGTTTGGATCTGACGATGTCAACCTGCTGCAGGTTTCTGGGAAGGTTTGCAGAGCACAGGCAAGGCTGGGGTTGATCTTCTCAGACACAGTGTTGGTACCTGCTGGTACACCTTTGGAGTCATCCCATCAAGGGTGTTTGTACAGTGCACGTCTGAGTAGCCAGATCTGAGCTCATTCTGAATTAGTTGGTGGTTGGGGAATTCCTACCATATAGAGGTGGAATTTTGTTTGTGTCACGTAGCCTTGCTGAGAAACAGTGAATATTAGTCTGGGAGGAATGCCATGGTAACCTGGCAGTGTCTTAACACATACAGCTTGCATATCCCTCTGCAATTTTACCTAGTGTCTTACAGACATACACTTTGTGGTCTTGCGCAGTGAAAGAAGAGGCTGAGGCTGCAAGCAAAAGCATTTCTCTCTGTCCTTCCCTGCCAGACTTTATGCTTAAAATTTTTCCTCTTTGGCTTCTTGGTCTCATGGGACTGTATTAGTAAAAAGGCTGGATTTTTTACCAGAATCTGCAGGCAGCTATTTGATCTTCACTGCTTTTTTTTTTTTT
>VWZZ01007621.1:19411-57602 GCA_013399095.1 Psophia crepitans
GCCTGGATGCCACCCTGTGCACCCTGCTCGGGGTCACCTGCTCTGGCAGGGGGTGGGACTGGGTGATCTCCAGAAGTTCCTTCCAACCCTGACCAGTCTATGAATCTGTGAATCCATGAATTGCTGGAATTGAAAGAAAGCATGGGACAATCACAGCAGCAGGGTCAAATTGGAAACTTGTCTTCCACTTGGTTCTTTCACTCAGGTAATTTTGATTTTCCTAATTTTCAGAGTTTTCTTCTTTCTTTATTTTTTCTTTTTTTTTTCCCCCCATGATCTTAAAAAAACACCCAACCTTTCTTCAGTGATTGGAAATGTCTTCTAGCTTTTGGGAAAAGCCTGGAAAGAGAAGAGGCAGCTACCAGCATCATTGTCATAGTCGGTGGTCATTTCTGACCCCATTGCATACACATTAAAGACGGTGTGGTCAAAGCAGAGAGGAAAAAGGGATTTAAGTCAAGCTTGTGGAAGTGCCGCTCCCATCATGTATTATACACTGAGACCAATTTTTGATCCTGTGAGCTTCCAAATATCTTTGACAGCTCTTCAAGTTGAAAGAAACTGCCTATTGGGGTCCTGAGGGACAAGAAGCAATATCTTCATCAGATACCTGATACGTGAGCAAGGCACTGCAGCCCCATTTATGAGCATACTTGAAATGGCTTGTGTATAAACAATAGGACTGTCAGAACGGTAGGGAAAAATTCTCAGTATAATTTGGGTTGATTCGATTTCTCATTAAATTATCATAAGCATTCCAGTGGTAAGAAGCAGGAGATGAGGTGGGAGTTGCATGCTTAGGCATGGGAGAGGTCTATGTGCTGAGTCGGGATGAGAACAGCATATGGGCACTGCAACACTTAAAAACACAAAACACAAAGACTCATGTCTGATGGATGACTTCTTATTTTCTTTAGGAGAAGAAAGACGCACTTCTCCATCTCTAGCCGGACACTAGCTTGGGTATCAGAAAAATAGAGATTGTTACCCAGGTATCTGTGAGGTCTCAGGCTGTGTCATAGATTTACCTGTGGTGATCCCTGGTGGCTTATTAAAAATTATTATTCAGTCTCTTGATGTACACACCGGCAAGTGAGAAGGTAGCACTCATTTTGGGGAGCTTATAGTCATGTCTGTTTTTCCTGAGCCAGTCCTGGATTTCATGCTTTCTCACGTCTTTTTTTTCTCTCTGCTGAGTGGCTGTAATTTTGGTTATGGCATTCTCTTTTTGTACATTGATTGTAAAGAAATCTCCCTGAAAGGTGCAGAAAACTTTCTGTCTGTCTGTCTGTCTGTCTATCTATCTATCTATCTATCTTGCACCCTTGGACATCAGGGGAAATGCAGATAGTCTTTGTTATGGTTCCTGTGAATAAGGAGGGATCTGTGTACGATTACACTGTAAATAGTTCTTCCTTGTGGTGGGGAGATAATTCAGCTTTCATTTAAAAAAAAAAGAAAACCAAACCAAAAAAAACCCCCAAACGCTGAAACCTCCTGTGCCTACAGAAGCACTGGGTCTGTTTTTATGTTGGGCCTTTCTCATCTCAACCAGTCATAGTACACATCTGCATGAGTTTTCTGCCCTGAGTCATGTAGCCACATGCTTTGACTAACGGAATATAAGTTGGATTGTGTCTGGATCTCTTCTCTTTTCTCTTATGACCCAGGAGTTTGCTAATTGGGAAATGCACCTCAGGCAGCCCTGCAAGCTGGGGTGGTAATCCTCCCTTTGGCAGGGCTCCTTCTCCACCCAGGGCTCTGCTCCATCCTCTCCTTGGGCTGTCCAGCTTGGGTGGGAGGAGAGGAGAATTTACTATCACCCTGATTAATTTTGTTCCATATTTTGGGCATTACTAGGAAAGACTGGGACTTCAGAAATGGGTTATTTCCTCTAGAATTTATTGAAGAAGATCTGCATATCACCGTAAGCATGATGCAGAAATTACAATACTAATGCCAATCTGCAGCACCAAATCAGTGCAGTTCAGTGTGGGCTCACCAGTGCAGGGTGGACACGGAGCAGGCTGGGAGCTGCATCTCCATTCCCTACACCTGAGCTCTCTAAATCCCTAACTTGGGTTGGTTTGTCCTGATCACTTGATGTCTTGGGACTTCCAGTTGTGGGTCCGGTTGTCTCTGTATGCCTGTGGCACTGTGTCCCTGCTCTCTGCTTTACACCCTTGTCCGGGCTATAGTCCCACTGTAGGACTGGTATGTAGTTCTGTCTGCTACAGCTGATGGTGTGAACCTTGGCAGCTCTGCATCTCACAGATTCAAGTGGTGAGTGCATGAAGACAGCAAAAAAACCCAGCCTCACTGAGGTGGTTGTGTGTCTCTGGTCTGCCAGGCTCTCCATCTCCTGCCAGCTACGTCTCAGGGGTGGTGAGATCGTGGCAGAGTGAGTTCCCCTCTGGGCACGCTCGCTTGCTTTGTCTGAGCATGTGCATGGCCTCTTGCCTGCAGAAAGATTCTCCTGTGGTCGCAGCTAGTGAAAAGGTACCTGGGTTTGGCCCTAGAGCCAAGCTGGCAGAGATGTATTTTTCAGTCCTGCAGATTCCCTAAAACATTCTGAAATAATACAGCAATCTTAAATAGGAATTCAAAGCCTAAACCCTAAAAATATTAATCAACTATAAAGATAAAAGGAAAAAAAAAGATTAAAGAATAATAATAATAAAAAAACCCCCTTAATGCATCTTTGACTTTGATTTAAATTTCCGCCACTTGGGGTGAGGGGAGGGGTAAAACCCCAAAGTCAGCAATTATCTTTTACATTTGATCTCAGAATATTTCTATAGTTTTTTATATGTGTCCAAACTATTTTCTGGTAAGATGATTAGTCAGAACCAGCTCTGGATCACGGATACTTGGTTTTCTCTGTCTTTTCTCTTGAGTAGGGGGAAAAAAAAATGTTGGAAATGATCAACCTGTCATGTTCCAAACGGTGGGGGCTGAATTGTCTTCCCATGCCACGAGGAGCAGAACTGCAGGGGATGCTGTAAATAGTGACGCACTTGGAAGAAGCAGAACTCTGTGTGGAATTTGGGAAGCCTGCGGAAAATACAGCTGCTGTGCCTGTGTGGTAGAAAAAAAGTCAGCATCAAACTCTTCTGCACCCCCCCCGGCTTCCTCCCTTCCTTCTCCTGTTCCACAGCAGGGAGCCTGCACTGCAGGCTGCACTCCCAAGCACGGTTTTTTTACTTGTTTCCTAGATATTTCTGCTATATCAGCACTGACTTGATCAATACTGCGCTGAGCCCATGATTCCCTGCAATGTGCCATCATCTAGTGAGTAAAGGCAGTGATGGCTCAGAAAATACTGCCAGGCAAGGCAGGCTTTTCAAACAAAGCCGGTGAGCTCACGGAGCTGGTGTTAGACATTGCTTCCTAGATGTACTCAAAGGGCAAAATCCCAAGGACTTCGTTTCGTAAAATTCTGGCAACCTTATATTTGCATATGCAATTCAGGTATGAGAGATCTATTTGTTTCAGTCCCTTTATTTCAGTTCTTTCGTGGTACTTGCGATTTCATTTGGTACTATACTGGTGTAGATATAATATGGTATTTAGGGTATTTATTTTCCCATCTACAGCTCTGGAGCTGAGGATGATTTTCTATAACAGTGAACTCAAAGTAAACGGGGAGGAGAGGGAAGGATGTAATTTTCTGTTTGTCTATGGCTTCCTATGATTATTCCCCAGAACTGAAGGTAGAGTTGAGATAAGTATTTGCAGAATGATGCCTTGTCTCTGAAGTCCTCCTTTTGTCACAGTGTTTTGGACAGAGCCTGCTCAGCAGAGGGTATCAAGAGAATCAGGACAGGACCCACTTGACTGCCCATCCAGGATGGAGCACAGGCTAGAGATGGAATGACTGGGCTCAGCAGGTGGGTAAGAGGGTGCAGACAAAGAGGAGTTATACAGGAGGGCAGAAAGATGCTGCCAGTGCCCGTTTAGGGCACTTTAAACTGTGAATTTTTGGGGGAATGAGTGGCTGTGGCAAGCCATAATGGAGTTGAAGTTGGGCAAGACTGGAGAAGGTTGCCTGAGGGAAAACTCCCCGTGGCTCCAAGCTGCTGGTGCTCAGTTAGCATGTGCTGAAGAAGTGGACGGGTATTGAGGAAAAACTCTGCGCTGAAATCGTTGTGCGGGGCATCTCCCTCTTGTCTACATGTACCTAATAATGTGTGAGTACATACAGTGAATTTCAGCAGTTGGTAGTGATGTTTTAAGACTAATTTCCATCTCTTTCACCTTGAAAGATTCAAAACAACAAATAAAAATGTTGTTTTGATTAATGGTATTTCCAGATGCATTGAAATGGTGTTGGAGAAACAATTTGAGAAAGTAAACCCAATTTTGGGAGTTTACTATTCTCAAGTTCAAGCAATGTTTCCACTTAATGGTTATGTCCAATAAATTCCAGGCAACGGTTCCAATTAATAATGATGTCCAAACTCCCATATTACCCTGCCACAGAGGGTTTAGTAATATATGGGCAAATTACTTTAATTCTTCCCAGTTCCCATTAGCATATTAAACTACAATTATAATATTCTCATATTTCAAACATTCTGAAGTTTTTACCATATAGCATTGGAATTCCTTTCCGTGATGTCTGCAAAAAAAGGGAATTCATCTGCATAACACTATATTGGGTTTGAAGAGAGCTGAATCTGCTATTAAAAAATGAATATTTTACAGACTGCATGAGGAAAAGACAGCTTTAAGTGCGCAGGATATAGTTCATTTGTATATAATAAAAGGTTTGTCCTCCAAAACTGGCCCATCTGACCTATGTTTCTTTGTTAATGAGGAAAATAAAACAGATTTCTTGATGTTGATAGAAACAGCTAATCTCAAGACAGTATTCTGGGGTAAAGGAGGCTGTAGTCTTGTTCCTCTAAAATTCCCAGTGTTACATTGGCTTGCTAAGAAATGCTGAAAACGTGTTCTGAACATGTCTGTTCAGAATTTATCACGTAAGAAAGCAGAACACACTCTCATACCAAAAACCATCCAGTGGCCGAGGCCAAAGATTCAGCTGCCACAATATCCACATCTCCAACAGTTACCATGAACGAGTGCCCAGGGGAGGACACAAAAATTAAAACCTGAATATCTAAATCAATATTTTCTCCCAAAGCTCTTCCTACTTCCAGCTCTTTCAGGTCAAAGACTTTCTATGCCAGATGTGGCTTCTGTATGTGCAGCAACGCTTGATAGACCTCTCTCTGTGAACTCTCTGTAAGACTGAAGACGACACTGTACGAGGTGATTTTTCTACTTTTGTACAGGAATGGAAAGATGAGGGGAAATAACTGTGACTCTCTGGTAGTTCCTGCTGCAGCAGGGAGAGGAGCGGTGCCCTTTTCCCAGATATGGATATAAAGGAAATATAAGGTGCAGAACTGCAGAGGAGCCCTGTGCACTGTGATCTGGAGACTCTGGAGCCTACTCAATCCATTGCCTGTAGAGAAAAGGGGACAGGAACAGAGCAAGGGCGAAAGGGGACAGTGGCTCTGTAGCTATGCAAGTCTGCTGGCCAGTTCTCCTGGGAGAAATCTCACAGGCAGGGACCGAAAGGAAGGGTAAGAGTAGCAAGCTCATTCTCATCATGGCAAAAGGATTACAGAGAAGCTGCAATGTTCTATACCAAGGGATTTGTGTTTTAATCCATTTCTTAGTAATCCTCCAAATAACACTAAGAAAAGTATTAATAAATAATAATAATTGGAAAGGAAAGCTCTGAGCTAGCAAAATGTACAAAGTATTATTTTTTTTCTTCTTTTTCAGAAAAGCCACATTGAGAAAAGAGTGATGGGACATCGAAGAGATCGAAACATTCTGAGACACCTGGTGGCATGTGAGTCAGGTGAAGCAAAATTTTAACAATCTATAGGATTTAAGGGTTTTACTGTTTCAGTAATAGGACCAAATTGTTAGTGTAGATGTTGCAGTGAAACTCTCTGCTCAGTGTGGTTACAAACTAAAACAAAAAGCAAGATATCAGGTAAGAAAGGGCTGTGACAGAGACCTTCAGGGCCAATCTCACAAAACATTTGAAATCGATGATGTAGCTTGGAGAGAGCCCTATGTGGTATTTGTTAAAACGATATTGCAGAACTAGAAAGGGTTGAGAAGAGAAAGACAAATGATAAAGGCTGAGGTAAGCAAACCTCTTCTCCAAAGAGCATCTGAAAACACCTTTGTTCTCAGGGTGGGACATAAGGTGTGAGTTTGTCTGTAAAGGCTGGCCTAAGGGGTGCAGTCTGAAAACACACGTATCCATCCCTGGTGTCTGAGCACAGGAAGGGGAGGAAATTCAATGGAACTAAAAGGCAAGAAATGCTGAGAGGAAAAAAAACCACAACTCTTTTATGAAGTTTACACTGAGCCTATGGAACCGCCAAAGGGTGGGACTAAAGCCAGAACCAGCATTACCAACTGTATGCTTTGCTGGATAATTAAAATAGCTAGAGTTCTTATCATAAAAGGGTGAGGGGGAATCCCCTTTCATGGCATTTAAACCAGTCTCCATGTCCTAGGATTAGCATGAAACTCATGGTCAGTAGCAGATTGTTCCACCTGTCTATTAGTGGTGTTTCATGCAACTCCCTTTAAAAGTCTCCTCTGCTGGTAACTGCTAGAAGTCAGTCATTTGGCTCTGTTCCAGCCTGGGAATTTCTGTGCTCCTGACTCGAAATTATTCTTGGTCAGAATAATTGAACCAGATCCTCAGTGGATGTAAATTATCCCCGGTCTGTTGGAATTGCTATTGTATGGTTTGTGCAGACCCAGCATTTATGGTATTGTGCATGGTGGTGTTGAACATGCTACGAGCACGTTTGGTATCTGCTCCTCTGGATATTTTGCAGGATTATTAAGTTAAATAGGTTAGCAGGAGGATTTGTAAAAGGTTAATTTAATTGTACTTTAACTACGTTGATTAGTGCCTAGCTTCAGGAGCAAAGCACGCTCGTCGGTTGGTGCAGCAGAAACGAAGGCTGAGGGAGATACATGGCAGTGTAATAAAATGATGTCTGCTTCTTGCTTACTAATTTTACTAAACTCTGGAGATTCTCTTTATCGGTAGGTTTTCTCCCTTCTTGCCCCAACCAGAGAAATCAAAACTCCCCGAAAATTTATTACCGATAAACAGAATTTACTGTTTAAAAAAGAAAAAGGAATTTTTATATATCAAGAATTGATTTTTAGAGTTATTTCTCTTGATAATATTGTGGTGCTAATAAGTAGCACAATGAAGTACCTTTGTGTGAGCCAGACACAAAGACCAGTTATTACTGCACTGTGCAAAGACAAATAGATGAACAAATTAAGTATAAAAATGTATATGAAAAAGTGTCGTATATTCTTATCAGCTCGCTTTGATGAACTGCATGGCTTCTAGCATTTTTCTAAAATACTTGCAGGTGATACTTGAACACAGATTTTAATTTGAAAGAAATCATTCTGTCTGAGTTTCAGACCTGCTGAAAAGTGGTGCTTGTACAAACAGCAGCCGTAGAAAAAAAAGCTGGATTTTCAGGTATTTGACTGGACTTGAGGGACTGCGTTTGAGTTCAGGTCTCCACAGATCTCGGCTGTAGGCTGGCTGCTCCTGCTGTGTGCATCTGTGCTAGTGTTTCAGTTTGGACCAGGAATGCACTTTTAAAGTCAATCTCTGATCATCTTCACTTTACTGCACTTGTGTGTCATGGACTGGTTTTGGCACCTGCAAATCAGTTTCCTTTGGGGTGTAACTCGGCTGCATCCCACACACACCCATCACCAGTGGTGTTGCACAGTGCCAGACCAGAGCCAGGCCAAAGTAAAACCATGTAAAACACAGTGAGGATGCTGGCTCTTCAAAGGTGGCTGCTGCACTTCACAGATTCACTCCTGTCTGGCCCCAGGGCCTTCAGGTTGGAGATGAGGAGAAATTTCTTCTTGGAAAGGGTGGTCGGGCCTTGGAACAGGTTGCCCAGGGAGGTGGTGGAGTCCCCGTCCCTGGGGGTGTTTAAGGACAGGTGGGATGTGGTACTTAGGGACATGGTTTAGTGGGGAATAGGTGGTGGGGGGACAGTTGGACTGGATGATCCTTGAGGTCTCTTCCAACCTTATTGATTCTATGATTCTATGATAAAGGGCAGTCACCGTGTCTCAATTGTCTCTCCAACCAATGGAGACTGCCATCTTACCTTTGTTTCTCTTGTCTAGGATGGAAAAGAAAGAAGAACAAGCTTCATATAATGACATTTCTGGAGTGGGACTACATCGCTATGACAGATTTCTTTGGGAGAGAGGGCTGATATATCCTCCTTCCCCCTGCCCAGTGCATTGCAAGCTCCGTGGCATGCGATGGCAGTACAGCTCTGTTGCTGGACTCCTTCCCATGTTACTAGCAAATCTGCATCCGACCTCAATAACCACCATGACAGAAATGGTAATTTATATTTAAATGGCCATTTTTTTATATGGTCATTTATAAGATGCTGCAGAAACTCAAGTTGTATTACTCCTTATACAGCAAACCATCTAGATTACCCTCAACTTTTCTTGAGGTGGATTTTAGAAATGAAGAAGCCCCAAGACTGGAATCGTTGTCATTAGAAATCATGCTGAGACTGGACTACAATGATCTGTACTCCACTTCAGTACCTTTGCATGCTCACATGCTGCTCATTCAAAATTTGCCTCTGTTTTTAAAATTGCTTTTCTGCATAACGACTGCATGCAGCGTTCAGAAGTGCAGAGGTCTATGCCACTGCGTGTCCAATTGCCAGTCCCTGAATTCCACGTCAAAAGGGGTATGCATCACAGATGTAACGAATTTTTCCAACTCTGACCAGAGTCAAGGAGCTTAGCGAATGGAAAACTCAGCATCCCCGAATATGCCAATAGGAACAAGAATCAGAAATGCAATTAAGTTACCGAAGTTATATCCCGATGTTCTTCCAACTTGTATCTCTCTCCAGAAGTCTTGGTCTTAGCCAGGGTCACGTAGATAGTTAATCATTCCAAATTTCCTGGAAAACTGCTTAATCTGAAACTTTGCCTTTAATCAGAAGCTTTTTCAGTATAGGTCTAACTGTCATGACAAATAGAAAGATATTCACCTCCATCCTAGCTTTAGTTTTTTTTTCAATTATTGTAAGTTTTTCAGGACAAGTGGATCAATAAAGCTGATTTGCAGCTAGTGTAAGACCTCTTTATACACGGCTTCCAAAGAAGTAACTAACTTTCTCTTACTGAGAAAATCTTAGGTGACGAAGGATGAGAGTGAGACATCACTAAGGTGCACGAGCTGCAGCATAAAGGTCTGTAATTGATTTACAAGATGTACGACTTCCCCACTGTGAATGACCTTCGGGTTTTTTTTTTGTTTTCCTTTGAGGTTCTTTTTTGTTTCCTTTTTAAATCCCCAGGCATTCTTGCTTTTAGCAAATGCACAGGGAATGGTGACCCTTGTTGCAAATGGCTTACAGTAAAAAGGAATGAAATATGGCACAGAAAGGTTAGATAATACTGTTAAACATGGTCATCATGAAAGAGTAGTATATGCAACGATAGCTCAGTTTTAAGCAGATTCAGAAGAAGTGAATATTTTCAAGGTCATCTCTTGCTGTCTGGAGCACATTTGTGGCCCTCAGCCAGTGAGTGAAGCAGGAGGAATATCAGGGAAGGGACAACCAGGAGGGCAAAACTGGCCTCTTCTTCCAGGTGCTCCCAGGCCAATCTCTCCATCACTGAACCGTTATCTCGTGGCAGGGGAAAGAGTGCTGTCAAAGATGGGGTCTGGGACAAACATGGGTTATAAAGAGGCCTGGTTGATAAGGGTCCTAAATTCATATGCCCATATACAGCTGTAGCCACGGGATGGTTGTTTTTTTTTCTTTTTTCCTTTCCATTTGTTGCTGGAAGAAGTAACTAGGTAGGCTGCAGACCAGTTGGACTGTACCTGCCATAGGTATGAGGGACTGAAGGGGATATTCGAGGTCACTGGAATGCATCTTAGGTACTTGCAGATGAGCTGGTAATGGGCATCTCATCCAGAAGGATCCACAGAACATCCCTTCCGAAAGCTGCCAAACCCCAAAGGCTGCAAAACGTTTTCCAGCGCCCTGGAATGAACATGACTTTCCAAAGTCCTTTTCCACTTTACTGCCCCACAGACTCCGCAAAATAAGGAGAAAGAGCCATGGACACGTTTAAATAGGCTCCTCTCTACGGAAATATCACTCCCCCATCATCCATCCATGTATCCCACATAAGGCTATAAGCCAAGTCGACCAACCCCATTTGACATTCCAAAGCTAATATTTTGGCCAAAGGAATCGAACTTACTCCAAGACCCGTGTATGATAAACACATTTGCCTTTTCTTTAAATCTGTATTTCACTCCTCCCTTTTTTTCAATTTGTCTAATCCTTGCTGCTTATAGTGTAACTGTACATTTTATCTTATTAATTATAGTCATATTAATGAATACCCCACTAATATTAAAAATAAAGAGTTTGATTCCTAACTCATTCATATAAGAGCATAAAAGCTGTTTGACTTGAACTAGCATGACTCCTGACAGTACATATAATTTCTACTCTAATTGTGTGAATTCTGCCTGTTATTCCCTGATGGGATCGTAATTGCTGTATAGATTGCCTTAAAAAAATCTCCAGCCCCATCCATGATCTAGTACATCAAATCTTACTGAAAAGACAACTGCTGTGAGCAGTGGCCAAAAGTTTCCACCTGTGGCCATTAGCAAATCATTAGAAACCATCAATAATGCTGCACTGCTCTGATCTTGTGCACTTACCCAGATCAAAATATGAATGTCAGGCAAGAAATTCCAGGATCTTCCAAAGATTTGACTTAAAAGAAACAGAATACAGCAATGTGAAACCTGGAACAAAATATGAGTGGTTATTAATAGTCTTCTAGGTATTAAGGGTTTTGTGCAGATAATATGTTTAGAATCATAGAATGGTTAGGGATGGAAGGGACCTTAAAACCCATCCAGTTCCCACCCCCTGCCATGGGCAGGGACGCCCCCCACCAGCCCAGGCTGCCCAAAGCCCCATCCAACCTGGCCTTGGGCACTGCCAGGGAGCCAGGGGCAGCCACAGCTTCTCGGGGCACCCTGTGCCAGGGCCTCAGCACCCTCCCAGGGAAGGATTGCTGCCTCCCAGCTCAGCTCCAGCTCCCCTCCTGCAGCTTCAGGCCCTTCCCCTTGGCCTGGCCCTCCCTGCCCTGCAACCAGCCCCTCTCCAGCTTTCCTGCAGCCCCTGCAGGCACTGGGAGGGGCTCCAAGGGCTCCCTGCAGCCTTCTCTGCTCCAGGCTGGACAAGCCCAACTCTGAGGCAGTTCAGAACCTCCTGGCCTGCAAGGATGCAGCAAGTATGAATTTATACTTGCAGTTGCATTTCAGCTACATTTATAAAAACATCTCTGGTTTTCATGACCTGTAGCCTGCTGGTGACTGCAATTAGCAGGTTTCCAGCTGCAAAGTGGAACTGTGTCAGAGGTGATGGGTCTTGTAGGTCCTCCATGTGTGTTTGTTCTGCTGTCCCTCTAGATCCAGTCTCAATTTCAAAGGGTTTCTCGTTTCATATTATTTGAGTGCAGTCTACTACTTTCTCTTGTTCACACTGAAGTCACTCTCCTTTCTGTAACAGCGGCAGTGGGATTGTTCCCTTAAGCCACTCAAGCACACGCCAAAAGCTGGTGCCCTTGTGTGCTTAATGCCCCAGCCCCCACCAAGGGGAGTGTGCATTTCACTATTTTTGTAATCCAGCAAATCATAGAATCATTAAGGTTGGAAGAGAACTCCAGGATCATCTAGTCCAGCCGTCCCCCTGCCACCTATTACCCACTAAACCATGTCCCTAAGTACATTCACTTTTCAGTAGCCTCAAACATTCATTTTTCAGTAGCAAAGGCGCAGCAAATGTGTGAATTTTCACAACTTAATCTTACTTTCATAAAAGCAAGCGAGACACTTACTGTTTTCCTGATGTAGATTTACTGACATTCTAACTGATCTTAGGAGATAATTCTTGACTAATCTGAAGTAACCTTTTTTTTTTTTCTTCTGCTTTCATGAACATACTTCCCCCAGTTACAATTTATTCTGCATCTCACAGATCACTGCAGGATGGCAGTGATCACTGCACCCTGGCAACTCAGGCTTGTTCAGTGTGTGTTGTGTGTGCAGACAGATTGCATTCTCTCTAATGTTTTGAATCAGATCATCCTGTCCATTTAATCTCCAAATCAATTTCCCAAAGAGTTTTGAGAGCTTTTGTTTTGGTTAGCTAAGTTCTCTATCTAGAGAACTTAGAGCTGTGTGGCTGCAGCAGCTTCAGTCCTTTCTGGGAAAGGCACAATTTTTTTCTGTAGGAGTCTTATAACAAAACCAGAATAAGGATTTCTGTGTGCCTGAGCTGGGTCTGTCATATACCAAACGTAAAATGTTCAGGGTATTTGTTAGTACCAGTAGATTTATGGAAAGACAGGATACTTTAAGCCCTCTGGATTTAATAGTGGAAGAGACCTGAATAAAAACTTTCACCAATTCAGCAGAATCTCCTGAAAGGGAGCTCAGAGGCAGCAGATTTCACTTTTCTTGCAGAATTGTCAGAGGAACTTGCATGCTCTTTGGCTGGAGAACCCACCCAGGGCCAGATCAATAACCTTGGGCTTCAGTCCTCCAACAGCTGATGCATCTGTAGGAGGTTTTTGCACCCTTGCCTTTTCCTTTTGATCAGTTCTGGAAAGCCATGAGACATGAAACCGAATTTGTGTGTGATTTCCTTACTGGGGCAGAATATTTTATTTCTGGTAGGTAGATTGGTCTTACAAACACAGGTAGAAATTGGGATTTTTCCTGTTTATTTCCTCCAGAAATATGTCAAAGAATGTCTGCAGCCATGGTGGAGTCTAAAAGGTTTTAACTTCATACACTTCACCAGCTCTAGAGCTAATAATTTCTTCTCCTGATGTCAATTGGTAATGTTACTTGTCTGAAAATGAATAATTTCATGCCAATTAAAAATAATCTTTTTGTTGAATTGACCAAAAAACCTAGAAAATAGTCATATGTATAAACAAAAAGAAATTGTAACTTGAAGCAGAATGTCTCTCAAAACACAGAGAGACTGCACAGGGGGTTGGTAAGGAATGAGGTAAAAGAGCAAACTTTGAGGAGAAGTTGAAGTTTGCCTTTGGTCTGGTGGATGGGAACCACATCCATTTGCCACTGAGATCACTGGGAGGTTTTTGTTGCTTCACTCCAGTTTTGAAGAGCACCTAGAACAGCGGCAGTGTAGATACAGAAGTGCAATTCTTGGCTCTGCTCTCCACTTCAAGTATTAGTGTTAATATTAAAGTACAGGGGGGAAACCCCCCATCATTAGTCGTGTTTCTGAGAAGCCTTTGACACGGATTGCAAAGGAAGGAACATTTCCAACAGAAATAAGGAGAGCTCGTAAGAGCGAGACTTTTTTTCCTCTAATGTTCTCATTATCGATATTTCAAACAGGGCACAGCCCTTTAAGGTGGAATAAACAAAGTAAATCACAGAGAAATGATAGCTGTCTTGTTACAGGAGAGAAACTGAAGACATGCTGCTAAAACGTGGTGTGGCTGAAACTCCCAGGCCCTTATTGTACCTTCCACCCCAAATTAATCTATCTAGACAGTTTGCTTCACCCACAACTGAAAGCACTACAGCTTCTAAGGCACAACATGGCAGCAGCTCAGCAGTACAGCAAAATATAAAGTTTTTACATGACTGGACAAAGTACATGCTAGTTATACATTACTATTAAGATGAGAAGCATTTAGATGAGCTGAAATAATGACCTGCATTTTTTGTACCTGGTTGCTGCACAAGGCTAATTATAATCTGCCCTTTCAATTCTTCTCGTTGCCTCAATTGGGTGCATTATTAATGGGTAACCATTCCACTGCACCTGAGGAATACCGACCCAGAAGAAAACCATCTGCTGCACTGTCAACAGCAGCCTGGATAGCACCTCCATCTTTTCCAGTCCTGAAAAAACTCATCTTTTCTTATCTTATGTGTTCAGCTCCAGGTTGCCTTGACATAGTGGGGTAGTCTTTTAGAAACCAAGTTGAAAAAACCTAAGTGGCATGGCATTGCATTGGAAATGGAAGTGCCTGTTTTCAAATTTATGCCCAAGGACATTTTGTATTAGTATTATTGCAAGATTCCTAAAATCCAGTCTTGAGGTGCAGACTTGCAAGGACGTAGCAAAGCCGGAGCCACCGACACCTCATTTTCCTTCTCAGTGTATAACAAGCCTGTCTGCTGTGGCTCTGACACCAGATAAGATTGGTTTTCAACAATATCACTGTGGGTGTCTTTTTTTCATTTTCCTAGATAATTTCCTGTCAAGAGGATTAGAGAGCAGCCTACAGGTAGAAGACAGCAGCTTTGATGACTACCCTCCCATTTGATGTTGGTTATATCTGGTATGGATGCTGCCCTGGAACAGGGGCTGTGGGAAAACACAGGGTGGGAGTTGCTGGATTGGACCATCCTTGTTGGAGAGACTCCAAAAAGTTCCTCCAGGGGACTTTAATAAATATTCTGCATGGTCTTTAATAAATACTCTGACTTCGAGAAATCAGGGAAAGATCACTTTTGGTGCAATAGTGGGATGCACCAAGCAAAAATCTGGCTTTGCGATGGCAGTGACAGGCTTTCATAGGCTAGCTATGAAAGCTATGTCCTCTTCATGGTAAGTGGCATCCCAACCCTCCAGATGATTGATGAATGCGTTATGGGCTCAGGTGTTGCTCAGCATGAAGGAGAGATACAAAAGTCTGCTTCCATGCAAAACCTCAAAATACAAGATCTCTTTGGGCAAAAAGAGCAGTCAAGCATTTTCTCTGCATTGTAACTTTTTTTTTCCCACAATAACTACATGAAATCCACCCACTTAATTCGTGCCTAGATAAATTTTCCTAACTGGCATTAGCATTACTTGTATTAGCAGCAAATGCTTGACAAAGCTGCTTTTAGATGAGAAGCACAGCCCTGCACTGGGGCAGACACCAGGAGCAAGCGCACGTGCCAGAAGCACAGCAGTTCTTCTCTGCTTCTGGCTTGTTCCTGGGGTGTATGAATTGCAGGCAGCCCATCCCGTCTCATGGCAGTGTAGTATCTGTGCCCATAGCTCAAGTAATAACGTAGTTTTAATCAATAAAAGTTGTGCTGAGCATCGATATTTGTGGTTCTCAGTGTGTTCAGCACACGCTGCTTTGCTGGTGCGTGGGTCTGTGCGTTTCCAGCTCAGCTCTTGCAGCCGATTGCAAAGGCATGATACCTGGTACCTGATTAGAAAAGTCTGGCAACTGTAATAAGACCAAAGAAAAGTGGTTTGTTTTTTTTTTCTCCACAAATCCGTTGAAAGTAGGAATTAAGGCTTGTGGCTCAGGTCCTCAAGTTCATCAATTTGGTTCAAGAAACACGAGAGAGGAGATCGTTAAAGAACTTGTTAGTTCTTAATACTTCTCTGGTTCTTTAGTTTCATATTTTCCAGTTTCCTCCATACACAGAAGCTGTAAACTTTGATATTTAAAGCAAAATTGAAATGAAATTCTAGGCTTTTAGAGCTGTAAGAAAACAATATATCTATTGTAGTTTTAAAGATGCAATGGTGAGTGTATGGTGTATATAATTTGCTTATGGCATTGTTTTAGCTGTGCTCAGCTTGTTTTTACTCAATACTTTTATTGAATAATAAAAATAATAGGAATAACAGAAAAAGAAACACTCATATATAGCTTGGTGAAGGCTGTGCTAAAGTTTTAAGTTTTCCATTTCAATGGAAATCACTGGGGAGGTTTAATGCTTTACAGGCTGCCACCCAACTGCACGCTTATGAACACAGCTACTACGAAGAATGTGCCTGTTTAAATTCAGTAAAAGAGGGGTTATCTTTATTTTCGTGCTGTCTGGATTATCATCTGGGTTTTTAGTTGTCATTTTTACCAAAAAAATGTATTGCAGAGCTTTAAAGGCAGACCCAAATGTTGCTCCTTTCCTGGGACAGGTTTATTCTTTTTCAAAATACAGGAAGCAAAGAATGAAGAAAAACTGAGATCTGTTTCAAAGCATTTGCTGAAATCATTTGCATTGGCATCAGACCTAACACATTGTGGCTGATCTCAAAAACTTCTAAAATCCACTCCTCTCCTGTCTACAGTGTCTTAATTAATAATGCTGGGACTCTCTGTCTGTTAAAAGGAATCCATTTACTTGAAGAAAGAGAATTACAGTCTTGGCATATTTTCCCCGCAAATCAATTTGCATTCACTTCCTATGCTTCTATGGGCTCGGATAAAACAATTGTGCTTTTAAGACTCTGGCAGAAGACAACTTTCAGTGGAAATTTCTTTTGCAAACATTTTATTCTGACAGCTTTATTAGGCTATGAATAGGAACTTGAGGCTGAATTTAGCGTATTGATAGGTTTTAAGATACTGCATGAGCAGAGCCTGCTGAAAGCAATTTCATCAGTCAGTCACAATATCCATTAGTTTACAGATATACTGAAAGTAACTTTCGCCTTCCCTCCACTTTAGACCAGTTCTTTTCCACCTGTATAAACCACTACTTTGTCACTTCTGAGCGAAGGTCAAGCGGTCATGACTGAAAAGGCAGAAAGTGCAACACGGTGGTGGAAAGCTGCAAGCCCACCGTTCAAACACCCGTTATTGATACGCATTTGCAATACGGCCTCCGCGCCGATCGTCGTTAAGTCACTCGCCGAAAAGCAATATGGAAAGTGCTTTTGATTAGCATGCTCCTCTGGTAGCTGAAATACCATGAGCTCCCGCAGTAGTTTTAAGTGAAAACCCCACAGATTGGGAGCACCATGGCTGTTTCCAGTACTAAATGCCCATAAAATCTCAGCCATGGAGAGTGATATGTCGTGAGAGTGATTTATGCTTTTTCTCCCTGCTATGGTGGATTTCTTTCCCATCTGAAGCTCCCGCTGGTGAACCTGTCTCTCTTCCCTTCAACTTATTTGTATCTGGCCATTCGAAGGCTTTCCTCTTTGAACACTTATTATTTTTTAAGCCCTTTACTTTCCAGTGGTTTCCTACGTTGGTTGTCAAAAAGAATCACGTTATTAATGTGAGTTTTTTTGGAAGCTCTTACAATTTTTTGACATTGAAAATGTTTGGAAGAAAAGTGGATGGCAGAGATGTAGTGAACTTCATCCTCTCTGGGTTTTCAGCATGCTTCAGTGGTCTCTCTAGCGGTGGGACAGTAGCTAATTTAAAGCACACAGATTTGTTCTTGATGCAGCTTTTCCTACCTGCTACACCAAGTTGCTGGAAAACTTCACCCAATAGAAATAACCCTTTAGCTCCTTTTAGGAGCTGATGATGATACATGGTGACATTTTAAGGGAAAGAATGAGAAGATTGGTTTTTGGTCAAGCCTAGATGCAGTGGGAATAGAGGAGAGGAAAAGTAAGAAAGAGAAGGAAAAAGCAAATGAGAAAAAAGACGGAATCCAGTAGCTCAGCAGCTCTTGATTCTTGGTTTGTGAGTCACCTCCTCCTTTTGGCAAAACATGAAAAACACCTTGTTTCTGCTACCCATTAAAAAAAAAGGATTTACTTTTTGTCCATTCCAGTTCTTTAGACAGAGCTCTAAGTCTCAAATTTTGTGGTAGAAAGGTGTTTGCAACCTGGGAGCTAAAAAAGATTTGCCGTCAATTCCTGTTTCCATGCCAAAACTGCAGCTGTAGTGGCCTGGTCAGCTGCAGTATCCTGGCTTTCCATAGTAACGTTAGTAATAAATAATTTTCATACAAATTTGCCTCAGGACCCTTTGTATTTGCTGCTGAGCATGACCATTTCCTTTGATATACTAATAATTTCCTCCTGGCTGACGCTGTAAATATGCGTGTTTGGTGAGGTGTTCTGGTTTTTCCATGCATATTTATTATAAATTAAGTGCTAAATTTCCTTGCATTAGCTGAGGGATGGATTTAAAGAGCAGGAAAATGTAAGTAAGCTTTTGTTTTATGGGTTACAGCTTTTATAATATACTTTCTTCAAGGAAGAATGAACATGCTTTCCTCATTGACATAACTCTTTGAAAGTTAATATTTTTGCTAGTGTTCACAGGGTGCAGTAAATTAATTTAAAATACCTTTTAAGGATGTAATAACACAATGAATAAGAGAAGTGGAGAGGAAAAGGTGTAGTGAGAAAATCCAATGAAAATAATCAAAGCTGATCACGCCAATGAGCTTTCAAACTTTATGTAATGATGAACTTTAAGCAAAAGGAATAATAATAATAAAAAAATTTCATTTACTTCAACCTAGAGACCCACTTCCATTTTTATCCTTAATTATCCTTGGTGGCATTCATTATATCCTAGTTTAGCCACCTTAAAAATTGCCACTTGTCCTAAATCTGTAATCTTGGCTTTCTCTACAGTTGGTGAAGAGGCCTTGACATCTGTGAAGAACAGCTTGTCTGGTGTGAAATGTGTGTCTCATACACGTGAGGTGCTGGTAGGACGGAGGGAGGTGGTCCCAGAACTGGCACAAAATAGATCAATGATTCTGGAAAGTGAACCCTGAGTGAAAGATATTTGAATAGGATCTGGGCTCACTTTCCAGCTCTTTCACAGACTTTCGGGATTATCTCAGTGCCAAAAGGAAACTTCTCTGCTATAGGGACAGCCCAGTCTCAGCAGGCAAGGGAAGGACTATCTCCTCTATTGTAGAGGTGTGGCAATGAGACACATGTAGATGAATAATGTCTGTCTGTGCCAAAAGCACCACATGCTGGTTTCACTGCCTCAGCTTCTGTAATGCCAATATTTTATTTATGTTGTTTCGTCTTTCATTGCATCTGTCCTTGACTGTGTTTGTCTTTGCTTTCCAAGGTCTGGGATAGGATTCACTGAGCACCTTCTAAAGGTGCAAATTAGCAATTACCGCTCATTGCCCAGCTCAGGAGTCTTCAAGCCCCAGATCAGATTTTGAAGGTGTGCAGGTATTTCCTAAAACGTCTTTTCCAAATGACTACATTTGGTCCCGTACCCTGTGAGAACCCTACCTTCAAAGCACCTGTGATGTGGTTTTGGCTTTGACTTGGGGAATAGCTCCAGCTGAGAGCCTCATAACTGCACTTGATCCAAAAGGATTGAAGTCTTTTATTCTGATGCTTGCTGACCTTCCCTTACTGCCTCTTCCAAGCCCAGAGTATGTAACTCTCAGGACACACTCTCTACTCCCAAATCTGTATCCCCCTCCCAGTGCTGTGGGAGAAATGAGGAGAAAAACCCAAGAACTGCAATGTAGCTCACACTCTGGGCTACTGATCATCTGTCGGGATGGCTGTCCCCAGTCTCTCACTCCCCGCTCTGGAATCTAGAAACTAATGACCAGTAATCAGTCAGTTGGTCAACTCAGGTGAGTTAGCTCCAACGCTCCTGCTTCTACAAAGTCTAAGCCAATCCCCTATCTTTCGATCTCTATCTTCACGTGGGAGTATGGCTAAGGGCCAAATCTAACCTAATGTCTCTTTTAAGGAAGCATACCACATTTGGCAGCCAAAAAGTGGAGGGATAGCTCAACTTCCACCCTTACCGGGATGTCTGCAGAAGAATAAGTGATAGGATAAAGCAGACGGTGTTAGAGAACCTGCAAGTCTTTCCACAGAAGTTGTGAATATTCAAGACAACACATTGCAAGCTCGGTCCCCCAAACACGCAAGGTGATATCTGTGCTTCCCTCAAGATTAATTTCACAAAGTAAACCAGCCATGGCAGAGGAACAGTATTCTCACTCCTGAACAGATCTGCTTTTAAAATCAAAGGATAACCATTAAACCCACTGACAGAAATGTCCCATGTATCCTAATTTCTCATAAATTCTGTGAGAACGGTAGTTACATTGAATTTGTAGCTGCTGCCTGTACATCTGTAGTCCAGTGATGACTAAATTGATGAGCATCAACTAGTAACGAAGAGCATCTGAAAGTTCACAACTCTGATTTTAGAAATCGCTTATATGACAGTGTGTGGGTGCCAAACTGTAAAACTGGCCTTAAATTCTTGTAAGGAAAGACTTTTTTTTTTCTTTCTTTCTTTCTTTCTACAGATACCCAGTTCAGTTAAGGGAATAATTGTTTTTCACACATTTGTAAATTTTAAGGTGAGAAGAATCTATAATGATTATCCAGACTTGACCTTGCGTGTAAGACACTGCAGAATTTTGCCTCTCGCTTCCTTCCCTGCTGTTTGTTTCAGGGATATGTGAAAGTCTCTAATTCACCCAAGGCAGCAAATCTCTTTTTAAGCTCATCTGTTGTAAAGACCTCCAGATCCATCAAGGGACCAAACAGTATCTTAGCAAGTGTGGCCTTTGGATTGGTGTTAATATAATACTTTGGGATATAGAAATCTAGTTTATGGGTAGCCTTCCTATGTGCATAGTGATGCAAATCCTAAATGATATGATTGGCAGACTCATGCAGGTTAAGGCTGGTGGGACGATTTGATGACTGTGGCCCCTAGTCTGCTGCAGGCCATTGCATTTTACAGATTCACAGATGTGTAGGGGCTAACGGTATCCTGGGGTGCATCAAGAAGAGTGTGGCCAGCAGGTCAGTGGAGGTTCTCCTCTCCCTCTACTCTGCCCTGGTGGGGCCACAGCTGGAGTATTGTGTGCAGTTCTGGGCTCCCCAGTTCAAGACAGACTGGGAACTACCGGAGAGAGCCCAGTGGAGAGCCGTGAGGATGGTAAGGGGATGGGAGCATCTCTCAGATGAAGAAAGGCTGAGAGAGCTGAGGCTCTTCAGTCTGGAGAAGGGAAGACTGAGAGGGGATCTGATCAGTGCTTATAAATACCTGAAGGGTGGGTGTCCAGAGGAAGGGGCCAGACTCTTCTCAGTGGTGCCCAGGATGGTGGGTGGTGACAAAATGAGGGACAACAGGCACAAATTGTTCAAATGTGTAGGTGGCATCTCCCTGGTACTTCTTCCAGTCTCCAGCTGTTTGTTTCAGTTCTTGCTTCCTGCATCAGGTTAGAGAAACACTGAACAATTCAGTACTTCTTGTACTGGAGATCAGGAAAGGGTTCTTCCCCCAGAGGGTGGTGGGGCCCTGGCACAGGCTCCCCCGGGCAGTGGTCACCGCCCCGAGCTGGGCTGAGTTCAAGCAGCGTCTGGCCAACGCTCTCAGTCATCTGCTGTGATGGGGCTGGGCCTGTGTGGGGCCAGGGGTTGGGCTGGTGGGCCTGGGGGGGCCCTGCCAGCTCAGGAGGTTCTGTGATTCTGTGATTTTTTGCCTCTCAGGTCTGGCTTTTTTGCAAATGCGAGCAGGACAAGCTCCCTGCAAGGCATTTTATTTCTGCTCCATAGAAGGCTTTTTCAGACCTTTTGTGCACCTTTTAATATTTTCCAACTGCCTTTTATGAACATGAGTGCCAGAACTGCGCTCAGTATGGCTGTGCAGTCCCCTCAGTGTTACATGCAGAAATAAAATTAACTGTTCTGGCTTTCTGCAGTCCTACCTCTGCACCCAAAGATTGCTGCCTGGGTCTCGTAGCATATAACAAAGTTATGCTGAATTGCTATTTTCTGCCACAAACCCATCACAATTTCCAATCATTGCTTTCCATAGCATGGTTCCTATTTCACAGATATGACCAGATGTCTGACCCTGAACAAAACAGTAATTAAATGTCGCTGCTTAAGTGGTCCTGCCTTATTCAAGTCCATCGCTGTCTGTAAATACCTGGTCCTCAGCATTATTTACCGTTCTGCTGATCTTGGTATAATCTGCAAATCACATTATCATGTTACTGATGGTGATGAGTACCAGTCTGTGATGTGCCAGTTCTACATGCTGACGCTGTGGAGTTTACAGGTGCTGGAAGGGGTTCACCTTTTAGGAACAGCAGACAGGATGGGCCAGCAGGTCCCTTTCCAGGCTGTCACCATAGTCATCAAATCGTACTCACTCGATGCACAGGTAACCAAAGCTGTTTATAATATTTTAGAAATAATCTCCTTATCATGTTTCATGATGTCCACTGCAAATAGTGTAGCAGAATATCAAGCCACGCTAAGTAACTGTGATTGTTTCAACGCCTGTTACCAAAATCTAGCTATATTGCTTCCATGCAAACACCTTTATTCACCAAATTTATAAGCTCGTAAAAGAATGAAATCAGATTTTTCTGACAGGATTTATTTTTTATGAAATGCTGTTGACTGGAATTAATTATATCCCTGTCTTTTAATCCTTACTGATTTCCACATCAGCGTCCTCGTTATTTTGCCTGGGAATAAGGACAGATTAATCAGACTGTAAGTTACTGGCTTCATCACAACTGCTTTTTTGAATGTTAACACCACATTCAGACTTTTCCAGTCTTCTGAAACTTCCTATGTTTTATGATACTTATTAAGACTTAATAGCAGCAGGGAAGAGATTTTTCTGAAGTAACTTTTTTCTTTTAGGATTCTTGACTGAAATTTATCTGGGTTTGCCTGATTTTCCCCTGCTGACTTTGTCTTTTTAAAAAATTGAGTGTTGTGAATGGTCTGGAAGATGTTTCACCAAAACTTCTGGATGTGAATGCTTCCCGCTGCTTTCCAGAGGTGATCCTCAGGACTTGCTCACACCCCAGATAAAGCTTCTGAGGTCCAAGCGGGCTGTGAGCCCCTATCCCACCGCCTGTACCGGGGGTCTGACTTCCCCCCCTGTGTTGCCGACTGAGGAATTGGGAAAGGTGACAAAGGAGAAGCATGGGGAGGTAGCGAGGTGAGGAGCAGCGTGAGCTCAGGGACCATGCACCAGCCGAGCCGTCAGGAAAGCGTGATCTTCTTCCCACGTTGTGGCTGAATCCCTAAGGCACCGCTGGCGCTTCCCTCCATCGCTTTCTCTTCCTTTCCCTTTTGTGTCGTATGGCTGTACTGTCCATAATGAGGGGGATTGTGTGAGTGGGTGGGGGAATCTTACTGAGATGATTTAATAAATAGTCATTATTGATAATAACGCATTATTGGTTGTTAATTTTAGCGCTTTGTCTCCATGCATCTGTAGGGTTCCAACACTGACAACTTTCTGCTGCCTGTAAGTAGGTCATTCCTTTTATAATTCCTACTATGTAATTATAGGAGGAACCTTAAAATAGATATAAATTTAGGAAAGGTGACATTTTACTTTTATTCTTTGGAATTTGTGCTTTGATAAATTTGCAACTTGTAATGTTTACATGTCATTGAATACAATGGCAGTGACCCACTATTGTAGTTGAAAGTTCATTAGTTCTGGTAGATTAGACAGTATTAATTAGCTAAGATTAAACATTCTTTTAAACCGTCATAAACTGCCATCTCACTGTGGCAGCTTATTAAAGAACATTTTCTGCTTGTTTGTTAAACCAGACTGAAGTGACAACGTAATTATATTTATTCCTTCAAACAGAAAGGTCAGTTGACAAGGCTGATGTTTTCTGGTTAATTACAAGTGGATGATTTCATTGATTAAAACTATGAGCTTGTTAAACCTGTGCATAGAGCTAAGAGACATATAGGAACCCAGGGGCGGTAGGACTGGGGATGGGAGGAAGATGATTTTAAATGTTATTTCCATTCCCTCCTGTTCAGAGCCTTGGCGTGAGCAGAAAAAGATTCAAGCACTGATGATTCACTGATCTTTGGGCTCCCTGCTTTTGAGGGTACGGCTTTGTGTTAGATCAGGAGGGCTGATCTCCAGACCCGCCCCCCCCCAAGCACTGATGTACCATTTCTGACGTGACAAGTGTGTCTAAGCAAAAGGCTGTCCAGAAAGGCTGTGCCGGGGAGCGCAGGGGTCTGCACAGACGTGCAGTGGGACATGGCAGCAGGGTCAGGGTGCTGAATGGGGTCTCTATGAATCATAGAATCCTGGAATTATTTAGCTCAGAAAAGGCCTTTAAGATCATCGAGTCCAACCCTAAACCTAGCACTGCCAAGTCCACCACTAACCATGCCCCTCGGCACCACTTCTACATGTCTTTTAAATACCCTCAGGGAAGGTGACTCCAGCACCTCCCTGGGCAGCCTGACCCAGTGATTGAAAACCCTTTTGGTGAAGAAATTTTTACTAACATCCAATCTAAACCTCCCCTGGTGCAACTTGAGGCTGTTTCCTCTCGTCCTATCACTTGCTGCTTGGGACAAGAAACCAACACCCACCTCACCACAACCTCCTTTCAGGTAGTTGTAGAGAGCGATCAGGTCTCCCCTGGGCCTCCTCTTCTCCAGGCTAAACACTCCCAGTTCCCTCAGTCGCTCCCATCAGACCAGTGCTCCAGACCTTTCCTCAACTTAGTTGTCCTTCTCTGGACACGCTCCAGCCCCTCCATGTCCTTCTGGTGCTGAGGGGCCCAGAACTGAATCCAGCCCTTGAGATGTGGCCTCCCCAGAGCCCAGTGCAGGGGGACGGTCACTGCCCTGGTCCTGCTGGCCACCCCACCCCTGACACCAGCCAGGATGCTGTTTGCCCCCTTGGCCACCTGGGCACACTGCTGGCTCATTTTCAACTCATATGAAGCTGAACTGAGCTTGGCATCTGGGCTTCTGGTGCAGGGGGTGAGTTCAGAGCTCCAGGACTGAAGGCTTTGGAGATCTTTTAATTTTGCTGACTGGCTGGACAAGACTGAGTTGCGACGCTCTGTTGTAGTGTCCTATCTGACCGCCAGCACCCAGTTAGGAAGCAATCAAGGTGACTTTGAGAAGTCTCCAAGAACTCTGTCTCCAAATAGCTCTCTCTCTAGTATTCCTTGATTATGAGCTAACCTCTTCAGTGAAATGCAACTCGGCAAATACAAAAGTGGGTGTAAGCCTACTTTAAAGCAATACCATCAACAAACACATACAGTATCATATGTCATGGCTGCTTAAGAAAAGGCTCTTAGATCTACTTGTGCCTCCTGTTGTCTCCCTGATATGTTGTGTGAGGCTGATATTCCACTTCTGTGCTTGAGAAATTTTCATCCAGTTGAACAGATGTTAACTGAACCTGTGGGAATAGAATATTTAGTTTGGGGTTAGCGTCCAGCTCAGGGGCCTCCAGCACAGGAAGGACATGGAGCTGCTGGAGCGAGTCCAGAGGAGGCCATGGAGATGAGCCAAGGGCTGGAACCCCTCTGCTACAAGGACAGGCCGAGACAGTTTGGCTTGTTCAGCCTGGAGAAGAGAAGGCTGTGGGGAGACCTAATTGCGGCCTTCCAGTACCTAAAGGGGCCTACAGGAAAGCTGGTGAGGGGCTGTTTGCAAGGGCAGGGAGTGATAGGACAAGGCAGGACAGGACAGGACAACGGGTTTAAACTGAAAGAGGTCCCTTCCAACCAAAACCATTCTATGATTCTATAATAACAACTTTTTCTTCATTGGAAAGCCAGTCCTCATTAAAATTCATCAGCTTTTCTTGTATATGATTTTAGAACATTTTTTTAATATTTATTTTGAAACTCAAAATTAGACCTTGAAAAATTTAGGGAAAATCACGTTTTGGTGTGTCCTTTTCTTTTTAAACTTTATTTGTTGAAAAAAATTTCTCTGGAAGTTTTAGGCTGTGATAACTTGTGGGATTCAAACATAACAAAGGCCCATCAGAGGCACCACCTCCGGCCTCCTAGGACAGAGCTGATGTCAATCCAGATAAGTAACTGATTTGCATGGACTGATCTAAGTAAAGGTCAATGATGCCCTAAACAAAGCAAAAGCCAAGCATGATATTGTTAGTTTAGACAGTTTTGTTTTGTTTTGTTTTTTTTTAAGGCTCATTTCTAAATAAATTCAATTATCACACATCTAAGTTCTTCCAAAAATACATCTAGAAAGCACACACCACTCCAAAAATAATGCAAGTGGCAGCTAAAACATTGCACTTTGTCTGCAGTGGGAGAAAGCATGGTGCTGCTGTGGGAAGCAGAAGCGAATATTGGGACTGATCTTTAGAGCCACAGATCAAGCAGCCTTCAGCAGAGCTCAGGTCAATGTGATTTATTTCTGTCCATTGAAGGAAGTTGTAGGGAAAATCCCCACATTTGCTGCCAGGTGCAGGAACATAATTTTCATTTGCATCTCTTAAAACTTGTTTTGGGCAAGAGTCTTTAGTTCCGGGATTTCTGCCGAGCTGGGCTGCTGTGGTCACTCCTAGCTGAGAGCACAGATCAAGGATTCAAGGGAAGGGCACAAAACGTTTAATTTTCTCCCCTCTCCTCTAAAGCTTGCTGAAAATGGACTTACAGAAACAAGCTCACTGATCCTTGTTTGACCTGGGAGAGGTCCATGTGATGTGCCTCTGGCTCTCTAGCCATCTGTCTGGAGACACCAGGTTGGGAAGGACAGAGGGTTGCTTCGGCAGATGGCAAGAAGGACTTTCATCCCATTTGTTCCCTCTCCTGCACACAGTTTTTTTTTCAGGATAAAGGACTTTGCTAATTGAGGGGTAAAGCATGCAGGATAAATAAAAACAGGCAATGAGAACTGAGCAGAGGGGTTTCAATAATTCTTGGCAACCAGAGAAATAAAGATGTTCCTTCTCCCTTCATAAACCCCAGATCCTCGCAGGATAAAGATGCTGCTTAGAACAAACACAGTGACTATTGCAAATTCACTTTGAAACCTTGAAAGGCACCATGTGGTGACAATGTCAAAATGAACATGCCTTTTGCAAGGCAAGCCAACCGTGGAAACATGAGGCGTGTTCCAGGAGGAGAAGGCATGAGGCCACAGAAAGGATAGGAAGGGTGCCAAGGCATGAGGAACCAAAAGCTCCTCTTAGCAACAGGCTCCAACACTACATGAGGAAGCAACATCACAAGCACCTTAATATTTTCCAGCCTCGGCAGCCAGCATCCCTGTTGGAAAGACCATTCCTCTTCTGACTTTGGGGCTGTGAGACATGACAGTCAAAACTGGAAGATTGTCCTGCCAAAGGCTGCTCTTCAACTTGTATTGGGTGTCTGCTGAATTAGACATTCCCTTGTAAGAGGTCAAACAGAAAAAGCATCACATTGACTTCTAACATTGATCATCTTTCAAAGGAGAGGGCATTTAAAGAGCCATTTTGTACAGGAAGATCCCATATCAAATCATTAAGAAAGAAAATCAGCAGTGGGACGGATGGAGGGGTATGGGGTGCTGACTCCAAAGAATTTCTGCATTCAGTGTGACACTGCTAGGCTCAGCCACTTGTCAGTTTGCAGCCTGATAATGAGGCTCTAATCTTTCTCCCTTGTTTAAATGGTTCCTGTTTTGTTACTACTACCTGAGCCTGAGGATACAAGTGACACAACCATGATTGCATGGTTGGGCTGTGCAATCCCTGGGCTGCATGTTTCTTCATCCCCCTGTAGTAGCCTTCCTTCTATAGAGAGGTTTCCTAATCTATTACTGCCCTCCCAGTTAGGCAGTTCCCTTTTATCTCAAGTGTCTTACCTGGAATTAATTTCCTATGAATGCCACTAGAGATGAGTAGTGTGTTGCAATAATATCTCCATAACAAATGGTAAAAGAGGGTACAGGGTTTACAACGGATGTTCATGTCAAGCTCAAACTGCCTACAGGACACATTTTGCTGTTAATGTAGAGGTTTATGGTTCCATTAACTCTAAAGAGAGTCACACAATTAAATGCTCCACAACTTCTTGGAAATTCATTCCTGGAAGCACCTCACACTCCTTCAGCTGGCTGGCGACAGCAAGGCCTGGCATCAACACAGCAGGAACTTTCTCTGTAGCAGCTTGCAAACTGTTCCAGTCAGAAATAACACAGCCCAGCACAGTGACCAGTGTGTAAGGATCAGTATACAGGCACAGCACATAGGCTGGATGAAGGTCTTAGTTCTTTTTCCAGCCTGGCAGGGACGTGGGCTGAAACACAACCCAAGCCAGGAGAAGCTGGTAGCCACTAGAGAGGTACCTGGGGATTTGTATGGCACTAGCACATCATCTGCATTCATTTCCTCATGTGAGGGTATTTTTTTGTACGCTTTGATGTTGTCTTTAAACCACATCGAGAAAAAAGAGGCAGAGAAGGGAGAGAGAAGAGAAAGACCTGCCCCATCCTGATAACATCTCAGGGACTGAGGAACCTATGCTCTTGCAGCTCTGCATGAGGGACTTCAGTTTCTGGCCACTGCTCTGGCATTTTCCCCAAACCCTCTCTTGAAATAGGTAACTAAAACCATGGAAGAGCTTGTTCTTTTTCCTTGGAGACCTTATATCAAGTGCATGGCAAAAATATATGAGGCAAGGTCAGGAGAAAACAGACAGCAGAATGCAGAGCTATTTCTGTTTTCTAAATCATATTGCAGTGGCACGAGATCCTTTAAGAAAGGTGTCCCAAAGACATTAAGCAGCTTATGTGGTATCGTACTTACTGCATGTGACCTGCCTGCAGCTTTTGTGTTACTCCCACTTGCTGGTGCTGGGGGTCATCTCATATAATGCATGAACACGTTAAAAAAAATACCTAAAATATACCTTGATGTGGAACAGTGGAGGCTTAAACTTTTTATGAGAAATGCTTGTTGCCTCTGAAGTTTCAGGCAGACTTTTCCGTTGTCATGTCACTGCCATAAAATAAAGTGGCAAAGGAGAAATTCTATTATACATTAAATGCCCCAGTGAAAGCAATATTTATTGACCTGTGTTTTGGGACACTAAAATGAATGAAAAAGAGAAGATTTACAGAGTTTGCTATGCTGGCCTTTCCTTACAGACACTCATTAAAGATCTTTCCCTCCCAGGGCATGATTCTCCTGCCATCTCTCGAATCTTTTATTTCTTCTTCTTTTCTAAATCCCAGAATATATGTCTTTAACCCCCTACAAACCCTAAAATCCTCCAGCTTTAAGGGCTTTTATTCCCATAGATTTGTGGACTTTGACATCAAAGAGCCGCAGTTCAGATCAAGGAGACCTGGTCCTGCAGTGTCGGACCTCCCATTTCCCTTTAGTCACTGGTCGGGTGCCATCTCCCAAGGTGAAGGACTTCTGCACAGATGACAATCCACAGCTCTCTGTTACTTGATCTTTTGACAAGTTCGTGCCTCAATAACGTGGCTCTAACCCAATGGGGCTGTTGCTGTTTTATTGCCCAATGGTTTTGCTATGTATGAGATTCAGAGAAAATGTTGCAAGCTACTGCTGGCCTTGAGATTTGAAATTAAAATAACTTACAATGAAATCAGAAGGCAGGCTGCAATGTAAATGTGATTCTCATCTTGCTGTTCCTCTCGTAATTTTAGATATGTTTGACCCAGCCTTAGGCCATGTAGATAGAGCAGACTACCTCCCCAAATCATCCCACACAGTCCTATTTTTCTATTATTCCTTCAACATATTTGGAATAAAATGCCCATGCCTGTAGCGGTCTCATACTGGAGCTCGATTAGCATTTGTACGTACCTAATATACAGACTTGCCTCTGCTCTTACAGACTTAGGGAAGAACTGCCTTGTCTTACTTGGCGCTACCATGTACTTCAAGCTTGGATGACACAATTTCTTTTTTTTTTTTTTTCCAACAGTGTTGAATAAAGGATTACATTTGATTAGTCCATGACACCTTCTGAACAGCATTCTCCCTCACTCCGTTTCTTCCTTCTGATGCCTTCACTTTAATTTACATAGCAAATGAAAAAGTAATAAATCCCAGATGCTGTTAGTCTGAGATTTGGCATTTGAGCGGTATGACAATTACATTACTGGAAATGCTGGTCCCTCCACCTCCCCGTTTCAACTTCGGGGCATTCCCAAGGTATCTCCTGTTTTTGTATGGTCAGATCGTGTTGTCAGAGGTGCATAAAGATCAAGGTTTGCCTTTTAGTCTTTGCTCAGCTAATTAGTCTGGCATTATTGAACTACACTCCCCAGGTGTCTGCAAAAACACTGAGGTAATGCCCGTGACTGATGGGGTGACATGACAAAGGCATATGCTGGATTTCACCTGCCAGCATGAGAGAAAACTGTTCTGTAGTAGAAGAGATGCCCTGGCAAAGAAGCGTGGAGTGGGAAGGAGAGAACACCTCCGTCGGAAATCAGTGCAGAGGTCTGTGTGCTTAGCTCATGTGGTTTCACAAGCCCTTTAATATTTGTGCCTGTTTTTCTTCAAAGGGGGTAGAGAAGAATTTCAGTCCTCTTTTTTTTGTCTTTTTTTTTTTTTTAATTAGGTGATACAGGTTTGAGGCTTCTCTATAATGATAAGGACAATCTAATGTCATTTGGTCTTCTAAGTGTGAGTGTTTTCTGCTGCTAGATGTAGTGGGCTGCCAGCTCCTGCATTAAATGCACCAGGACAGAGGTGTTGGTCACAAAAGCTGGTATCCAGATGGACAAAGTGCATTAAATACAGTGAAGAGTTTGGGGGGTGGAGTTTATAAACTTATATATTGGAGAAAAATAATAAAATCAGTCTCAATGGGCTTCAAAGATTCAGAGATGCAACAGAAAGATAAACCAAACATTAATTTAAAGAAAGGTGTCCTCTGGGATTTGGAAGCTGATGTAGGAATTCAGGATATTTGGGGCTGCATTAATGGGTGGAGAGCAGCCTTGAGGAGGACTTGGGGGTGCTGGTTGAAGAAAAACTCAACATGAGCCAGCAGTGTGCGCTGGCAGCCCAGGAAGCCACCCGTGTCCTGGGCTGCATCAAACCCAGCATGGGCAGCAGGGCCAGGGAGGGGATTCTGCCCCTCTGCCCCGCTCTGCTGAGACCCCCCTGCAGTGCTGCCTCCAGCTCGGGGGTCCCCAGGGCAGGAAGGACATGGAGCTGCTGGAGCGAGTCCAGAGGAGGCCACAAAGTTGATCCAAGGGCTGGAGCCCTTCTCCTACAAGGACAAGCTGAAGGAGTTGGGCTTGTTCAGCCTGGAGAAGAGAAGGCTCCAGGGAGACCTAATTGTGGCCTTCCAATACCTAGGGGACCTTAAAGGAAAGCTGGCGAGGGGCTGTTTATTAGGGAGTGTAGAGACAGGACAAGGGGCAATGGGTATAAACTAAAAGAGAGTGGGTTTAGATTGGATGTTAGGAAGAAATCCTTCCCTGGGAGGGTGCTGAGGCCCTGGCACAGGGTGCCCCGAGAAGCTGTGGCTGCCCCTGGCTCCCTGGCAGTGCCCAAGGCCAGGTTGGATGGGGCTTTGGGCAATCTGATCTAGTGTAGGTTGTCCCTGCCCATGGCGGGGGGTGGGAACTAGATGATCCTTGTGGTGCCTTCCAATCCAAACCAGTCTGTAATTCTGTGACTAATACCCTGAATCAAATCAGGGTAACAACTTCAGTACAAGAGGGGATGCTAAAACAGTTTTGAGTGAAAGCCATGTCATGCGGCTGCCCAAATGCCCATGCTGGAGAGACTGAGTGAGAGACTTTCAGCTAGTGTAAATCAGAGCAGCTACGTCTAAACCAGTCAGTTCAACGGAGCCAAAGCCCATGTAGCTGGGGGTCTCGCCCTGAACATTTTGCAGTGGGCAGAGCATGAGAAGCCTTTCTGCCAAGGAGGAGAGATGGCAAACCAGCTTTGACATGCACCAGCCAATTCTGCCGATGGGCGAAGCCACTGAGACAGCACAGAAGTGACAAGTTAAAGGGCTGTTTCCTCACCAGGCCTGAGCGGCTGTCAATAAATTTACTACCAAATTAAAAAGAAAGCGAAACACTCTGGGGATTTGTGGATTTTTTTTTTTCTCATGTTTTTTCTTCACGGCTGGAACAGAAGTTGTGATACTTCCCAGTAATAGCAGCTGATTTGTATTCAGTCAGAAAGTTTGGCAGATATATTAATTTGGAAGTTTCTTGCAAAGATGATCCAGTATTTACTCTGGTATGACTGAAAAGGCTCCAAATGGAACTATAATCCATAAAATAGGTCTTGAATGATGTTATTATAAATTCATGTGATGCCCTGAAATGCCAGGCTACAAATGAAGACTTAAAGGGAGGCAAAACCTAAGGCTGGTGTTAGTATGCAGCACAGTGGGTTTGTTTGTGACAGAGTAATCGCTGGGATTTTCGTGAAATAACCTAAGAAAGCAGTTTCTAAAGGGAATCTATTTGCGATGGAGATATCCTGACCCATGTAACAGCAGTGCAATGACCTGCTGCCCACAGAGAAAGTGAGCAAGTCAAGCTAATGAATCTTGCTATTAAATACCTCCCTATCTTTTATATTTACATAGTGTTGGCATATATATCGCACATGTGTAATGAACTCCAGCAGACAGCCTTGTGTCTGGCAGCATCACCGGGCAGCAGGCGGTTTGGATCTGCTAATGAAGCTGTACAAGCTGGGGAGGTGTGGGGGACTGAGCACGAACACAGGCTACACTTTGAGAAAAACATGCTGCGATGGGTGGGCAGCTGGCTGAGGGGTTGGGCCCAAAAAGTTATGGCAAACTGGGTTACATCAGGCTGGCGGCCAGGCACTGTGGGGCTCCCTAGGGCTCCAGTTTAGGGCCAGGTCTTTTTAATGTTTTCATAAATGACTTGGATGTAAGACTAGAAGGTGTTGTGAACAAGTTTGCGGATGATACTAAATTGGGAGGAGCTGTTGATTCCATTGAGGGTGAAGAGGCCTTGCAGAAAGATCTGGACAGATCAGAGAACTGGACAGTTACAAACTGCATGAAATTTAACAATGGGATGAGGTTCAACATGTCAAAGTGCCAGATCCTGAACTTTGGTCACAACAACCCCAGGCAGCTCTACAAGCTGAGGGCAGAATGGCTGGAAGGCTGTGTGGAGAAAAAGGACCTTGGGGGGGTCCTTAAGTTGATGTTTTACACCAACCCTCCACATCGGCATGAGGAATGCATGTTGCATCGGGCAACAAAGATCGTGAAGGGTCTAGAGGGGAAGATGTATAAGGAGAGGCTGAAGGCCCTGGGCTTGTGCAGCCTGGAGAAGAGGAGGCTGAGGGCAGAGCTCATGGTGGCCTCCAGCTTCCTCCTGAGGGGGAGCCAAGGGGCAGGCGCTGATCTCCTCCCTCTGGGGCCCAGCGACAGAACCCCAGGGAACAGCCTGGAGCTGCCCCAGGGGAGGGTTAGGGTGGAGATGAGGAGAAGGTTCTTCCCCAGAGGGTGGTGGGGCCCTGGCACAGGCTCCCCAGGGCAGTGGTCACCGCCCCGAGCTGGGCTGAGTTCAAGCAGCGTCTGGCCAACGCTCTCAGCCATCTGCTGTGATGGGGCTGGTCCTGTGTGGGGCCAGGAGTTGGGCTGATGGTTCTTATGGGTCCCTTCCCACTCGGAAAATTCTATGGTTCTATGATTCTACCCACCAAAGCAAGTCCCTGCAACCAAACACGTGTCCAGTGACCATCCCATGGGACTGCAGGTAGGAGTTAGCAAAGAAAGCAGATCTGGGTGAAGCTTTCCCTCTCACTTCTTGTTGGCCATTTAATTCAAGCATTGAGAGTGATGGACTGGGAGGACTGGTGTTCAGAGAATTACTCATGAATGTCCTGACAATATTTGTTGGCCGCGTTCAAGTCAGTATGATCTCGTAAGTGAAATATCTTACCTAGATAATATAGACCACTAAGGGTCTTCAGACATGATTCAGGCAATTAAATGAGTTTCACCTCAAAATCTTAATGGACTTTATACTCAGCCAGAACTCTGGAAGCAGTTCAGTACCAAGGAGGTCACAGATAAATGCCTTTTTGCCTCCTGAATTTCCCCAGCTTATGTCTAACTCTGATGGAGGATCAGAAACTGCCTGTCTTTTTTTTTGTCCCAAGCACCCACAGCAACAGCTTAGACCAAAGATAACACACAGAAAATTAATTGTGCTCTTGCCCAAATGAGCCTGTGCTGCCACTGTATTTTAAAACAATGAGGTGCACTCTATCCCCAAAAAGCTGTTTCTGTGTTTCATGCAGGGATGGTTAATTAAACAGTTCTGGATGAAGGGGTTAGATGTTAGTGTCCCAAAATACCTCCTTGGCACCACTGGAGTCACGCTCCCAGTCTTATTTCCTCTCTTGTGTCCCTGGACTGTGCCTTGGCATTGCTTCACAGCCCCTTAGCCATGGCTGGAGGTCTCTAACAAGACCTAGCAAAGGCTGGAGGAAACAACCTGTAGCAGGGTCCATCACAGTGATCCAAAGGGGAATGACACCCTCTCCCCCGTTCTTGCTCCAAACCAGGATTTCTACAAGAATAAAGCACCCAACGTGTTTTAAATAAACAAGCCTTGTTCTTTTTATTCAGCTTTGGAGATGGAATGGCTGTTCTAACCAGCAGAAGGGAACCAGTGTAGGAAATGTAACAGGCTGTCAGACCTATAACCAAGGTTTCACAGTGGAAAATGTCCAGCTAGCTACCGGCCAGAATATGGACAGAGGGCTGAGATACCTGTGAAAATGAGATACGGGGATATTGTCAACGTTGTGTATCCCAGTGATAGAGACACTCAGCTCCTTCTAATTACTATTCCAAATTAAGAGCTAAAGCTTACCTTTGACTGTCAGTGTTTCTCTTGCTTTCTTAAAACACATGTGAGGAAATATTGCACACTGTTTTACCAGTCTCTTTCCATGTGAAGATTCAGGTGTTCACAGGGTCACTTTCCCTTCCCCAGCTCATCCCCACAGGCTCCCTCACCAGGAGTGTTTTGACCAAGGAATTACTGTCAGGTTGCCTTTTGCAGGACTGTGCCCTAGGATGAGTGTTGTTGCTCAGGATCAACACCTGTGTTTTGCAGGCTCTTCCTTTCCTTTGCAAACCTGACAATCCTCTGTCTGCCTTATCAAAGCACACAAGAGTTTGCCACTTCCTCAGTGGCAGTGCTCAGGCTTGAGCATCTCTCTGGAGGGGACCAGTGCAGACGCGCAGTGGCTGGGCAGCTGGAGCAGCAGCCTTTTCTCCAGCCAGATCCTTCACTCCAGCCAGGCTTGTGTTGCTCCCAGGCACTGCAGAAAGCAGGGCAGAGCTGGCGTACTGCAGCCTTGCCTCCTTCTTATGACATCTTATGTTTAGGGCTGAGAATAGTGATCCTTCACTTCACGCAGCACCTTCTCCTCTCTCCCAGCTACTCTCAGACCACCTCTGCAGGTCCTGCCCGTCTCTGCATTCCCCACAGTACCTCCCCATGTGGGCAGTGGTGCCAAAGGGTGCATCACAATGACACAGATCAGTTCTATCTGGACGGCTAATTGAAGGTCAGGTTCTCTACAGGTGGCAGACACTAACATGCCAGTGCTTAGGTTTAGGGTGGACTTGGCGACAGAGACAGGAGAAAAGTACAAAGTCAGAGCAGGCTGAGGACTGTAGAAGTCAATGATGCAAGAGCTTAAATGGCAGACTTGAGGACGTCACACGACTGGACGTGTTCCTGAGTGATGTGCTCTAGGTGGCCCTGCCTTGGCGGGGGGGGTTGGACTAGATGATCCTTCGAGGTCCCTTCCAACCCTTGTGATTCTGTGATTCTGTGAATATATAGAGGCCAGAAAGGCCAAAAGAGAGGCTCATGTCCCATCCAAGAAATAGCAACCAGTCTGCAGGACCCCAAACTAAGAGGTCAGTTACTTTACTAGTGTTTTGCAAGGCATGGGATATCCACCACGTTGGATCCTGGGCTGGGTCCCAACTAGTTAAGCTCATCCAAGCATCATTTGCAGTGGAGACGGGTGGCTGCCAGCAGCAGGGCTGAGCACGTCACTTGGGGCTGCTGGAGTTCAGGCTGCCAGCCAGGCAGAGGTGGCTGCTCCTTGACGTCAGGTTGCTGTGCATTGCCTATTTGTAGAAAGCCTCCCTCGGCTAATGCGTTGTCTTTCTCTCTGCTGTTCTGCATACATAACTAAAAAGGCAGTCAAATTATATTTCAGCTAGGAAAGAAACAGAACCTCTGGGTGCTCATTTGCTGGCACTCAAATCCCCCGTGCACAGCTTGCTGGCACCGTACCACCAGCAACTCACGGCGTTTGGTTTAATAGTAATTTGTGATGAATGTAACCACTGGCAAGAAGCACACAGTTGGTTTAGAGACAAGTGCACATGCATAAATTTAGTCAGCTACCCTGTGATTGCGTGGGCAAATGCACACACAAATAACCTGAAAAAATAATGTTTAAAAAGTCCAGGCACCCATCAACAAGTCCAAAGTGCAGAGAAGGTAAGGTGAATCCTGCATTCAGTGGGTTGCAATGAAGCATCTAAAGAAGGTAATTAAGCAAGAATTGGAAATTTGCTGAGTTTAGCTTTGTTTATGAATTCCTTCGGGTTTCTGAGTTAATGCTGGAGTGTTATTTTAGCAAAATACAATTGGTGGATTTGTGGGCTTTAGTTGTAGAGGGATTTCTGAGGGAAAGACACACAACAGCTAACTGTTGTTGTGTCAGCGTGCAGAAACCTTTGTTAATCCTACGTTAAGCTAATGAAGGCAGTTCTTTGGCTTTTGACAACAGGCATCAAAGTGAAGCCACCATATAGATTTTTGCAGTGCTCATTCTTTTTCTGCAGTGCCGTGACTGCGATGGCAATTCCATTTCGTCAGGAACCGCACAAATTCATAACAATAAAATTCTTGTGATCGGAGCCAGACAAGATGGATTTCTCTTGCCTCGTATTGTCACCTATCCCCTAATACTTCCTAATAACCCCTATTAGTAGCTAATACATCCCACTGAAATGTCAGAGAGAGAGGAGGGTCCCTTGGAAGTTTTCCAGGGTAAGAAGGATCAGAACTAAGGTGCTGGGCACTTGGGCAGAAAGATCCAGGAAAGGGCAAACCTATAGTAGTAGTAATAGAGTTGCAGGAGTAAGGGAGAACAGGGAGAAAAGAGGGTTGAGAAGAGGATGAGGAAGACGGAGTTAAATCAGAGAATGGCATATCTGGCTGTAAAGGGGAATTCACTTCCCTCAACAGCTGCCAGAATAAAGGATACTCCTTCCTTCCACGGGCAGAGCCAAGTCGTTGTGGCATTTGGGACATTTCTGCCCATTTTTCCACACAGAGATATACGGTTAACCAGCCCCTAAACAATTCTGTGACCTGCATGATACAATCTAGATCAAGCCAGACAATTTGCTCTCTGCATGTTCCCCAAATTCAATTGATGCAGTTAATAGAAAGGTGAGAATACACCAAAGAGCAGCTTTGTCTCCTAATTAAACCAAATTAGAATATCTTTGTTACTGGAAAGCCACCTGCTATTTCCTATTTCCTTAATGATTTCATAAAATGCTAAACACCTTCCTTTATCTTCCTATTCCTGGAAATCATTAGGTGCTGTGCACAGAGCAAGGGGATACTTGGAGCAGAGTCCCAGCCAGCAGACCATGCGTGACTGTCGCCATAGCAGAGTGTCCACTTCACTCTGGTGGAGGTGCTTTGGGGCTCTACCCCTGCAAACAGCCTCCTGTGCCAGCAGGTAATCTGGCTTTGTAGATATGGTCAGCAAAGAGTAAACTTCTGTTCGCAGTGGGACCAGTTTCAGATCTGGCGCACTCCTAATTCCCTGCACGCCAGACTTAGCTCTGCAGCTGAGATGTTAGAGTTCAGCTATTTTTGGTCTGCAAACCCCTAAGGACAGAGCTCTTATCAGAGAACTCTTCCAGAGCTCTGCTCAAGCACCTTCTTTTATTAGGAATAATATAAACTAAAACAGCCGTAAACCTGCAGCCTTTGTGTATTTGTAGTACGTTAACTTGATTTATTCAGCGTTTGATAAGACCACAGCAGTCTCCTCTTTGAGGCGTGGATCAATGAATTTTGGAGGCTTTGCAGAGCAGTTCTCAGGCTGGTTTTGTTCAAACTCAGATCAATGTATTTTTGGGAGAAGGAGAATTCTAGGGGCTGCAATCCACCAGCCAAATGCTGTTCCAAGGACTGGTTTGCTCCAGAAGATACTGTTTTTGATGCGAGACTTGGAGAACTGGTCTCTTTCCTCTGATCACAGAGATAAACGGTCAGAAGGTTTGTCTCTTCTCTTTTTGCCTTGTATTTCCATGAGAACTTTAGGATGACTGTTCTGCTGTGCCCTATGGGCTGCCAACATGACTGCACTGCGAGACTTGCACTGCCTGGCCTGTATGGAGACCTCCTTAACTGACAGTTTATGTGAGAGTGGGTAGGCTCATCACACTGCACTGGTGTGGCCTCACCTTGAGTGCTGGGTGCAGATT
>VWZZ01007621.1:57808-103587 GCA_013399095.1 Psophia crepitans
AGCGTCTGGCCAACGCTCTCAGCCATCTGCTGTGATGGGGCTGGGCCTGTGTGGGGCCAGGGGTTGGGCTGGTGGGCTTTAGGGGTCCCTTCCAGCTTGGGAGATTCTGTGATTCTATGATTCTCCCCTCATATTTAGTGTGTTTGAAATTCCAAATTCCCATATTTTGAAAAAAATCACTGAAGTCACTGAAGTGTCATTAGTATAAAAGTGAAAAAGAAAACAGAACATTAGAGCAAGATGGCAGTTGATTCAAAGCCAAGCCACGTTCATTTTCTTTACTTCAAAAATCTTCAGGAAAAGTTCAATTCCATTGCAATTAATGTTTTCCGTGGGAAGACATAAGTAATCACAAGAAATATTGAAAATGAAAATGTCTGTTACAATTATAATTTGGAAATGAAATTATGCTTCATTCTGACTTTAATGTTGGACTTGCGGGCATTAAAGGAACTGTACGATTTTGGTTTCCCATTTTAAGGTTCCCTTATCTCCTCTGTAAAGCAAATGAGACATCTCATTTGGTTCTTCCACTGAGGAAGAGAAAAAATGAATAAAAGAACCTGAAAATGGGCTATATGCATGAACATGAAATGCTGCACCTGGATTTGTGCCAAAGGCCTTTTATCTCCTATGTTATGTAGAAAAGAGACTTCTAGCACTGTCTATGGCATGATCTTTGAAATCTTAAAGGCCACGTTGGGCACAGTGAGGAGCTCAGTGCTACTGGGCAGCTCTCCAAGTCCTGGTGCTTGGTGAAACTGGTCTGGGGGATGCCCTAATCTACTGGGCAAGGGGGACAGCTGACATTTGCCATTCGAGTTTTCCTCTTTTATTTCAGAGTTTATGTTGACTCCTTTCCTAGCATGACCTCCAAGGGGAGGGTCATCAAGGTCATCTTGTGACTTTGATAGGACAAGGGGAAATGGGTTTAAATTAACAGAGGGGAGCTGGAGCTGAGCTGTGAGGCAGCAATCCTTCCCTGGGAGGGTGCTGAGGCCCTGGCACAGGGTGCCCCGAGAAGCTGTGGCTGCCCCTGGCTCCCTGGCAGTGCCCAAGGCCAGGCTGGATGGGGCTTTGGGCAGCCTGGGCTGGTGGGGGGTGTCCCTGCCCATGGCGAGGGGTGGGAACTAGATGGGCTGTGAGGTCTCTTCCAAACCAAACCATTCTGTGATTTTATGATATGACTTTCTGTTCCGAGGGCACAGAGTGGAACAGGGTGATTCTTCGTTTGTAGCCAAAGACAGTTATTAAAATCCCATTGCTCGATTTGCAGGTATTGATATGACAAAGTCACATTAGACCAAGAGCCCTGCATACCATTATGCTGGTGACCCAGCAGGTTCACCGTTTGTGCGATGAGTTTTCTCCTTCCCTGGGGTAGGGATATGCTGTAATCTCACAAGTAGCAACACCTCGCCATGGATAAGAGGGAGGAAAAGTGTTAATGTGAGTTTGACTGCCTGTTTTGTGTTTATCCTTGCAATGATTGATATGTTGTGCTTCAGAGAACATTAAGCTGTAACACTTCTGTTAAAAGAAGGTTTTAAGCAGTGGATTTTTATGATCTTTTATACGCAACTTTATTCCCTTGTTGACTTAATGAAAGGTGTAGAAGACTGCGATGTATTAAGAAGAATCATCTTCATAATTACAGAGTGCTTTATGGTGCCATCATGCCACTCTAGGCACCTGCAGTCGAAGAAGTGGTGCAGATTTCCCTCCCATCGCCGTGATGTTGTTACTGCCGCGGTATGAAAAGGAAAGGGAATCAAAGGATGTCTTAATGTGCTGGTTGTGTCCTGTCTCACATCACCTCAGGGTTCCTCAGGGACTAGATATCTTTGGAATGAAGCTACGCTTGGCCTAAGGACAAATTATTAGGGTTAAAAGAAGGTGAAATTCAATGGTTTCTTTTATGTGGGACAGCCACACAAATGATTTCCGTGATGTCTTCTCAGCTCAAACACTGCAATTCTGTGTGTCTGCTTCTGCAGCCTACCTGGGACTCAGCTCATGCTGTATTTGTAAGCAGGGACAGAGGCCTCTCTTCTTTCATCAGTGACTTTCTTTTACTTTTATTTTCTTTAACCATTTCTGAGCTTGAACCCATGATTTTCTTCTTTCATCTCAGTGAACCCCGGTGATATAAATCAAGACACATTGTCCTTTTTACTTCTTCCTAGCTGGGTACTGTTCACTTGGGGTGTTTCAGGACATCAAATAGTGGCATCACCAGAGGAAATGGCGAGGTGGAAAGATCAAAAGACAGTGTGAACAGCAGAAGGGGCTGTGATGGCTTCATCAGATGAGAAGGAAAGATGCCAGTGACAGATGATGACAGCTTATGTGTTTCTTCAGCAACGTGACACACGTGAAGTTTTGTTGTTCTCACTATGATTTTAGCAAGAAAACAGCTTTGGCTGAAGCAGACAAAACAAAATAAAGAAGAATAGGAAGAGAGAAAGAGGAAATAATGCTGGAGCTGTCAGTTAGAATTTGTCTTGTGAAGTAACGACAACATTTTCTGCACTTTCATTTGCCGATCAGGTTCCTTCCTCAGCCATCCCGCTTCCCTTCCGCTGTTTCTGTCACCATCCAAACTGAACACTGAACTATTTATAGCAGAAGTGGCACATGGCTTTTCTGTTTCACTTGCAACAAATTCCATCTCCAAGGCCAGTTTAGAATCCTAACAGGCTCCTGAGAGTCCTTCTTTGATGTATCATGTTGCGTCCCCAATAAATTCTAGCAAGAGTAGCTCTCCAGAAGCATCTCACTTTTTTGCTCAAGGTTTCAGTGCATCATATGCAAATGTACTTGCCTGAATTTGCCCAGCACTGAGGACTTTGACACATATCTTTGTGGCACTATATCAACAACTGATTTAGGAACATTTTGTGTTGGAAGAAGTCAACTGCTTAATACGAGTACAACTGTACTACTAGAATTGCTCGTGAGCTATGTTAATGTGAACCAGTTTTTTTTGAGCAGCTCTGTCTTCCAGCTGCTTTGCTATATGGGTTTGAGTAGCTATAAAACCAACCAACCAACACCCCTGATAAAGCAGCTTAAAAAATGACAGAAGTCCAAAAATCCCTATTTACACAGCTGAATCAGAGTGGTAAATACTCCCCATTCCCCAGTGGTAGGGACCTGTAAACTAGAAAGAGGAGGCATGATGAAGTGATTCCAGAAAGGTTACCGAGTCCATCAGCTTAGTGGGGACAGGCAGCACAATTTTTCTGAGGCAGATGGCTGAAATTGGTGTTAATACAAATGGGATGCTCAGAAGAAGGTTGCAGAAGATCCTAGTTAGCAGCAAGATAATTGCTGTGCAACCATATGTTTCTCTGTCATTTCTTCACTAAATATACAGGAACATTAAAAAAAAAATTGTCTCATGTAGGCTATAGCACTAAAGAGAACTCTGATGGGGTAAAGAGTGGGAAAGCAGACTGAGTAGTCATGAGGAGCTTTGTGGGTGGGATGCAGTAAGCTGTGGAATAGCCTCCCAGAAGAAAAGAATGAATGTATACCATTGCTGGAGACATTACCTTAAGCTCAGCAAAACTCTGCCAACAACTGGAAATCACCACAAGCCCCCTGTGATTCTGTGCATTAATGAGTGTAATGACAAATTACACTTTCGGGTGGTCCATACAATGGCATTGTGTAAATATAGCAGTAAAAAATATCATAAATATATAAATAATTTTTTATACTAAAAGATAATGAACAATAAAAATATTAAATATATAATAATCTATATTACATATATAGTAGTATAGACTATATTAATTATATACTAAATATAATAGTAAAAATATCATAATCTTAGCTTTGATACAGCGTACAACATATTCCCTGTTGGGCCGTGCACAGTCAAGTGGGCTGCAACGCTCTCAAAACATCCCCAAATGTTCATTTTTCCTAGTTCTGGGAAGAGTTACATGGACTGTAGCACAGGCAGTGGAACCTCATTTCTTTCACTGTAAAAATCAAAGAGAAGTCTTTGCAAAAGCCAAGAGGGGAATTAAATAGAATTTCTGACATGCAATGGGCATGGCAACACGACAGCGTCAGGACCAACTGTGACAACCTCCCTCCTGTCCATTCCCTGGCAAAAAGCATCTCTGAAGGTGAAAATAAGCTGCAGGTTGTCATGGCTAGAGGGTTATTAAATCAGGCCATCAACTTCAGTTTTGTTAACACTCTAGTCAGAGGGAAAAAAACCCTGTTGCTGCTTGTTCTCAACTTTGATCACCTGCAGGCAACGGGCCCAGACTCATCTCACTCTTGTGCTTCTCCATGCGGATAAACAAGATACGCAACGCTGTAATGGCAGTGGCTGCCATTGTAAAAGGCACAGGCTGCAGAGCACCTAAGGCATTTGGTCCATGTAGCTATAAATATTTCACTCAGAAGGAATGTGCAACACAGCATAATCTTAGAAACCAACAATCCTATATGAAAGTTTAATTAGGGGAACAAATGAATATTTTGGTGTATATCCAAATAGGAATGTCTTCATTATCAGTGTCTTTTGTGCCAGCATCCCTGAGGCCATTACACTGCATAAAACTGATGGGCATTTATTCTTGCTTCAGCCCTGGAGTATTCAGTCTGTACAAGCTAGGGTTTCAGTTGCTTTTCTGCTATTTCCTCATTAAAGCCTTTGCTTGACACTTACAAACGTTCTTTGTCTTGCCTGTGTTAAACGGACACTGATTTGGCTGCCACCAGCAAAATTTGCAGTGGTATGAAGTTTGCAGACATCACCTAAAACAACCCAGACACTCTCATCCTGATAATAGTGCTACAAGATCTATATTTAGCCATCCCAAGTGTATAGAGAAAACCAGAAGTCATTTGAACCTTTGTAGGTACTTGAGTGCTGTGAAATTGGGTGGGAATAATGGGGAAAAAGGCATAATTGGCTTGGAAAATGGCTTCCTAGCATGCTTTTTGTTCTTTCCCTGAAAGAAACTTCAGAAGGCACTACATAAGAAGGAATGGTAATGTGTTTTTCACAATAAAGCAGACTAATAACACACTGGGAAGTATAATACAGGAGAGCAATCTGTGTTGTGTAGGAGGTAAGTCTCTTGAGACAAACCAGCCATCTGAAACCCATGCTACCACTTTTATTAAACTGGGATGAGAAGTCCAGGATTCTCTGTAGCCTGATTCTCCCTGGTGCTGAGCTCCACTCACGCTGGCAGAGATGCACGGACGTTCTTGTCATCAGGCCATAGGTCCTTGTTTGCTCAGTTGGCTTCTTATGGACCTCAGATTCCATTTCATGAGTTTATGATATGACGTTTCTGCACTGGACAGAAAATGTACAAGAGTTTGATGAAGTGTCAGGACAGTGTAAACCAGGGAGTTTTGTTGTTCCAAAATGGAATTTTTCATAAGAACTTTTCTCCAATAGTCACTGAACAGTCTGCAAAGACATGGGCGATAACTTCAGCAGTGACTGGATTTCATTGAGGTTGGACTGTACAAGTCAACTGGTAAAAAATGCCATTGATCTGAGAGGTTTGGTGGGATGTACTGGGGTTTCTTTAGGAAAGAAATCTTGTCTGGAACATCTCCAGAGTGGTTCATTCATCTTGAATGAATGGATTTAAGCTCTGGATTAATCAGCTCCTGAAAATCTGTGCCATTCTGCTGTGTAGAGGGAGGGTAGGTATGCAGTTTTGATTAGAAGTTTGGGATTTTAGAGACCAAAAGCCAAGAAAGAATAAGTCCATTGCATCAGGAATAGATGAGGTACCTTTCAACCTTCTCTACCGTTACACCAGGACATTTCATTGGGATTTTTGCTGAAAAGCTACTGACTCCTCCTGTAGTGACAGATTCCACGGCAACGGGAGGAAATGTAGGCATCACGTAAAAGTCCTCTGAAAACTGAGAAACTCACACACTTCAGACCATAAGATGATGTTCATAAGACAGGTCTGGAATTAAACCCATCAAAATCAGTGAGACAACTTCCAGTTGACCCGCTGGGGCCTTGAATCAAACCCTTAGGAAGAGATTACCAAAAGAAAGTGGCAGATCAGCTGTGGAGACTGAGCATGAGGTGTAGAGCATGGGATGTGTGAGCAAGGTCTTGTGGTCTACGGGAGATACCAATGGCTGAAAAACCCCTTCAATTATTAAAGGCTTTGAAGCCGCTTCATCACCTCTGATTTTGCTGGTGACTGCTCTTGCAAACAACTTTTGCTCTCATGCACAAAGAGCAGACTTTCCAAAAGGAGTTCCCCCCCTGAGAAGAGAGTTCTTGTTACAGGGCTGCTTTTACAGGGCTGTCTTTGACACAGCTTTACAAGCCGTAGCTCCAGAGCCCCTAGGGAAGTGCCTTGAACTGACATCCACCCGCTAACGCAAGAAGAAGGGTGAAAGAGTGAGGACATGCTAATAAACTTGGAGAGTCTGCTCAGCGTGTTTTGTTTGGGCGAAGGGAGCTTTGTGCTGCAGCAGCCTGCACGGAGGCAGGAGACACGCTGCTGCCATTCACTGCTGTGATGGATGGAACAGCAGGGCTGATTTACGATCACTCGTGTCACACAGACACTTGCCCTTGTCCCTGAGCTATGAAAGGCTGTAAGAATAAAGGAGATAAATGGCAAAGTACTGCAGCTGCAGAAATAATTACCTTCCAGAAATGTAAAAACAAACCATTTTTCCCCTATCCGTTTCAAACCTAAACTCTTCAGCAGTGGAAATCTGCAAGAAGGGACTGGTTTTTCAGGATACCATTCACAGGGATGATGACACAGGCTGTGGGTTTTCACTCAGTGTCAGATCTATGGACTCTGGTCACTACGTACCTCTTCGGTGGCTGAAGAAGTCCTCGAAAATCTCTTACTGGTCTTAAGGTGTTCATGTACAATCAGTGCACTGACACAAAAGTTTCTGTGGACTGGACCAATACAGCTATGTCTCTGTTAGTAAATAGAATTGGTAACTTGCTTCCTCTTGCCTATCGGGCACTGTCCCTACCCTGTGACGTTGGCCAAACTGCGTTAAAGCACTATTTGGGAGAGCACTGTTAGGGGCAGACCAAAGGAAACAGAACTCCAGCTGAGGATCATAGATGATTATGGTCCACAGCTTGACTTTGTGCTTGGGTGCTGTTTTGTTTACTGGGACAGATGTGGCCAACTGTGCGGTTAGGATGGCCATCCTTCGGTTTGCTCCTCTTACACCATTCGTTGTTTTTGACTGTTTCCTTTTCTTACGACCATCATGATTTTTGTTTTAAGCAAGGAAGGTGCTCTGGGCCAGTCATCATAGTAAGGCAACCCCAGCAAACCACTGCATCCTCAGCCTTGCACTAGAACAGTAAACATAATGAATGGATACTCACCAGCAGTTCTGAGGTCATTATCGAAAAGAGAGCTTCACATGAGCAGATGTTTCATGTCTTGACTGCAGGAAGTGTCCTGGCTCCCAGCTTTCACAGAGCTTATCTGGATGAAAACGAACAGATTTGGCTGGCATCTGTCAATAACAACATCTGGCTGACCATAAATCCTGTTATCAGGCTTGCAGCTGGTGGCAGTGGGAATGCAGGTGGAGCAGATCCTACACAGTTTTCATGCCCACCGCTCCACTCCAGTCCCTCCTTTATGAGCCACAGTTCTTTAGCAGCACGCATAGCTGGAGTGCTCCTGTGCTGAACCCATGAAGCAGTACCCATACTTTTTGTCCTGGCAGGAATACAGGGAAGGAAATGGGACTGAATGGAGAACTAGTGATGGGGAAGTGGCATCACCAGGGTGGAAAGTTATTATCAACATCAACATTAGAGTCCTCTTCCTCTTCTGTCTTTCTGGACATGAAAACCTGTTCATGTCCCTCAAGAACAACCTCAAAAGAGTTTGGGGTTCTTGGCTCAGGATTATGAGGATGGAGATGTCTCCCCAGCTGCCTGGCTTCTTGGGCATCAGGAAAGTTGCAGAGATTCACATGTACCCTTTTGCTCAGGTTTCCCTGGGACTATATCTAGGCAGCTTTGTGCCTTGTGTGCAGAGATTTTGGGGTTGCCTTTCCCTGGTGCTTGGTTTTGATCATGCACAGCAGAAGATCATAGGTTTTGTGCTTCACTGAGTGAGAAATATATCTGTGTGCTTCATAGGATTTGGCTCATAAGTCAGATTTTCCGTGAGGGGTCTCCAGCTTTGTGCTCCCTGAGTTCTGGCTGCTTGCCCTGTGACCCTGGTGGGAGGCTTGCACAAACGCTGAGCATTCACAGCTGTGTGTGGAGTCGCAGACCCAGAACACGTTAATAATGCAAAGTGGGCTAAAAGTACTGTAATTGGTGTTTCAAAACTGATGCCCACAATTAGTGAAGGATTTCAACCCTGAGTGCTCTATGCAGCTGCTCCCAGTCTGTAAAACCACCCCTCCTTCACCTAGAAAATTAAATGGGTAGGTAATACATCTGATTTTGGAGCGGTTTGAAGAACACCCAATAAATAAGGACTTAGATGGCATACTGAACAATGCTAAAAAGCAAAATATTGATTTTCTGTTATTAAGTGAATGGCCTCTATTCTGTGTGCAAGGAATGAGGTAGAAGACCTGAGAATAAAAATGGCGTATGATTGTGAAATTAAAGATAGCATCAGAAACAGCTCCACTTGGAGGCTAAAGTTGCGTATGCAGCTTTATCTCTGTACGTTCCTAATCTTAATTGTTGACATTATATCATTATCAATTTTTTTTTTTAGTGGTAAATAAGATCCACAGATGCTCACTAAATCAGCATGCACTTAATGTAGTCTTTTGTTGTGGCCGTAGCATTTGTTAAGCTCTTGAAGGCAATGCCTAATGAACATCATCAGCTGAATGATTTCAATTAACAGGAGGAACAGGACCAGTCTTTTGTGGAACGACATTTTCTCTCTAAGATGCTTTTCTCTTCTACAAAAAGTGGCTTGTATAAATGAAGCAAAGGCTCCCATCTCTAGGATGTATAACTAAGATAGCCAAACCATCCAGCCATTAGTGGCAGGGACAGTTTTTTTTCTCTTTAACCTACTAATGCTTTTGGCGTTGAGCAGAGACACCCATTTATAAGGGCAGGCCAAGATATCACTGCCACTAAGCCCTGTAAAAAACCTATTGGAAAGACAAATTCTTGCTTGGCTTTGGCCAGAGTGGGCAAGCCGTGGTGCTGGTCCCTTGGGCAGGTGGCAGGTGCTCATCACCACAGCCAAAATCAGGTCTGTAAGGTGACAGGTTAAAACATACGGAGACTCAGACCTTTTCCCAACCCAGCAAAGTACCTCAGATACATCTATGGTTCCTACAGCCAGACAGAGAGAACCACAAAAGACGTGGGATACGCAGTGAGGCCAGAAATCACTTCCACACTGAGATCATTTCATACCAGTGCGAGTACCTGAGCTTTGGGGAGAGATCTGGCTTTGCATATCTGTACACCTGGTTCTTTTCCACAGTCTCTCCTTATCTCAATATAACATTGGTAATAAGAGTTTCAATATATTATTTCAATTTGTCTTCCTAAACAATACAATATCAGCCTCTGAGGCATTAAGAAGAAAGTGAGCATTAATTAAAACAACTTCCACATGGAAATGCAATCTCCCAATATAATTTTCATAGATAAAATCCATACTGAGGGCAAAGAATGTTACTACCAGCAGGAACGTGCCATCAGATTGCTACTGATACCAGCCACATAAAAGAAAAACAATACGGCTGTGAAAATGAAACCCTTTGGGATTCCTTGGTTTGAACGTGAAAAAACAGAATCCTGTTTTCTCTTTGGACTTGTTGGAAGTTTTGTTGCACTACAGCTTTTAAAGAGAAGAAAAATATGGCACTGATAACTTCCAGAGCAAGAGGAGGAAGCACACTTTTCCATCCCTGTTTCACAGGGGTGGGATACAAACATCTTGCACGACCAGCAGCCACTTCCCAGGCTGCACGCTGAAGGGCAGGTGTAGCTGCCACTGCTGTGGAGGGTCGCGATGTCCTTGCAGCACACCAGGTCTGAAGATGTACCTCAAGCTCTTCTGATGGGTAGACTCTTCCCACGGTACAACCCCCTCCCAGCTCTCCCACAGGCGGTTTGCCTCCCCAGTGCTGCTTCTACGGAAAGTGTGAAAGCTTGAAATTTCATCATAGAATTCATAGAATGGTTTGGGTTGGAAGGGACCTCAAAGATCATCTAGTTCCAACCCCCTGCCGTGGGCAGGGACAACCCCCACCAGCCCAGGCTGCCCAAAGCCCCATCCAACCTGGCCTTGGGCACTGCCAGGGAGCCAGGGGCAGCCACAGCTTCTCGGGGCACCCTGTGCCAGGGCCTCAGCACCCTCCCAGGGAAGGATTGCTGCCTCCCAGCTCAGCTCCAGCTCCCCTCCTGCAGCTTCAGGCCCTTCCCCTTGGCCTGGCCCTCCCTGCCCTGCAACCAGCCCCTCTCCAGCTTTCCTGCAGCCCCTGCAGGCACTGGAAGGCCACAATTAGGTCTCCCTGGAACCTTCTCTTCTCCAGGCTGAACAAGCCCAGCTCCCTCAGCCTGTCTCCAGAGCAAAGGGGCTCCAGCCCTCGCAGCATCTCCGGGGCCTCCTCTGGACTCGCTCCAGCAGCTCCGTGTCCTTCCTGCCCTGGGGACCCCTGAGCTGGAGGCAGCACTGCAGGGGGGTCTCAGCAGAGCGGGGCAGAGGGGAAGAATCCCCTCCCTGGCCCTGCTGCTCACACTGGGTTTGATGCAGCCCAGGACACGGGGGGCTTTCTGGGCTCTAGCACACACATTTTGCTCATGGAGCAGTGAAGTATTAAGAGCTGATAGACAACCTTCACCCCATGCTGGCACATCCCAAAAGCTAGCTGCTGGGCTATTAATTTGTGGCGGTTTCAGCAGCAGCAGAGCGCATGCTTTCCAACTCAAATAACTTGAAAACAAGTTGCGCCTTATGTTTGAATGTCAATAAAGACATGATCTAAAGGAACAGATGTTGTTGTCTTCAGTGAAATTTCATCTCTGCATATGATTTTATGGAAAACCTGAGTGACTCCATGGAAATGGCCTCTGCTTGATACATTTGCCTTTATAGAGATTCAGCCTGCATATACTCAGATAAAATTACCCTTATTAGATGCTCTGAACTAATAGGTCTTCGTCCTACTTGTGCATGAGGTGGGAAGTCTTGCTGACTTTAGCAAGGCCAGAGACTCATCTTTCTAGTGAGGGGTTCTAGTCTGGTCATCTGTAGAGCTTCTTCTGGTGTGAAGTGTTTTGTTCTGCCCTGTGCCACAGAAAACTCAGAGCCTTTCCAGTGGATGTTTAACACATGTTAACTAGCCTCTGAAGTGAACCCAAGCATAGCGTCATCAAAACAGTGTCAGTGGAGGGCGCCTACAACTGTGTTAGATCAGCTCAAAACTATTTTTCCCCCCCCAATGGTATGTTCAGCAACAGAACCAAAAAAATCCCCACTGATTTTCTTAGACTTTCTGAAGAAATCAGCATTCACCCTCACTCTTCTAGACTACTAGCAAACCACCTAGACCCTGCATGCTGATTCCCAGGCTGCTGTCACTTTTCAGCTGCTTTGCCTCCCTGTAACACCCACCAGCAGGCTGGTGCCTTTCTGTGACTCTGTTAGATCCGAGCACGGCACACTGAAATCCTTACTTCCCACTGCAGTCACCTTTTTGACTCCAGTAAACCGGTGTTTCTGGAAAGTGAACTTCCTTGACGTGTCCATTTATTCTGACATTATGCGACGTGTACTGTTTGCTTTGACAAATCTTCATCGCCTTCCAAGAGGACGTTGAAAGATTAGGCAACTTTAATGCAAATACAGTTGTGGCTAGCCCAGGAACTGAAAACTACTCACAGTAGCTGAGCTAATTAAAGAAAATGTAGCTAATAAGGTAGATAAGTGTTAGCCATGCATTCTTTATAAATATGCACAGCAAGGCAGATGTACAGTTGTCTGGTTATTACATGGCTGAATGGTAGCTGCCATTTGATTACAAAGCTGTAGTCAGAAGTGTATCATCTAAATAACTTTGTAATCAGGCCTTTGCCTCAGTTTTGTCTGATTAAAATTGCTGCACAAGTATCTATTCTTTCATACTCTCTTTCCCCAAGGGAATTTTTAGAAACCACAGCAAAGGGAGGCTATTTTAAATGTGCAAGACCAGCTCTCTGATGTTGCCATCCCTATTTTTGAACACATAAGTGCCACTGAACGCAAACTCAGACTGTGGAGGGATGGAGGAATCATAGAATGGCTTGAGTTGGAAGGGACCTTAAAAGATCATCTAGTTCCAACCCCCTGCCGTGGGCAGGGGCAACCCCCACCAGCCCAGGCTGCCCAAAGCCCCATCCAACCTGGCCTTGGGCACTGCCAGGGAGCCAGGGGCAGCCACAGCTTCTCGGGGCACCCTGTGCCAGGGCCTCAGCACCCTCCCAGGGAAGGATTGCTGCCTCCCAGCTCAGCTCCAGCTCCCCTCCTGCAGCTTCAGGCCATTCTCCCTTGTCCTGTCATTATCTACCCAAGCAAAGAGTCCCTCTCCACCCTTTTTATAAGACCGCTTTAAATATTGAAAGGCCTTAATGAGGTCTCCCTGGTGCCTTCTCTTCTCCAGGCTGAATATCCCTAGCTTTATCAGCCTTTCTTCATCGGAGAGATGCTCCAGCCATCTGAAGAAGGAAAAATGAATAAAGTGAGCAAAACTGGTCAGAGCAAAGGCTCCAAGCCCACTGAAGGGCCTTCTGCTCTTCGTTGCACGTAGGCATGAAACCCAACCCTCCTTTGCAGTTCATAGGGTCCATTTTTTGTACATCTGCCTACAGATTCAGGTCCTCCATGGAGCTCTGGGTCTGTCAGATGGAGACCCCCAGCTGGTATCGCCAGACATGAGTGAGCACTGTGCTGGAAGCAGGTTATGGAAAGCGAAGGTTTTGCCCCACATTTTTCAACCCCTTCTGAGTAGGGAGAAATTGTTCACATATTTCTATATTCTTGACGGAGCTGCCTGTCTCTGAAACAGCTAGAAGACTGCTGGAGGTCTGCTTTCTGCCTAACGGATACTTGCCCACAAAGGTCATGTTGTGTGTGTCATGAAAGTGCTCAAGGCCTCCATTTACTGCAATACATCTATGTAAATAAAAGACAACTGCAGAATTCCATCCAGATCATAACAATAACCGGGAACAGGCTGCAGAAGAGGCAATCTGCTCAAGGTGTTCAGTGAGACTGAAAGTGCCTTAGTAATACCTGTAATAAATAACACCAAATCTGGCAATAGTTTTCCCTCTCATTTTAGCATCAAAGCTGTCGTTAGAGGCTTTCACACAAAGACAAAAAATACAGCCTAATGTTCTTTGCTTTTCAGAAGTGCTCTTTCACTACCACCCTACTGTGTCCAGATAATGCAGCTCTCCCTCCTTCTGACAGTTCTCCCAGGTCCTCAACCTGATTTAAAATTTTGATGAGAAATGGAGCAGTTGATTTATATTTGTAAGACCAGCAGCAGTGCATCATCGAGCAGAGAGTTTACAGCTGCAACTTGTCAAAGCCAGCACAACATTTCTGACTGTCTTTGGGTGCCCAGGGATTTCCAAACAGATGCTGGTGGCTGCTGGCAGCTCAATCTGTAGGCTACTGAAGGTCTCCATTTTGGGAAGAAGGGGACAACTTGACTCAATGGCTCCTGGGGCCAGTCCAGGGCCACCAAATTGTGGGAATTTTCAGTCTGGCATTTCTTGAGGCTCAGCTAAAAGGCTGCCGTTCACTTGCTCCCAGGAGGCTGGCCTTTACCTCCTGCATTTGTCATCACTGCTTTGTGTGAGTCCCACTGTCCGCAGCACGGGGTTGATGGGGTTCATGCTGCCAGGGCACAGATGTCCTGCAGACCATCACGAGAGCCCTGGCAGGTCACGCTGTAGAGCAGGAGAGCCACCACACCGCTGTGCTGCAGTCTTGGACTAGCCATGAAAGCTGGAGCCATACCAGACAAGATTTATTTCCTGTCTTCAGACCAGAGCTATCATCCTCCTCTGCCACATGAGTGGCAACGCCAGCCCTGTGCCCATCGCCTGACTCGATATGACGTTGTTACGTGTCAGGTAAAAAGCGAGATGTGTGAGTGACAGTGACTCTTCCAGGTCCTGGAAGTGTCCTTCCAGGTCCTTCAGCTCTGGCAGTGTAGCTGAAGCTCCATCTTCCAATTTTGCCAACAGCAGCTCCAAAAGATTGGGAAAGTCCACTTTCTCTTCCTGGGACTTGCACGTTACAGCTCTGAAGCTCCACTGCGTGCTGCTGGCTGGTGTGTTCCCATGTCATCTGTGTCAACAGGGACAGCTGGTGTCAAGAACAGGACCATGGTTCCAGCAGGAATTAGATGAGGGTGTAATATCTTCATTTGCATTCAATGGAGAGTGGAGAAGTTGTTGGAGTTTTGAATCTGAAGGTGGCTGCACAAATCAGTTTAGGAACTATTTGGGAGGTAAGTGGGAACCTGCTCCTCCAAACCCTTCCCATTCACTGCCCTGAGGCTGCCCTGGCCGTGTGGCTTTTCCCAGGACGGGCAGGGCAGCTTTGGCACAGGATGCAGGGGAAAAGCTTTCCATGGTGGGACACCTTGTGCAAGAGGAAACATTTTCCCAGTACTATTAAGGAGCAAAAAAGTGACTTTGGAACTGAACCTTGCTGGTTCCAAGCTGGAATGACTTTGTAGAATAGTGACAGGAGAAAGTCACCTTGGAAGGTTTCAGTAGCCAAGATCTAAGCCTTGTGCAACACATGTTTTTTTGGCAGTTAGTTTGTGTATGTGTCTGAGCGCCTGGCTCCATCCCCACAGGTTAGGTAAAAGATCATGATGGCCTGTATGAATTATTCAGAGAAGCAGCATTTCCAAGGGTTTTGGTGGTAAGCAGGGTTCCTTGTTGTTGTTTCACATAACATATACTTGCCAATTAGTTGGGAATTATTAACTAAGTCATGACACAAAGCATCTTATTATGGGAGCTCGTGTCACCTCCTGTTAGTGCTAACCTCAGAAAAATGAAAATTTGTGGTCTGGAAAAAGAGGAGCGTTTCAGCTTTTCAGATCTAAGGCATCCACATGCAACGCTCCCTATCTAATTTTCCTGCTAATTTAGTGGGGCTTATTTTAAAAACCCCCAACAAAACACTGTCTACAAGTCACGTAGGCAGCCTCAGGTTGTGCACCGGTTACACAAGCCATCAGAGCCTGTTTCCGTACCGGGGCCGCTCATTCTGACTCAACGTTTTTGCCAGACCGGCTGAGTTTTGCCCAGGGGTCAGACAATATTGCTGTTCTCTGTCCAAGCCTGCTCACTGAAGCGCTTCTCTAAATAGGATTTGAGGTTTCTGTTGCCTGCGTTCTTCCGTCCCTACTCAGGGTTTTACTGTTTCAAGGTCAAGAGAATTCACTATACTGAGTGCTACTAATGTATTCACTATGAGGACAGAGGAGAGGATTTGAATAAAGTTGGAAAAACACCCTTCCTGGTGTAGCACTTTATTAGAACTGAGTCTGCACTGAGCATTCCTTTTTCTCTTATTCAAATGAGTACGAAAGCTAATTAAATGCAGATCTCTGTTTTCAGGCATTTTCAGATACCTCTAAAGACAGGAATGAGACGTATAAAAACATAGAAAAATTCAGGAACTGTCACATAAGTTGAGAAAGGGATTAAAATATTGCCAAATCTCCCTCAATTGTTCCATGCAGCTCCTGGAATCTTTCTCTGAAAGTTGCTGCTGCTTAAACCAGGAGACAGAAAGTGAAACTCAGCTTTGATTTAAAAAAACAAGTTTCATGAAAAGTTTTTCCAGAGAAGAAGCCTGGACATGAGAAATAAATTAAGTTTCTAAACTGAGAGTCAAATAAGAACTAGTGGTGTGGGGGTTTTTTCAGGGGAAAAAAAAAAAGAATCTGAATATAAATTAACTTTGTGATAATTTTAAGAAGTTTTGTTTTAATATTTGAAGACCTAATTTTGAGAATGGTATCAGAATGATAAATAGATGCTATTTCTCACACAGCTTGCCAGAGCTAGAATAAGTGAGCATCTTATAAGGCAGGTAATTTACTTGAGCTATTTCACTGAGTTTTTCTCTTTCAAGTTGTCTCAGAAGGTCCAGGTAATGATCTGAAGTCTGGGTGCTTCTTTTCAGTGAAATCTGTCTTTGAATCTCTAGTGCACCGAGAGCTAATGATCCAGCACTCTCAAAGTCTGGCAGGATCACAGCCTTCCAATGCAGTTTTTCTGCTTGCAGTTCACCAACACACTTTTGCTTTTTGATCCGACAGTGAAGAGCCATTTGCAAGTGCTACAGCCAGTGCAAGGCAGAATTTGAGGCTGGACCTCAAGGGCTGTGTCCAGTTCTGGGTCCCTCAGCACCAGAAGGACATGGAGGGGCTGGAGCGTGTCCAGAGAAGGGCAGCGGGTGGGCAAGGGGCTGGAGCACCAGTCTGGGGGGGGTGGCTGGGGGAACTGGGGGGTCAGTCTGGAGAAGAGGAGGCTGAGGGCAGACCTGGTCGCTCTCTGCAGCTCCCTGACAGGAGGGGGTGGGCAGGAAGGGTTGGTCTCTGCTCCCCAACACCAAGTGATGGGACAAGAGGAAATGGCCTCACATTGCTCCAGGGGAGGGTCAGGTTGGAGATTAGGAAAAATTTTTTCCCTGAAAGAGTGGTGAGGCCTTGGGACAGGCTGCCCAGGGAGGGGGGAGTCCCCGTGGGGTTGGGTTGGCGGTTGGAGTCAACGATCCTAGGGGTCTTTTCCAACCTTAATGATTCTGTGATTCTATGATTCTCTGATCCCCTGCACACCGACTCCTCATGAACTTTCATTCAGAGTTCCCAAGCAGGTGGTACATTTAGCAGAGAAGATCTCCATCTCAGCATTTGCAGCTCCCAAAACTCTTTCTGGCCACAGTCCCCACTCAGTGTGAGCTTCCAGACCTCATATCTTCCTGCCTCTTTGTTCAGCTGCTTGTTGGAGGGGTTATCTGTGTCACTCGTCTTGCTCCCTCGCGTGCCTGACTGTGTTGTGGTGATGTCCCCAGCTTTCGCCTCTTGTACAACTCTCTGCTCCAAGCTGCATGACCCAACGTTATTCTCCTAACAGACAAGCCCACCCTGAGGCTTTATATAGTGGAAAAAAGGCCAAAGGGAATTTTAATAGGTTCCTTTATGCCTTTCATTGTTCTGAAGCAATCTTATTCAAACTAGCTCTTGGAAGAATTTCTGTGAGCTCTAGAGGATCAATTACAATGAAGAGATGATTAAAGAATAGATAAAGGGTTTTAATAAATTATAAACTTCCCGCAGAAGAAATTAATGTTGAGGAAAATATAATATTCAACATTAAGAAAGTGAAAACTGTATAACTTCTGGATTGCTCTCCCCAGTACGACACAAAACATCAGATGCAACATGAATACAGAGTATGCCAAAATTAACTGCGACCATGAATAAATGCTAAAAAACATAAGATGAAAGGAGTCAGTACAAAAGAAAGGTTTTATTCTAAATTGTTGTGATCCCTTTCCCCCCAGAGAAAATCACTGAACTTGTCTCCCATGAAACATTTCCATGCCAAGAAAACCCATGTTATCTGCTGGAAAAATCCTACATCCGTTTTCTCTCTGTGGGTAACTCCAGTATCCAACAACTCGGGTTCTTATCATCATCCCATTAAAAAGCATCTGACCTTCTGCTGAGTGATGCTGATTTTAATCAGGATCTTGAATGAGTAAACCACTTCTCAAGACGAGCAGAGGGATCCAAATGTCACCCAGCGTCATTTCCATGGAGTAAGTTGTTCAGAGCTGATGTTGGCTGACCTCCAGTTGAATAAATGACCCTGTGGGGAAAAAATCACATGATTCATATTTATTAGCCTAAAAAACATGACGCAGGTCTGAGCCATCCTGCGACATACTTAATTCATTTTCAGATTGCTTTCAGACTTTTCTCAAGACATGAACATGGGGTGAAAACCAGCAAGGTGTGTCTGAGTAAACTTTGTGCCATTTCCATTCCTAGTAATACTATCAAATTCAATTACATTTCACGCTGATGGCATTTGATTTCTCAGCTGTTCTATAAATATTTTTTTACAGGAAACAGTGTCTCAGAATGTCGCGTGCTAGTAAATCAGCAGAGCTCGATTAAGCCCAGGGAAAGATGCTGATTTACTCTACCTGAGTTTTTCTCCCTGCATATTTATTCTCAATGATCTGGGGATATACAGAGACTGAAAATGGCAAATGACTAATGCAGCCTTGTGAATCTCCATCCATCTGTCCAATCTCCCCTGGCTTATAATAACATGTTAGTCATGGGGAAGAAATAATATTTAATGATATTATTTTGCCCATTCATTTGCTAGTTGACTAATTCAGCCATACAGAAGTAGCACAGCATCTCCCTTGGAGAAAGGGAACGCAGGCCTTGAATGCTGCAGGAGAATGAGCGCTTGCTGTGACATTCAGTTATAGATACCTTCTCCATGTACTCGCAGCAAAGCCCTTCTTACACACAACACGTTATTTACCCCCTCTTGGCTGTAAGTGCTACAGTCACCAGGCAGCAAAGCGAACAGACGATGAATGTAAGGCTTGCAGATTTTATAAAGGCAAAGGAAGAACCTGAGTGGCTGCTGTGCAATTCTTGTACGGTTCTTTTTAAAGCAAAACCCCCTCACTTTAATTATAGAGTTCCCTGGCAAAGTGAGTCATATTCTTGAAACTAGATCACGAGCTGCTTTGAATACTCATGGCATCTCGAAAATTTATGAATATTTTTGAAGGTTCCACATGTTTTGGAGAGGCTCAGCGAGCAGCAACTTAGAGAAATATTTATTTACTGAAGACAATTCCTCCTATTACTGATAAATGGTGTATTAAAATGACTGCGAATTGCCATTCAAAGAAAACAAAAAGGCAATGACTCAGGACTGTTCTGTACTGAGTTGTGACCATGACCAAGCAGGCACTAAATTTCAGGCTAGTGGTTATTTCAGCATCTGGAATTGCAAATTAAATTCTTTAGCTGTAACGTGTTGCAGCATGGTGCTGCACGCCAACAGAAACATTAATGCACTTTTCATCGTGAGCTACCAAAAAAAGAAACCCTTAAGAGTAACGTGTGTCAGAAACCTTGAGATATTGCTGAGATACTCTTTTCAAATGAGACATATAACTTGTTGCATTAGTTTATAACACCTACCAGTGATTTGTGCCCCGAGATCAAAACTGGATGTCATTGTTGGAATTTACTGCTATTAGAAGGAATTATACTCATCATGTTTTGTTCTGATGTCAAGTTGTTAGTGGAAAAGGCTGAAATACCAGTGAACGGAGGTTGCCTAAAAACTCTTTGGAGAACTCTTACAGCACTGGCTAACATCTGTATTAGTTTCTGAAAAGTAATGGAAAATATACTTCCATGTTTTTACTAATTTGATATTTTCTTGTTGAAAAAGTAAACATACCTAAAGGAAGGGCTAAGTAAACCTGAATTTTCAGATCTACAGCTGGTGTAGTTGCCATGAAGATTTGCCTGCTGCCCCAGACATGGTATTTGTTATGGTATTCATCAAATTTTGAAAAAGAAGCAGCATATTTAAGCCAATGCCTGAAACCAATAATTAAGATTTGAATTTTAGGAGTATTAAATATAGACCAGGAAAAAAATTGACACCTACGCCTTCATGTCCTCAAGACAAACTGATAAAACAGAAGAAGAGAAAGAATAATTAGGAATAAACTTCACATAAATCTGCATGTCATCTGCATAAAAACCGATCTCTTATCCATATCTTCAGATCATCTCAGTCAAAGGAAGCTTGTGGAGGCTGAATAAAGATGAGCCAATAAGAAACCCTGTGGGGCATCAGAGGAAGCAGAGTCTGTGACATCAGAGTGGATCAGTCAACCCATGCAAGTATAATGGATATAAAGAGAAGGCAAAAAAACAGAGCTTGGCCGAAAGGCCAGCGGTGTTGTAGGTAGTGAGGTGCTCAGGATCAGGCTGCGTGTGGCTGGGTCCTCTGAGTGCTGAGGAGCAGAGCTCTTAGGTAAGGGTATTGCTCTAAAGTCTGCCAGGATCTAGTGGACTGTTTTAAGAAAAGGGGGTTACAAGCCTCATTTTTATTTGGCTTAGTGTTGCACCGGTAGTCTCAGCACAACTCCTGTTGCAGACGGTGAAGTGTTCTGGGCAGCGTCTTGGACAATATCACTGGAGCAGGTCACACGAGTCAGTTATCTCCTTCTCTGGAAAGTCTTGGCAGAGCCACATCAGATTAATCCAAGTGGCTTTGTTGGGCAGAGATGTGAGTGGCCAACAGGCTGTCGGTGCACTCCCTTTCTATCCACGGAGAAAGCGCAGACCTCTGCACAGCACAAGGAGCAGCTTCTTGGGTCTTCTCCAGTTGAAAACCAGGAGAGGAGAAGATAACATCTCACCTGCTCCCGTGGTTTGAGAGCACCTCTGGTGAGTCACCAGCAAGCCCTTTTAGTGAAACAGATGAGCACTAATAATATGCACTTCTTTCAGCTGGACTTAAGTGTTGTGAACTCAAATGTCTGTAGCCACAAGAGGCTGATGGATCAGGTTTGTAACCAACCAAATGACTTCTCTCAGCTGTCTTGCATAAATGAAGCCCAGTACCTATCTTCTACCACATTTTACAGAAATGGTTTGGTTTGCAGACATGAAATGACGTAAAATTCCCCATGGTTTAACAGCTTGATTCTTCATCAGTGGGTGGTTTGTTGTTACAGACACAACACAGCCACTCATCTGATGTCTCCCTGCAGCTCTGCCTCTGCTCTGTGAGCATGAGGTGCTGCTGAGGATGAACGAGCTGCTGTGATGGCGGTGGTGGGGCAGACGCTGGTGCACCTGAAACTTGCCAGGACATAATCCTAATCACTGGCTCAGTACTTTGCTGCTTCAGGAAACTACAGCACAGACATTGTGTTATGTGCTAGTTGCACTCCACCTTTGAAGGTAATTACCCCTTTTCTGCTAATTACCTCTGTGGGCAGATTGTTGCAGAACCTCACTACTCTCAGGCCTTACTGGTGCCACACAGAATAATACTGGGATTTCTAAGGGGAAAAAACCAACCGCACACACTGTGGGAACAAGCCAGCAAGAAAAGTGTCAGATTAGCAGATTAGGGCATGATACCTCTTGTTAACCTTTTGTAATTGTTTTGGCACTTGGCCCAAGTCTCGATGTTGTACAGCCCACTTGCCAAGGACTCACCATTTCCGAAAGAAAAGGCAGATTCTTGACAAAGGGTTTATCAATAATGCAGATCTCTGGTGTTGGGATGATCTCAGTGAGGAACATCCTTCATTAATGCTTGTCATTGACCTGGAGAAGATGATCTCCCATTTCAGAGTTTGAAGGTATACATCAAAATGTATAATAAGCTTGAAGGGACCCAACTGTCACCATAGAAGCAATAGGGGACTTTATTCTAGGCTTCTTGTCATCACTGACTATGGGATCTGAGCTGGACTTTGGTGTTGGACACCACAAAATGAGATAATGTCAAACTTGCTGTCCATGGAGAACAACGAAGTTGCCCTGGCTATAAATAACTCCTGTTTGCACCTCCTTTTCATTCCCAGAAATGGTAGTGAGATGAGGAGCAGATGTCCTTGCAGGAATCCTTAGGTCAGGAGCTGAAGGAGGTTAGCTTCTTTGCAGCTATCTAAGCAAGTATAACTTGAAAATCAGGATTCAGCAAAGTACTTCGGCGTGTACATGCATTCCATTGCAGAAAGTCCATGTTTAAGTGCTTTGCTGATTCAGGAGCTAAATAAATTGGTAGTGATTTGATGAACAATACCTTATACATCATTTCCGCATTAAGTTCTAAATATTGTTTTTCATGAATTCAAACAATTACACCACGCATCAACACCGTTCATTAAAATAAATTATTACCTGCCCACCTTTTATTAATGGTGCTAGCTCTGCTGTACTTGTGGGCTACGGACAGATTGCTTAGCTGGTGTAAATCAGCAATACTCCATTGTAGGAAGTTAATTTAAACCTCTGAGAATCTGGCCCGGTGTGCTGAGACAAGTCTTTAAAAACCTGTGGTCCAGGTGGATCACAGCCGGTCTGATTAAAGTACAAGCAAAGTTGGCTGGATGGAATCCAGAATAAGCTGATTACCCAGCAGTGGCCTGAAAACACATAAATCATGTGTTCAAAGTATTGTGTTATGGTTTCTAATAAGCTTATCTCCCAGCTCCAGCAAGCCAGTCTCTTATGGGAAAAGCCAATAAATAACTGTAAAATAAAATAGGGATCTCAGAAATTATTACTGTTTTTTTATAATTTATGAATGTGCTGCAGTGGTGTAGAGGGAAGCGCTCTGTGCGACACGGGATTATGCACGAAGTCAGCCATCACACCCAGCAGACACGCATGGAACACGGCAGATCTAAACTAGAGTAGGAATCTAGCCCTGCCCCACACCCTGCCCCCTTAATTTTTTGACAACAATGTTTTATAATCTCATTCAGAAAACTTATCAAACTTCACCTTCTAACTACAAGTACTTTGACTTCCCCCACGCACTGATAGTCCCACAGGAAGTCAGCTAAAGCATTTTCTTATTTCTAGCCCAGAACTACTTTTGGTCTGTTCAAACACCATTAGTTCTTGTCACAGCATTTTTCTTTACTTTAAATAGCTCAATTCCTTTTTTTTCTTTGTCTTTGTTTTTTGTTTAATTTTGATTTTTTCCCTTCTGAATATGTTTCTTAAAAAAATGCATTTCCTTTTCATTTTATGAGACCCAACATCCAAACAACTTCAGGATAGATAGATTTTCTACGAGTCCTCTGGTTCCAGGGAAGACTTTCAAGCACGCTTAGAGTAATAACCAGTTGTTTTAACAAAGTAAATGGTATCTGATCTAACTAGCTATGAATGTTGGGTTAATTAACATAACAAAAGTATCCTGAGCAACCTACCACCCAACAGACTTTGCAATTGGTTGACAGATCAGAGAACTGGGCAATCACCAACTGCATGAAGTTCAACAAGAGCAAGTGCCGGATCCTGCCCCTGGGCAGGGGCAGCCCTGGCTGTACAGACAGTCTGGGGGGTGAGATGCTGGAGAGCAACCGTGCTGGGAGGGACTGGGGGTCTTGGTCAACAGCAAGTTGACCATGAGCCAACAGCATGTCCAGGCTTCCAGGAAGGGCAACCATGCCTTGGGGGGCATCAAGCACGGCATTGCCAGCCGGGCCAGGGACGGGATGGTCCCACTCTACCCTGCGCTGGGGTGGCCTCACCTCGAATGCTGGGTGCAGGTTTGGGCATCTCATCATAGCAATCGACAGGGTCCTCCCTGTATCTACTGGAGTGCCTTGCATGCACATCACCTAGACAAACCCCAGATTTCAGCAGAGTGTGGTTTTACAGAGAGAGAAGCCTAAGCTTTGGGTGTGGAGTTTGGGGCTCTGAATTAGATGCAGAGTGAAAGAAGCAGCAGGGTTGGTTTTTTTATTTATATTGGGCACTGAATAGATTCAATTAGGTGATGTGAGGATCTGGGAAACCCAGTAGGCAGAGACAGGGTTTGGACAAGGACATATGCTCCCTAGACCTTGCCTTTGCCATAATATCCTCAAAACTTCATGACCATGAAACAAATTATTAGATGAGACCTTGGCTTATGATATTGACCAAAATTATAATTTTTTTTTGCATGCTTTGTTTACTGATATTGTGCTCTTACTGGTCAGATTTTTTAATTCTTGGGTAACTGGAAATATCTCTGTTCTGTGTATCTTTTTGTACTGCCTAGCACACACGGTCCTGCTCCAATTTTTGCACTTCTGTGTGCTGCCATATGAAACAGAACATTCAAAGTGAGTATTCTAATAATGTAAAAAAAGAGAGAGGAACGTATCTCATGAAAAAACCAGGGTCCTTAGTCAGAACAAGATGGACAGATCTCTCCAACCATCACATGGACAAGGTAAAAGAAAGGCACTGTTGTTAGGGAAACCACTTTCTCCTTAGTGATTAAAATAACATCTGATAGACTGCAGAAATCATCTGTTATGAATATTCATTTTTTTTTCCTCCCTTCAGAACAACACCCTTGTTTTACCTTTTCTCTCTACATAAAAGGATTTGGGAAAGTGAGATAGGTGAGGGGGCAGTAAGAGGGAGCGGGACTTTATCTTGGTGGGCTTCATCCTAACAGGAGCGTTTGCAGCATGTAAACACTCCCATTGGGATCTTCTGCTTCCTTTGCAAGCGCACCAGAATTTCATGTAAAATGCAGACAAGTTGCTGCTGTGTGCTCATTTAGAGGCAGTTTCGTATGTTAAATACGCTCAGAGCTAACCCATGGGCTGTGTTTCCCAGCAGTCTAAGTCCCAAGGCACCCGCACCCACTGAGAGATGTTACCAGTTTATTCTCCTCCACAAGTATCTAACTCATGTTTCCAGTGGTGATGGTTTTATAGAATCATAGAACAAGTGAGGCTGGAAGAGATCTCTGGGGTTGTCTAAATTAGATCTTGACTTGTCCAGTCAAGTTTTGAGTATCCCCAAAATATTTCTCAATCTCTTCAGGTCCCTGTTCCAGTTTTTGACTACCTGCATGATGAAAAAGGAAATAATCCTTATATCTAATTTTAATTTTCCAGGTTGCATTTTGTGCTCTTTCCCTCATCCTTCTGCTGTGCACTTCTGATAAGAGTCTGCCCCTGTCTCCTCTATGCTCAGACTCTATGGGCTGTCAGTCTTCATGTGGAAAGGACAGTCAACGCATAGGTCTGCATATCAGCCATGATGGAGGAAGATGTTATTTAAGTGGCATGATGGGGCATGGTTCTGGTTTTGGTCCCTCACTGTTGCGTTCTGGATATGTGCACGCTCTGAGGTGTGCTATTTTAGAATCACTGACTGGTTTGGGTGGGAAGAGACTTCAGAGCCCCTCCAATGCCACCCCCTGCCATGGGCAGGGACACCCCCCACCAGCCCAGGGGGCCCAAAGCCCCATCCAACCTGGCCTTGGGCACTGCCAGGGAGCCAGGGGCAGCCACAGCTTCTCGGGGCACCCTGTGCCAGTGCCTCACCACTCTCAGGTGAAGATTTTTGGTGGCTTTTGTGGAAGGAAGTTGTTATATATGAAGAGGATAGCACCAGTATTTTTCTCAAGTGAAAAAAATTGCTTTAAAAATAGCTATAAATGTTGCATGTGCAGATATGAAGGGTTTGAACCTCAAATGTGCCAGTCACTCTCAATGCCTGTGGGCTTCAGAGAGAGGTCAGTGCTCATTTTGAATGTGTTCTGAGCATATGAAAATTCTTCCAAAAATGTAAAAAGATGACTTCGGGTTACATCGGTAAAGTGGAACAGGAGGAGTTTAATTTGACTTGTGCTCCTTCTGTGCTGACTTGGGATGCAACAAATGTGTGAATGTTCAGCCCAGCCATTAACAGCATTTCTGTCTCAGTTCCTCTGTTTCTGCGGGCTTAAATTTAAATAAAACGTTCATAATAAACTGCAACAGCTGTATTTTTAAGCCAGGGGAATCCAAGAAATAGTTTAGTATAGGACCTCGGTGTACCCCCTACAGACCATATGCATTGGAAGTCGCATCTGTGTTTCTTGTGTATATTCTTTGGCACAAATTTTCCTAAATGCGATGAGTGGGAGATGCAGAGATCTGTACATAGGAGAGGCTGACCAAAAAGGGACACTAGCTGCAGCTGTGAAAGAGAAAAGCAATTTAATCATTCTGAACCAGCTAAAAAGTAGTTGGGAAACGTCACCTCCTCTCAAATCATAGTATATTCACCTGATGACAGTAATTAGACATTTCGTAGACATATTCCAGGACTCTTGGCCTTTTATAAATCCTTCTTTGCCGTGGCACAATGTGACCTTTAATCTTTTCCCAGTCATCTCAAGTGCTTCGGTAAAGACCTGAATTTCTACTCCCTCCAGGGAAGTCGTGTCTCAATCGCACATTTGAAATCTCAGTCGATACCTGCTTTTTGTGGATTTGGTTGGTGGGTTTTTTTTTCCTTCCCCCAATTGCAAAACTAATAAAATGACACTTATGGATTATGGCTTTTCTTTGCCTGCCTTTACCTTTTCCTAGTGACATTTAGTACTTCAAAACAAAACACCGTTTCCATGATTAGAAAAGGCAGTGACAGGTAGTGTGATGTTCAAGGAGGAAGGACTTACGGTAGCAAATCTGTGTCACAAATTTCAGTCTGTGATCTGTATCACTCACCAAGGACAAAGGAGCGAGACAGATACTATTCTGGAAGACGCAACCACTCGTTTGAATTTGTCACTTGTTGGGCTGTATCACCACGTAAACGCAGCTATTTCAGTTACGCCTACCTTTTTCTAAGCTTTATGCCTCTATTTCTGAGTCCACCTCTGGTCAAAACCCATGTGTGCACATACACGCAGGTCTCTTGTGCTTTTCGTTTTTTTTGCTTCGTTTAAAATTGATTAGCTTCTGAAAATGTGTGGAGGGCTGTAGACCTTGGTAGTTATCTTTCTGAAATGGTTAATGGAAGGTAGAAAAGGAGAAGGGACATTGCTGCAATACTAATTCTGCCCATGCCGCTCAACGTGTGCTTCTCAACCTGTCTCTGAGTGGGACTCCCCATGAGTTACTCCTTTATGAAGACTTGGCTTTGCAAACTAAGCAAGCAGGTTAAGTACTCAAGTTACAGAATTATTATCCAGGCCATTCCCTGGAGCCTGGAGTGGAGTGGGTAAGCCGTAAAGGCTGCATAATAAACCGGCCCAGGAATTCTCAGCAGCTTCGCAGGCAGGCTCACTGTCATTGCCTTCGCTCCGTGGGGAGCACTAATTGTAGCGCATGCTGCAGTCCCCTTCAGCTTACTGACAGAATGCCAATTTCAGGCAAGAACTAATTTATCAATGGCTGGAGTGGCTAAAGAGAATATATCTCCTGTCATGTTTCAGGCTGCGACTGCAGTGTTTCTAAAGTAGCTTTTGTTGCTCTCACAAATAATGCATGTTAACAGCGTATTTCTGCAACGAGGAAGAAGGTCCTCTAGGCTTCTAGTCTTATTAGATAACAGTTGTTCTACATTAATCTGTTTTAATGAAGTTCTTGACCTTCTTCCTTGGTAGACTGATGAGTAATTTTCCAAATAAATCTTGCCTCTCGTCTTAATCCTATTTTGCAAATAATCCCAATAGACTCATATATGAACACTTACAATGTTAGGACCGTGAAAAAAAAAAAAAGAGATAAAAAAGAGAGAGTAATATACAGAGACTAATACTCTGGGTAATTACATTGTGTGGTAGTTAGGACAGTGATTGCCAGTTCTGATTCATGGCGAAAACAGTACACAAGAAACATGTGAAAAGGGGACTATTAAGTCCCATAAAAATTTATGCAGATGCCTTCAACAAACCTGTGCAGTCATAAAGTAACCAGACAATGTAGGAAAAGGGTCTTATTTATAGTGCATTGCATAAGTCAAGAGATTTAGTAGGGTCTTATAACAAAGTGAGAGTAATTAAATGCCTTAGAATCGGGAGTTGGACACTGTAAATGAAAAATGTCTGAAGAGGAACAGTTAATATAGTATGTCAGCGTGTGTTTCTTCAGTAGTTAATGGACATGATTAAATCTATTTTTTATCTCTACCCATAAACCATATTGGTTCTCAGGTACGGAACTCTACCTCTGTGCAAGGAGAGAAGTGAGAAAGAAGTGAGCAGTCATGTCTAGATGGGTAGCATGGGAGAGAAAAGTGGAACAAAGAGGTTGGAGGTGCTTTGAAGTTTATTCCTTAGATTTGAGGGGAAAAAGGGGAATGTGCAGCAATGACTGAACACGGTAACAGCTTACTATGCCTTGTGGCTGAGATGGATGTAGGGTGAGGGATGCTGAGATCATGCTTAGCCCTTCAGGAGTGCAGTGCCTTATGGACATGTTTTTCCCTCCCATTGCTGTCGGGTGGAATTGCCTGACCCTACCATTCCCAGACTAAATTTCAACTCTTTCGTTTGCCACCTAGTTACATCCAGCAGTCTTATTTCCATTTTCTTCCAGGAAATGGCAGCTGCCAAGCAAAACGGCTGTAAAGAAGCCTCACAATAACACAGAATAAAATATGCCAAGTCAGGGGTACATCAAGTCTGTTATCCTGGAATTTATCTGTGTACCTTCTTACAGGTTTTCATCAGCTTGGGGCCTCCATTTCTGGTTGGAGAAGACAACTAGATAACTGCAGCTGTCTCTTTGTTTGGATGTCTTTGTCCAACCAGTGCTCCTTTCACCCACGCTTGGACCAATGCTGACAATCTGTTCAAAAATTGTATTTAATTCAGTGAACATGTGACTATCTTTTTTTTTTTTCTTTTTCTGTTGTTTCTTTGGCTGTTATATTTTTTGATGTGGCACTTTGACCTGGGCATTGGTAAAATGAACAGCCCTTACTGCCCAGTGTAATGTTTAATATATGAGCAGGTTTCTACTCACAGAGTACAGACTGATCTAGTTTTAGGAACTCTTATTTTGTACAACTGTGTTGGCCTTTTGAAGGAGAAGGTGGCCAGATATTGCATTGTGTTTCCTTGCGCGTTACGCTTAGTTAATCACTGCTGTGGAATAGATGAAGAATGAAGCAAAACACAGCACCCTTTTTTCATTCTTTCAAGATCTTGTTAACAGCTTATGCCACTCTAAGAAATAGATCTTTATCATAAACAAATAAAAAAAAATTACTTTATTTGAACAGTAAGGAAATTTGCCCAGCATGTTAGCAGAGGTGAGCTGCGGCTGTTTTTCTTGCAACTGCTTATGCGTATTTATGCATCCCTCACTTTTCTCAATGGGAGTCACCACTGAAGTGTTTGCTCATTAAAAGGAAAGCGTACGATTGCAGTTTTAAAGCCTCAGCTGAGCATCCAGTGACAGATATGCTTCTGCCTGCTCTTGCTCTCCCATGTTATGCACCTCTGCTCCACATTTTTCTTCACAGCCCGTAGGAGTTTTAGTGAGGTCTAACTTCTTTCACTTCAGTTGGGGTTTGAAAGTAATGTTAGGGGTAAACACGCTAGATCCAGGTGACTGCATGGCTCACCAGGACTGAGAGGAAATAACTGCAGCATGATTCCTACTTTGTCAGTAAGAAAGCATTTTTGTCTTTAAAACACTGTCAGAGATAGTGAGAACCTTCTTACCAGGCATCCATTTAATGTCTCTCCAATGATGCTTCAAAACCAGCATGAGTGAGATTTTCCTGGGTGGTTCAGACTGGAAAATATATGATTAAAACTCCCCAAAGAGCGGAAGGGGGAAAGGGAAACTCTATATCCAACATTTATTTATCATGATTTCTTAAGTTTTATTTAAGAGAAACCTAGATTGCATGTGTCATCTCAATGTCTGTGAGCTAGACTTCCTATAAAAGTCATCATGCTTTATTATTTTAATAGTTATATCTTCTTTACATAGTATGTTTTGGTACTTTCTTCTCAATAGTTGCAAAAGCCTTCAGATAGTAACAGGCATTCATAAGGAATAATTATGTGTTTTATGATAAAATTACAGATCTTCTAATAATTATTTTGGAAATCCTGAAAACTGAATACCATAATCAAAGTAGAATTTCAATCTGGTAGACTCATATAAAGTCGATTAAAAAAAGTATTGCTGTTGCGTTTATTAACCAGTCCTTGTGTTGCATATGGTGGGAAGCCATTTTGGTACTAAGTTTTTGCTTTTGGTGAAGGAATAAATTTTGAAGACTATATCACAAGGCAGAGTCAAAGACATAGATCAGCACAGCGATGCTGACGTCATTTTGTAATCCATGATGATTTGACTCCCAGCTTAAAAATACAATTGTTAGAATAACTACAAAATCCCAGCAGCAACCCTCTAACCCGGGAGGGGAGGTTGATAATGCAACATGGTCCAGGTTTGACTTTGACCATGGGCCCCTGTTGCTGTGCTGACACTCTGTGAGGAACAAAAAGCAGCTACTGAGTGAAGTGGAGATGTTACCATTCGGGATAAAGAACTGGAAGATTGTAAGTGATGACCCGAACAATGAACAATGAATGGGTGAACAAGGGAACACTCTGAATTTGCAAATACTTTGCAGCTCGAGCACCTGAATCTCCATGGACAATGATAAACCATCTCCATGTTCACAAGACCCTAAGGATGTCCGGCCAACAAGCTGGTGTGGTCTTGCTACCAGTGCTCTCACATCACTGTTTATTTTTCTCCATGGTGTATGTATCCACCCAAGTTTTTAAGGTAGTGAACAGGTTATTTTGCCCCTAACTGCCCACCTTATCAAATTTTTTTACGTTAGCTACATTTTAATGACCTGCCCAAAATGAGGAGGCAAGAACCATCTCTGCAACTAACGCCTTTCATTTCCCTCTCCAGAGGACCCTAAGTCCACCCAAAACTCACCTGCTCTGGACCATTTCATTTTCCTTTGCAAAAGCTGGTCTGTTGCCTTAACTAAGACACATGGCCTCCTCCACCTCCTCCAGAGATTGCACTTGCAGCTGTCAGACCAGGAACCTTAACCCAGCCCACCTGTGATCTACTAAACGAGGTTTTGTAGGAGTGAGACAGCTGGTTTGCTGTCAGCGCTGCTAATGCTCACCAGTGTTATTTCACTGCTGCTTTCTGTGTCTCTCATGTCTCATGTCATCTGGTCATCTGATCATCTGAACATCTCAAAGTCCCTGGAGCATGGTCTCCTGCACCTGTACTGCCAACAGGAGCAAAGGGTGTGTTCCTTTGCTGGGGGTTTGCAAGGAGTGTAGCGCAGAGGTGTTTGCAGTTGGTAATAATAACCAAACATATTAATACAAAGTTGGAACACACTCAGCTTTTTAGGTCTAATAGTCTTCTTAAAAATAGAAATTAAAGAATCAAGTTAATTATATTCCTGTTCAAAATCTCTGCAGATTGGTTGGTGATATAACAAACAAGCAGCCGCACAAAACCCATGTATTTATGTGCATTTCCAAATATACAAAAGTCAGCAATGGTGAGCTGCACCTGGAGTGCTTGGTCCAGTTCTATTCTCCCCAGTACAAGAATGATGGGGACTTAACGGATTCCAAAGGGCCGTGAAGATGATGAAGTCCCTGGAGCATCTCTCATATGAGGAGAGGTTGAGAAAGCTGGGACTGTTCAGCCTGGAGAAGAACAGACTGAGGGTTCAGGGCTCAGGGTGATTTATCCATGTGTATAAATTCCTGCAGGAAGGATGTGAAAAAGATGGAGCCAGGTGTTTCTCAGTGGTGCCTGCTGACAGAATGAAAGGCAATGGGTACAGACCGAAATACAGGAAATTCCACCAAAACATTAAAAAAGAAGTTTTAATTGTGAAGGTCATCAAACACTGCATCAGGTTGCCCAGAGATGCTGTGGAGTCTCCATCCTTGAAGATATTCAATACACAGCTGGACACAGCCTTGAAGAACTTGCTCTTGCTGACCCTGCTCTGAGCAAGTCAATTGGATGGGACGATCTCCAGAGGTGCTTCCAACCTGAATCGTTCTGGGATGTGGTGAGTCGGGGTCCAAGGCCATGAAGGAAAGAGGGCTGCTTCAGATAAAGGTCAAACTTTTCATGAGCAAAATTATATTTGGGTAAACTGGTCATGGATACTTCGATCACTGAGAGAAGATTTCTACTGCCAGGGAAGAAAATAGAGAACAGAATTCCCAATACATATAAAAACCCACATAATTTGAAGAGTCATCCTGGCCATTTCGTGAGGGAGAGTCTGTGTTGCAGGTTGTAGCCTGGGAGCGGAGGCAGTACCCTGGAGCTCTCCTTCCAGTGCCTCATTCATGCAGCCTGAGAAAACATGACTTGGCCAGTGCTGGCCTGCCAATGCTGAGAGCGATGGGGAAAGTGCCATAATTACATTAACTTAAGCAGCATAAATATGCCTGAGAACAGAGATCTGCAACAAATAATTCTCTGCTTTCCTTATTACATCATAGAATCCCAGACTGGTTTGGGTTGGAAGGGACCTCCCAGTCCACCCCATGCCACCCCCTGCCATGGGCAGGGACACCCCCCACCAGCCCAGGCTGCCCAAAGCCCCATCCAACCTGGCCTTGGGCACTGCCAGGGAGCCAGGGGCAGCCACAGCTTCTCAGGGCACCCTGTGCCAGGGCCTCAGCACCCTCCCAGGGAAGGATTGCTGCCTCCCAGCTCAGCTCCAGCTCCCCTCCTGCAGCTTCAGGCCCTTCCCCTTGGCCTGGCCCCCCCTGCCCTGCAACCAGCCCCTCTCCAGCTTTCCTGCAGCCCCTGCAGGCACTGGGAGGGGCTCCAAGGGCTCCCCGCAGCCTTCTCTGCTCCAGGCTGGACAAGCCCAGCTCCCTCAGCCTGTCTCCAGAGCAGGGGGGCTCCAGCCCTCGCAGCATCTCCGGGGCCTCCTCTGGACTCGCTCCAGCAGCTCCATGTCCTTCCTGCCCTGGGGCCCCCCGAGCTGGAGGCAGCACTGCAGGGGGGTCTCAGCAGAGCGGGGCAGAGGGGCAGAATCTCCTCCCTGGCCCTGCTGGTCCCGCTGCTGGGGATGCAGCCCAGGACACGGGTGGCTTTCTGGGCTGCCAGCGCACACATCCAGTTTTGTTATCTAGCAACATACATACATCTAAGGATATCTGGGAACATGTTATAAATGATGGCCCCTACAGACCCACTGTACTTATCCTTAAGATAAACACGGAATCCAGAAAATAAAAGAAGTTGTTTGTAGAGCTTGAACTGGCCACAGAAGAAATTAACGTTGTTAATTGTGATTGACTGACAGAGTCATTAAGGTCAGGCTTGTATAAAATCCAGTCTGACCTCGGACATCTCCTCAGACGCTCACCCCATAACCTGCATCGCAGTTGTAACTCCTAGTAGAGCTAGAGCAGGGATTTGGGGAGGCAGCCTGGTTAGGATTTAGAGATGGGTTCAAGTTCTCCTTGTAAATGGACTAAATAGATCCTGATCCTCTGAAAAACCAGAGTGCTGTCAAAAAAAGAGCAAGCGTGGGGAGGTAACAAGAATGTTTCCGAAGAGCAGCGACAATCACAGTATGGGTTAGATGCAGTCTTTGTTTTGAGACTCTTGTTAAAACCGTGACAGCTTAAAGCACTCTACGGAAATGAAACATTGGAGCAAAATGCTGTGGGACTGTTGAGAGAGTGGGGGTTTTTTTGTTTTGTTTTTTTTTTTCAGCAAATTCCAGAGCTGAAAAGCAGAGGAACACCTTGACTGTACGCCCAGGAGAGAAAGCAAAAATGGATACGAGCAAACGCTCGCAAAACACTGCGTTTCTGCAGCCCAGCAAGTGATGGTGCAGGTGTTTGGATCGAACGAGCTCTGCCCAGGCGCCGCGGCGGCAGAAGAGTACACACGGTGGGTAATTACTTCAGCCTGGCTGACAGTGATACATTTACTAAGCTGTGATAAGTCACTGCTTTCACTTGTCTGTCCAGGCCAGAAGTACTTCTGTAGTGATAAAGTCCAAAAAGAGATTGTAAAGATTTCTACCTGCAGGAGCAAATTAAATTTCTGCCCCCGTGCTACCAAGGCTCTTAGCAGAGGAGATAATTTATGTCAAGAAGGTGACTAGCCTCTTGGCAGAGGCAAGGGAAGTGGAGGAGTGGAGTCTAGGGAAAAATTCAGGGAGGCAGAAGTTTGATCCCTCTATAGAAGAGAAATTGCAGAGAGCCTCTGAGGCTGAAGCAATGTGTTCTCATAGAGAAACCTTGAAAAATCTTTCAGCGTGTTGGCAGGAAACAGAGAAAAAGGTTGGCAGCCACACCAATGCCATTTAAAAATTCAGATTCTGGACAGCAATGTCTTTTCTTGTACAATTTTAGGTTTCCTGTGCCAAGCCCGGTATTTTTCTCCAAACTAATTTTTATTCTCAGCACTGAATTAATATTTCTGTTTTGCTTTGCAGTAAGCAGCAGTACCACATTATAAACACAAAGTCATGCAAATATACTAACCATCACTGATTACAAACACTGCTCCTGTAGGCTGGTTTTCAGCCAGAAATTTTGAAGACAGAGTGTATTAGTGTCTGGATTTTGCCAGTTCACAAGTTACAGTAAATAAATGCCTCATTGGGAAAAAAAAAACAACCAACAACATGTATATATTTTCTTCTCTTTGAACTCATCGGTTAAGGCTAAATCCATTTGTGGAGCTGAATGAGAATGACAGATAATAAAATAATGTGGAGATGGCTTATAGGCATACAATGAAAGCTGGCTTAGTTTTATTCTTTCTAGCCCAGCATCTGCTGTGGCTCTCAGGCCACGGTCTCCACTGGAAGACGTTGGAAATATGTGCAACTACACACAGTTAAAGATAATCTATTTGACAAAAATAAAAAGGGCAATCCACTGATAAGGAACATTTTATTTGAGACAGTAAGGAAGAGGAAAAAAAGCAGTAATAGCATGTGCACTAATTATGCTTTGCAAAAATCTGTGCTACGGAAAAAGAAACTTTGGAGAACTTTGTTGCAGGAAGCAGTGATCTGAAAAGCAGGTGGCAGATAGTCAGATGAACAAGACCTCCCCGTGCAATGCTCCAGTCCAAATGGATGATGAAATACTTGGATACAAAAACAGGGAACTAGCAGAGAGGAGGAGCAAAGGGTTTCTGCTGCAGTGGTACTTAGTGCTGATGCAAGCGTAACTGGGTTACTGTGTTACGTCATAGAATCATAGAATCATTAAGGTTGGAAGAGACCTCAAGGATCATCTAGTCCAACCGTCCCCCCACCACCTATTACCCACTAAACCATGTCCTTCAGTATCAGAAGGGCATGGTTTAGTGAGTCCCTTGTCCACAGCTCCAGGAGAAGGTTAATAGAATCATAGAACCATAGAATAGTTTGGTTTGGAAGGGACCTCAAGGCCCATCTAGTTCCAACCCCCCCTGCCATGGGGCAGGGACACCCCCCACCAGCCCAGGCTGCCCAAAGCCCCATCCAACCTGGCCTTGGACACTGCCAGGGATCCAGGGGCAGCCACAGCTTCTCGGGGCACCCTGTGCCAGGGTCTCACCACCCTCATGGGGAAGAATTTCTTCCTAACGTCCAATCTAAATCTCCCCTCTTTTAGTTTATACCCATTGCCCCTTGTCCTGTCACTGCACTCCCTAAGAAACAGCCCCTAGCCAGCTTTCCTGTAGGTCCCCTTTAGGTACTCGAAGGCCACGACTAGGTCTCCCCTGAGCCTTCTCTGCTCCAGGCTGAACAAGCCCAACTCCCTCAGCCTGTCCTCGTAGCAGAGGGGCTCCAGCCCTCGGATCAACTTTGTGGCCTCCTCTGGACTCGCTCCAGCAGCTCCATGTCTTTCCTGTACTCAGGAGTCCAGAGCTGGACGCAGTAGGTTAACCAAGGCTCATATTGGAACCAAACAACTGTTGAAAATGAGGGAAAATATGTACTGGTAGCAACAGACTGCAGGAGCACAATGTGGGTAATTTAGAGGGAGATTAAAAGATGACTTGATCATAACAAGTAAGCACCAACACGGGGAACAGAAATTAAGATAATGGCCTCTTGAGACTTTCAGGCCCATATGTAACAAGATCTAGTGGCTGGAAGCTGAAACTAGGCAAATTAAGAGTAGAAATAAAGTACACGCCTGATAATGAGAGTAAATTAACCAATGGGACCACTGGCTGCGTGTTAGGAAACTAAGTACATATGTCACTGGGGAGATGTCAACCAGTGAGGTATGTTTCAAAAAACCATGCCGATTATTTTATGAAGATCTTCTGACTAGTATCGCACAGATGGTTTTCAGGATAGCATGGATAACCTCAGGTTAAATAATCTGTGCATTCCTGACTGTTTCTGGTGATTAGGATGTGAAGACACAGGAACAGTTACAGTTCCCTCTGCTCTGGCCTGATTGGAGCTAGTTTTGTTTATAAACCATGTGAAGGCTGCAGAGATTTTCCCAAATACTTGTCCCAAGTCCATTCCTTGAGGCCCGCCATTGCAGGAAAGCAGGAATGGGATGGAGTGCTTCCAAACAACTCCTTGCACCAGGCACCATTCACCTGGGTTGTGTCGAATAAGATGAGTAAGATAAGACAGTAATTGTGCAGCTGTCACTGAGGTGCGAGGTTAATTAAAAGTGTAAATTTCAAATTATTCTATTAAACTCGTACAAATCCAATATTGAACGCTCATTTTTAATTCTTAAACCATGGCCTCTAACTTAGTTTAAGGAAGAGTGTTCAAGCAACTCAAGATGGGAACTGTTTAAGCCCCGAATACATATATGCTTGTGAAGGTGTGCATGACTTCAGTGGTTTGAGTAGCCTAGTGCAAAACGCTATGTATCTCAAAGCTCTTTGTCTTGTGAGAGAGAGAGATATGTGCAATTATTATTTTTTTTAACTAGGGGGTCAATTTCTCCCTCCTCCTGTGTCTACCTTTCCCACACAAATTCCATGTGCTTCAAGCATATGTCAATGCAAGACGATGTCCCTGTTCTCCGTGAGCAGAGTGCTGGTTCTTTCTGTGCTTCAGGTCATGGCAGAAAAGGTAATCATCCAGATCAAATTGTTTTTCAACAACTTTTGAGGTTTCAACAGGCCTTTTAAATTGCACTGGAGTGTAAGCGTATCACGAGGTACATTTGTACATACTCTGAAGCTTCTGAGTTGCTTAAGTTTCTGTGGTTGAAGAGAACCTGAAGACCCTGAAGAGCCGTCAAAAACCTGAAAGTGGTAACCTTTCAGAAAATACATGCTTTTCCATGAACTTGCATATTTAACATTCATTTGAAGATTTGAGTGTTGAATGTGTTTTCTTTGTCTTCAGTTACTTGTCGCTTTTATTTGCTTGGTGTCTGCTCTGCAATAATTCTTTTTGGAGGGAAGTTGGAGCTTTTTCCATTAGTCAAAGAAATGAAAATTCTTGATTTTTTTTTTTTTTTGAAAAAATAAAGCCCAACTTTAAGGGCTTTCTGCTGAGTCAAATTTACGCTATGTTCTTGTTGCTCAAACCAAATATTTCAAGCGTCATTTTCAGTACAGCTGGAGTGGCCTGTTAGGCACAATCCATGCTCAAAATGCCTTGGCTGAAATTGCTTCTAACATTACATTTCTGTCCAGCAGCGTTTTGGCTACTTCATTTAAAGGAAATATTTTGTGTGGGTGCAGGCACAACGCAAATGGTCTGTTACATCCTGTTTCTTTCCCAACCTGGCTTCAGAAACGGGACAAGGGGTACATTACGGCAGGCCTGACGATGCTTCAGAGGCCACCTTTTATTCTGAAGCAGAAATTCAAATAATTTTCTGTACTTTGGGAAGCAAAAGCTAAATTTATCACTGGCTTAACAATGGCGAAACCTATTTCGTCTCAATGGAAAAAGATTGAAAAGGGTGATTTTATTACATAGTGGCAGACAATTAATCCAAGAGAGTTGTGGCAGTCCTACGTGCACTCATTGAACATTGTTTATGACTTGATTTGTGGTTTATGATATAACCTATGGGTTGTTTTGCAGATTATCTCAGGAATACTGCTTGGAAATGAGTGTCACAGAAGTTTGAGTCTCTCTCTAAGTATCTCAGCTGTAAGTGACCATGGGAAATACTTGGTGAATTCAAATGTCACTTCTGAAAAGTACATTCAGAACTGTTAAACCCAATACATGCCTTGCTCTGTTCAACTTGCTGCAAACACTGTGCACAGATTTCTCCCAGATATGCAATAAGCATGTTGCACTTTTGATGCCCTGGACTTGCTCTGCACGCTGAGACTGGTGCAAAAACATGGACAGAGGGGACTTCTGAAACTTTGGACGTGAATATCTCCTAGCAGACTGCTGGGTAACTGCAAATCCTGACAAGGGAAAAGTGTCTTTGTTTTTTTCTTCTCTGTGCTTTTTCTTTTTCTTTCCCCCTTCTCTCTTTTTTTTCCTTGGGTGATTGTTCTAGGCAATAAAAGAAATCTGAAAAGAGATAATCAGCAGGGAAACCCAGATGACTGGCAGCTCTACTGAGGCTATTTAGTTTCTTTTAAAACAATTCTCAGGTTTGCAGAGAGAGCTTTTCTGTGCAGAATTGATTCCTGGTTTGCATTTGTGTAGCATGTAATAAATAAAACCTCTGATCCACCTGGAGCCTCCAGGGCCCCTTTGTATAGCCTGAGATCAACAAGTTCATTCAGTACTGTAAATCACAGAAATGTAAGAAGGAAGCTAAAACAACCGAGTACATCAAAGCTCTGTACAGAGAAAAAAATACCGCTTTTTCCTGCTCTGCTCCCAGGGCAGACTGTTCATCTCATGTTCTTGCAAACATTCACCAGAGAGGAATCATCAGCTCCCTGCTTCATTGGCATTGCAGTTAAAGATGTTTCTCTAAAAGCCAGATCAAATCTTGGAGGTGATAAATTAATTTCTTCCTCAACTGGTGGAGAAAAATTGATTGCCCTCACATTTATGACCCATTTTCCCCATGTTATCATCCTCACCATACCCATTCCCTGTCCATATCCTTCTGCCTGTCTGAGCAGTTCATGCGTGTTGGATGGCTAAACACGTCTAAAGTCACAGAATCTTTAAGGTTGCGAGAGACCTCTAGGATCATCAAGTCCAACCGTCAACCCCAACACCACCATGCCGACTAGGACCACTGCTTCTGTTTCTCTCCTGCAAATTCATTCCATTTTCTTACATCTTCCTTGAAGTACAGTGCTCAGAACGTGGGGTAGCACCTCAGTACCCCGTACCCTGCCTCCAGCTCTCCTGTTCATATCCCCCAGTGAGATCTGCCATCTGACTAACAAGAGCAGCGCATGGTTCACTCACAGAGGGTTGCAGGCTACTGCAAATACCTGCAAATCTTTCCCAGATATTAAACGTTCCTTTAAAACAAAGAGCAAACCCAGACACTGAGATGATGCCAACAGTGACAGCTACTAAAGATGCAGAGGATGAGCTGAAAAAAAAATCATCGTATCATCCAGTTTTTCAATTTGAATGGAATATTGGCCACAGGTATGCAACCAGCCGCACGCCGATAAGCTGCATTTTTGTTGTTATTAATACTGAAGGTTCTCAGAGTATCTCAGGCCCATCTCCTGTTGAGACAATAAGCTACAGCTGAACATAAATGCTGTAAGCTGTTAAAGTGTTGTGACTATACGCCTGAAATACTAACAAATAAACTGGTGTAACTGGCATTTGACTCATTGGGTCACATTTCATTTAACTTAAGAAAATAAATAAGGAGGTATGACAGATCTGTTCATGCAGAAATAAAGTTGTGCTGTCTCAGGAAGTGGGTGCTCACACACAGTGCCAGTTTCTGTCGAACGTATGCAAAATAGATAAATCAGCTCAGTGGATTTGACATTAATTACATGTTGAATTTTTCCTACAGTAAACTGCATCCTGAATAAAAAACTCTAAAAGGGACGAAGTGAAATCCCACTCCCATTACCTCTCAAGTACATAAAAACTGAGTCTATGTTTGCAATCACTGGAGTACTGCTGTATGCAGAAAAAGATGTTTGGTGATACCACAGTGACATCCCTCACTTGCTCTTCGGTGATGTGGATTCAAAATCAACTGTTTCACATATTTAGAGAGTGAAAAAAAAAACCAAACCTACTTCTATTAAGCAGTATATTAAGTTATACATCAATGGACCTTAATTGCTCTTTGCACTGAATCTCTAGCTGGAAATATGGCATCGTAACTCTTCGTTTCTCCCAGCATTAAGATGTGTGCTCCTTTGTGGCAAGGGAAAAAAACCCTAAAGCAATAAAAATGAGTAGGAATCTAGAAAACCTGGAGACTGAAAGAGCTGTGGTTGTTTAGTTTAGAGGACAGAAGGCACAGGGGAGATACGTGACAGCTTAGATGTTTAAAATACTGCTGCAGAGAGGAAATGTCCATTTTCCATATCCAGTGCAAGAAGTTATGGATATGAATTGTCGTAAGGGAGAGAGATATCAGCCAGTAAGGAAGCCTCCAAAAGCCATGAGCTTAGCGCTGGAGCAGGCTGCCTGGGGAGGTGGGAGCATCTCCCTCCATCAGCAAAGGCATCTGAGCATGGGTCTGGGTAAGAGCAGCCGTAACAGTTTGAGAAGAGCTGAAACAGACTTTGTGCAAGGAGGTGGACGAGGTGACCTCTATAGTGGCTGAAAAATTAGGCCCTTAGTTCCACAGTCACTCATATTTTTCACTGTAAAATGGGGAGAATTCATAGCAAGCCATGCTATTACCTTAAATCTGTCAAAGATTATGAGGAGCTCAGATGCTTCAGGAGCAAAGGAAGGGAGGTGTATAAACTTCTGAGGTTGACCAGCAGCCTCTTAAAACCATGATTTAAGTGGCATAGTGTCGTTGTGATATAACTCAGATGCTGCTGTACTGAGTTCCCTGCAGGAATGGGACCTCACTTCTTTTTTCCCCTAAGCATTATCAAATGCAATATGTCAGAGACAGTATTTGAGAAACCCATCATAGACCAAGAGTTGTTCTTTATTTTCCTGGGCCAGTGTTTCCTATGAGGCCAATGGCCTGTATCCATGTGGTGGTTGATGAAGAAGGACTGTCAACTCTTATTGCATACAGGCAGCACAGAAAAATCGATCCTGCAAGAAGGTCCCTCTCATCAGTCGGGTGCTCCTGTTTCATACTGGGCTCCACCAGAACAGAGAGAGAATTGCTAACTAGAGGGAGAAGCTTAAACTGGACTCCGAATTTGATTGTCAAATGTTGAGTTTTCTTGAAAATAAGTTATTCATTATTAAAAGTGTCAGAACTGTTCAGCAGCAATTTATGGTCTAGCAAATAAGATTAAAAAAAGTTCATTTCTTTACTTTGAGACCATGTCTTCAAGACCTGTGCATGTGAATGTTGCAATTGAGTTGTCACGGCATAGTAAATTACCAGTGATGAGTTGAGTTGTGAGACATTGGTGGGCTGTAACAAAGTGAAGGCTTAGGATAGGGAATAGCTGAAGTATCTGCAACTGAGACAAAGATCCAAGACAGAGAGAAAACTTTTACAGTGGGAAGTGGGTTATCTTGTCACCAAAGCATTCTCCTCCATCTCTATGTTTTTTGAGAGTGCTGTGATACTATTCATAAATGCTTTGATACCAATCTCAGCAGACCAGATTCCTTGGAAATTATCAATTAAATAGAAACTAGCAGTTTGGCCAAGTGCAACACAGCAAGTCATTGGAAAATTCAAAGAAAAATTTGGGTTTTCCTGCACCTGACCCAAGCCTTCTCCTACAAGATCTTGCTGTGTCGACCATTATTTTCAACACTGCAGAGCTGATCTTGCTTGTGGAATGGAACAACTGTGTTGTTTAGACGTAGTTTTAAATATATCTTTATTGGAGCTATAGATCTTAGAGCCAGAGGAAATTCCTAGGACCCTGTCTGACCTCCTCTCAAGCATCCATGGGAGTGCTCCAGGAAACACCTTGTTTTCTGACTAATTTGAAACATCTCCTTTAGACAATAGGAGATGTTCTTTTGTTGAATGACTTCATATGGCTGAGAACTCAGTGTTTGCACAGGTCAGTTATACCACAGACTAATTGCTTTACTGTTCAAACAAATGCAGTCTGTACTTCCTGCCAGATTTCTCACAGCTTGTGCTTTCAGGCATGGATCTTCTCATGCCTTTGTCTGGTGGCCTGGGAAGATCCCACCTGAAAGAAATCTTTTATGTAGGTCCTCAGAAAACAGATCAAGCCACCACCTCCACTTCTCTTGGTTAACCTAAAAAAGATGAACTTATTAAGCCTATTGCTGCTCAGCAAGTTTTCCAGACTTGAAATAAAACTAAACGACTTGCCCTCTTCTACAGACTTATCTCTGCCCTGCAAAGTATTGTTTTAAAATCTGAATAGTCTGCAGGCAAGTTGTGCTGTTGTGTTTGGAGATTGCTTATTCCAGGTCATATTGTTCTCCTGGAGAGATGTATTTGTTTAGCAAGAACATGTAAGGGGAGAATCTGAAATTTAAAATGAGATGTTAGAAGTAAGGAGGGACTGTTTTCAGCGGATCCTCAGTGTGTCTGATTAAGGACTAGGTACTAAAGAGGGATAATGTATCCATGTATTTAACACAGCAGCTGTCTGGGATTTGGAGATTAAAGAGCAATCTTTACACCTCAGAGGTAATCTCCTGATTAAATGCTGGATTTGGAAACGCCCTAGGCTATAGTGCAAAGGTTTGTATGGAAAGAGAAGAGAAGGTTGTCCATTTGGTATCTGTGGCAGCGTAAGTGCAGATTTTCGTGGAAAAGACAACAAAACAGTAATTTATTCAGCATCATTTCTTATCAGGAAGATGCCTATTTTTATTTTTTATTCACTGCTGTGGATTTGCAGCTTCTGGTAACGATGAATACCTAACCATTTATAAAAATTTCTATCATTGTGCCTCTCTGCAATGTTTCCTAACAGCCTTGTTGATTCAGCTCAAGATAGTCATAGAGTAAATACCTTGCTAATGTGAAAAGGATACAGTGTTCATACAGTCATGAATTATTGAATATTGATTCTTGATTTAGTTATTGAGGTATTTACTATGTGTCTGCTTGGACTAAATAAACAGAGATGTTAGCAAAAAGTTCAATGAACCAAGAAGGATTCAAGACAGCAACATCTGTAACCCCAAAGGAATTCACAATAACCCATCGCTCTCTACCCTGCGATGGGACCACAGGAACCTCTAAAATCTGCTTTAGTCTGATCTCCTCTCTCACGTTATCCCTTCTATGAAATGACGTAGCTCACCCTCAGTCTCCTAATGCGGAGCCAATCCTCAGCATCACTGTACTAACACGTACAGATCTTCAGACACCCAGCTGAAACGAGTTCCAGTTTGCCCCTATGTATTCTTGTGCCACCATCATCCTTAACTTCAAGGTGGTCTGCTCCACTTGTGGTGTATTTCTGTCCCTCCCCAGACATCTACAAGAAGGGAGTGAAATACTGTCTTAGCCTTTCTTTATTAAGCCTAACAAGAGACAGCTTCCTCCGTCTTCTCTTACAAGATCACCAGTGTCTGATGCCCTTTATAGTCCTTTATTATTCTAGTGCCAATATTTTTTTCTTCAATGAGCCTGTCCAGAACTGTACAGAGATGAGATCTTACCTAGATTTGTTTCACTGGCATCAGAGTGATCTTCACTGGAAGATGTCCAGGTGGTTGAAGTCCCCTATCAGGACTGGAGTCTGTAAACATGATGCTTCCTGCAGCTGAAGAATGAACTCTTCATCAATCTTCTCTCATTGATCAGGTGGTCTGTAGTAGACACCAACCACAAAGTTTCCTTTGTTGGCTTGGTCTCTAATATTTACCTATATGCTCTCAACCTGTTCTTCAATGATAGCTCCATGTAACCAGTTCCATTCTTGGCACAGAGGGCAACTCCTTCACATCTCCTTCCTTCCTGTCCCTTCAAAGTAGTTTATAAGTGTCAAATACAGCACTTGTGATTCATCCCACCAAGTTTCTGTAATAGCAATCAGGTTGTAGTTTTCCATCTGGGCAGCAGCTACCAGCTCCTCCTGTTTGTTTCCCATGCTGTGTGTGTTGGTATAGAGCCACTTCAGCTGGGCCATGGGACACATGGTCTTTTTAGAGGAGTTGGCCCCAATTTCCTTGAGGCAATTCACAGGTGTTTCCCTTTTTCTTCCTAATGTCTGAGCAGTCCCTGGCTCCTCTCTAGTGCTTAGAACTCTGTTCCCTTCCCCTGCTAAATCTAGTTTAAAGCTCTGTTTATAAGTCCAGCTGGATTGTTGGGCAGGACAGCAAGCCCAGCACACCAATATAAATGCTAATATTCCCTGAGGAACTCTTCCAGTAGCCTTGTTATAAAGAAATGTTTCTTTTTTTTAACTCTATTTCCTTTTTCTAGCCTCTTACTTTCCTATCTTTGTGTTAATGCCTCATCTTCTTTTGCATGATTTTGTATCTGATACTTTATGAAGTTTTTTTTAAAGAAAATTAATAAATGGGTTTGACCTATGGCATTTCTTGCTTATGACTCTAGTCTAGTATGCTTGTAAAATTCTATTCAATTTTATCTCAATTTCCATCATCAACTGCTGCCTTTAACTACTTTTCTGTTAAGAAGTTGTTATGAATCCTTGCATATAACTAAATTTGAATTAAATACCCGTTGGTACCCATCAGTCTCTCCCAGTCTTCCACTTGAGGTGGATATCTAAGCACATAAATCCCAGTCCTGTATTGCTCTTAAAAATACCATGTTTTATCATTCAGTTTGATTATAAGCCCTAGCTACTTCAGCTCTTGATAGCACATGTTCTAAATGTAGGATATGATCATGATCAGGTTCATACCCTAAATAGATGGGAGGTTGTGTTTAGAGCCTTATTAGTCCAGGTTTTCATATACATAATTTTATCCAGGCAGGTTTCAAGAGACAAAACCCAGCTAGTTTTCAAGAGACAAAAGGATTTTTCAAAACCTGTTGGCTTTCTGTTATTCATAAAGAAGGACTCCTCCAGAGCTGTGAGTGCTATTGACCAAACACTTTGGAAATAAATCCTTCTTTCTTCTTCTGTCCTTGAACCCCGACTGTCTTTATGTCATGTTCTTCCTCCATGTGCTGGTGATAACTTATCCTGTCAGGACTTGTTTACAGGGTTTCCCTTGGCTTCAGCAGTCCACTTGTCTTTGCCCTCCTTGCATCTTCCTGCCTCCCTACCTGAAACTCAGATTTCTGAACGTCTGGGAAGGTGGATAATTTGGAGTGAATCCAGGCCCAGACCTGCCATCTACATTCAGGGCAAGAAAGAAAATTACATGTGTTGGATGCAAAGTGCCTTTGTCAGACAGCTGCCAGGGCATCCAGTGGGCTAAATCCTGCACCACCCAAGGCTTAGATTTATCTCAGCAGGGCTGTAGGAAGATTCCTGTACCCAGTTGTTACTCAGCTCATGCCTATAACCTTCTCCTGAACCATGATTTCTGTGTTTGCTTTAAGGTGGAGCAGCAGGTCATGCTTTCCTTAGGTATCATGGGGGTAACACGCTGCTGCACTCATCCCATGTGGCAGCTGAGCAGGTAGAAGATGCATCCAGTTATGGTCCCTAAGTTAAAACCCCAGCTCTGCTGGCAGGTATACAACCCAGACGCCCCCAACCTCTTCAGATCAGTACTATTGGTGGGCCACTGTGGAGAGAATAAGTTGAAGGTTGAAAGGGGAAGAGGGAATGGAAAAGAAAAGGTGACATGGTATCCTTGGAGTTACAGCAGAGAGCATCGAGTCCCTGTGTTGAGGCCAGTTTCAAAAATTGCTCTCAGTGCTCCTGCAGATGACAGCCAGCCTTGCAGAAAGCATAGGAGCGGCTGTGAGATGGGTGATCAGAAACCAGGATCCTGGCTCTTTGCATGTTTGACTCTGGGGTCAGACCTTCCTTCACTTGCTCTTAGACTGCCCCAAAGATGAACTTGTGTCTTTCCTCACAGTGGGCCCAGATGAAAAATGAAAGGCTGCAGCTGCCGAAAAAGCCGTAGATCCTTCTTGGTGTGAGCAGCCCGCTCCTCCCAGCAGACATCTGATATGTGCCCTTTATTGTACTGTGAAGGGAGGAATCATAGTGTCATAGAATGGTTTGGGTGGGAAAGGACCTCAAAGCCCATCCAGTTCC
>VWZZ01007621.1:103935-139125 GCA_013399095.1 Psophia crepitans
GGGGCAGAGGGGCAGAATCCCCTCCCTGGCCCTGCTGGTCCCGCTGCTGGGGATGCAGCCCAGGACATGGGGGGCTTTCTGGGCTGCCAGCACACACTGTTGGCTCATGTTGAGCTTAAGGAAGTACATACACAACTAAATTATGCATATCTATTCTAGTCCTGCTGGTCTGTGCTTGTGTTTCTTTGATATTGTGGGTTCTGTACTGACCCAAAGGGAAAATGCACACTTTGGCATGTCCTGTCAGTATCTACAGGCACAGACGGTGTCATGAAGCATGGAATGACCTCAGAAGACATGAAGTAGGTAGCAATTAAGTGGGAAAACTGCTCATGGAAGAAACTAGAGTTACAGTTTGCCATTAAAATTGTAACAGCTAATTTTTTAGAGGCTAGAAGTGAGTACAAGATGTTGTCTGGCACTTTTTTATCCTTCCTTCATCCCAAGCTTTATGATGCATTACAGTTTTTGATTGGTTAATAGAAAACAAATCAATTTGTGAACTTTCTTATTGAAAGCTGAATGTAATCATTCCTATAACAGATCGCTATCTGTGAGGAATAAGATTATTTTGCAAGGGCCATGGTGGGTTAAGAGTAATTATTGACTAACAGACATGCCTGAAATCCTGTTCCGAGAGGCATGGTTGTCTCTTTGTTTTCAGGAGAATTTAAGTGATGCTGTTGCCTTGCTAGTGCCAAAAAAACAAAGGAGGAGATTCTTGAGAACACTGAACTCTTGGTGACCTCTGCAATGATGATTTTAGCACTTGGAAGTAGTTGGTAGGAAAAAGCACACTGAGAACAGATCATAAGTCTAACCCTTACTGCTAAAGGCAGTCCTACCTGATATGAATTGCATTCACCCCTGAACCACTTCACTGGGTTTCAAAGAAGTTGTAAAACTGGAGTAAAGCAACGGCCAATTTGTCCAGCTGCCATTTCATTGACTTTTAGGTGCATTTGCAAACAGAAGATGGGACAATCTTAAATTCCTCCTGCTGAAGTTGGACACAGAATGTCAAGTGCCTGGGACACAGCAAGCAAGCCTTCAGTGGAAGGTTCGGGACCAGCTCTGAATGAAGAGGGTGGCAACCAACCCCACAAAGGGTTTTGAATAGTCTCATGCTTTGTGCTCTTGCAAAACTAGGACTGAGGGTACCCAAGGCCAGTTCCTGCTGTCCCCGATGGCCACATCATGCAGTCCTCACTGCAAAACCCTTTTGCATTTGTCTCCAAGGTGTTGCTCCATTTGGAGGAGAAACAATAAACAGCAGGATCCGGACAAGTGCTGATGCAAAGCATGGCTGCAGCTAAAACCAGCAAAGTCAGAAGTGGCTTAAACTGGAAGTGAGAGTTAATGGAGATGGGAGATGGAGAACATAACTCAGCATTTTCCAACAGGGGCAAGAGGCTACTAATGGATTGGAAATCAGATGCAGCCCTACTGTGGATTTACTCAATCTGAAATAAAAAAAAAACAAGAAAACTCCATTAGTGTAATATATCTTTCACACAGCTCTGAACAAGCTGCAGGCTCTGTGTGTGGAGGGAACAACAATTTCTCCTGCTCTGAGCATTAGTACATTAGTGTCATCTTGGATGAAGAGGGAGAAGATGAGAAATTGAATGCGTAAGGAATCTTGTTTCTCTGAAGAGGCAGCCCATGGGACAGAGGTGAATCCTGCAATCCCAGTGCTGCGGGGATGCTATCTGAGGACTGGCAATGTGTTTCCCTGGCCCTGTGTTTCCACTGTTTGCTGCTGAGGTCCTGGTCCAGATCTGAAAGTCTCAGGACTTCTCTCCCTTCAGTGCTGCAAACAAGGTAAAGAAGCCCTTTTGCTTTTGCTCAAAGAGGAGAGCAGAGAAAATGGCACATAGAAGATTCAAGAAAGCTAAGACTGCCCCTGGCTTTACCCCAGGCTGGCTCCTTGGGTTCAGCATGCTTGATACAGCATGGATTTAACTGCTGAAGTTTGCCTTATCCACACTGAAGCCATGCCAGCCCAAAATTACACCCTTTGCTGCTGTCTAGCCTTGGGAGCATGTAGCAGCATGGTCCTGGGCAAGCCTGGAGGTGCCTTCACCCTGGCAGCCCAATCCCTGCGTCATGCCTGTGCCCTCCCAGCAGCTGTGAACTAAGCATTGTCCACTTAGGTTGCCCGAAGGCTTGGCTCGACTGAATGCATTTACACTCAATGTTCTCTCGTTAATTTTAGCTTCTAATATCCTAGTAGTTAAAAAATGCCACCAATAAATGGGAGACTTAATTCCTACCTCTGCTCACACCAGTGTCCCAGGCGACATACCCCTAAGCTGCTCTCTGGGCCTCCAAGGCAAGGGGTAAATTTAAATACCTTTGAGGGCCTTAAACTTTGGGATATGAACACTTCCCACAGCTGTTATTGCTCTAGACAGTGAGAAGTCATCGCTTTATCACAAGCAAGCTTCTAATATACAGAAACACAAGAAGAAGTGTTGACATGCTACAGAGAGAATAAAGTAAGTAACATGAAGTCAGGGACAGATGGAGAAGAAATAAAGAAAATTAGCAACAGTTTCAGAACATAAAATTTGCAACTAAAGGAAAATCCAAGACCAACTATGATAAAAATCCAGAGTGGTGAAAATTAGTGTATTTCTGCAGACCCATAAAACAGGCCCAGCTATTGAGATTTTGTCCGATCAGTTGTGAAAAGTTGCTTTAGTGACTACCCAAATGGTGCCACCTCCTCAAGACTGTGAGGACCCTGCCACTGCAGGGCTCTGTCCCTGTAGTCCTTCCTGGCCACCAGCCTGCATTAGCTTCTCACCTTTGAGGAGAAGGTGAAGGCTTGTTGAAGCACTCACCCTTAGCAGCACACTCTGCCGTGTGGCCAGGACCATGTGTGGGAGGCTTTCTGCCATTTATCCCCCCCCCTTTTTTTTTCTTGTTAAAATTCTGACTCTCTAAAAGCCATGCCTTTCACCTGCTCCACCACTCATCAGGGAGGACGCGGTGGGGACCAGGAGAGAAATCTGTCCAGGTTGAGTAATTGATGTAAACATAGGAATAAAAGGGTCAGCACAGCGCAGTGCCGTGTATTTCTTTCCCCTGCTTAATATCTGATCCCTGCAGTTCAGATACACCACTCCCTGATTTAATGCCGTGGTACACGCCACAGCATGATGCTGCTGACCCAGCCTGACATGAGCAGCCATAAAAGGACACTTTGACGAGATGATTATTTTCAGAAAGGTTTTAAAGTGTGATTACAGAAACTTCAATTTTCAAAAGCTGGAAGCCTATCAAAGATGTTCTCAGTATGTTCATACATATCTGTAACTTGAAAGAAAGGTTGAGAGGGCTCACATCCTTTCCTGCTTGAATACTGCCCAAAATTGCCTAGTTAAGTCAAATTACCTCCTGGGAGTCATCACGGCAGGGTTTTCTGCTTTTATCCAGTGAGAGGTTCTTAACCAATTCTTACAAAGTTGGACCCAAGTTTCTCTCCCTGTGTGTGTCCTACAGATGGGTCACATTGTCACCAGGGATTCTGAGTGAGCTCCTTGCACTGCCTGCTTCATCTGGAAGGCTGCACATAATGCTGCCAAAATAATTCCCTCGCCTGTGTTAGGAATTGAACAGGCCACAGAGCTCCAAAACATCATTATTTATTTGTTAGAGCAAATGGCTCTGAAGAAATGTATGTGGAAAATGTAGTCCACATGGTGAAGACAAAAGCTGATCATATTAGAAGAATATACTCTCTTCCTTCTTCTTCACTCCTTCCTTTTTCCATATTTCCTGTTCTTCATTTCCTATTGTATCCCTAAAAAAAAAGCTTGAGAGGAAATGAAGAAAATTTAGGTGAAAATTGGAACTGTAAATAAGTGCTGATTTGGCCTATAGGTTCTCTTGTAAAAACATAAATTTGAGGAAAAATAATGAGTGATCATTTTATTAGTTTCCCATGAAACAAGAATTGTCTTCCAAGCCATTCTGCTTGGGGCCACAGCTGTTGTTTCTGTACCAAACCCTTTTTTTCAGTCAGCTCCTCCAGAAGGTTACTCCTGACATTGAGGGCTTCAAAGGTCCCCCAGGTGTTGCCAGCTCTAATATTTCTCAGCAGTGTGACAGCATCTGAACTGTGTTGCACCCTCCCTTGCACAGCAAGAAGCACTCACTCCTCCCTGAGAACCCTGTACCATGCCATCACTCCCCTGCCCAGAACTCCTCACACTTTGCATTTCTGAAATGGAGGTTTTTAGCCAGTTTTCCATCATGCCTTTTCTCTTGAATAACCTGATGTGCCTCAGTACCATGGTGCATCAATTCCTGGAAAACCTTATTAGCCAGTTTTTCTTTTGCTCTCTGTCCTTCCCAGTGTCTCACTCCTGCCCACTCTCCCCAGTTTGCTCAATCCTTTCCTCTCCTACCTTTCAGGGAAGGCCAGAGAATTCAGGTGGGAAATTGCACTGAAGGTAGGACTTCTGAAATCTTGGCAGATATGTCAATAACAATGCAGCTTTTCACAAAGCCTTTCATCCTCCCTGCCAAACCGGTACCAAAGTCCCAATTTTTTATTAGTCAGGTTTTTAAAAGACACACATAATACCTTGACCTCCAGTGCATTCTCTTTCTGTGCCTACCTTGTTTAAAAGGATTGCTAGCAGCTTGGGCAGGACTCTGCTGGCACAGAGGCACCCCATCTCTCCAATTAAATAGACGGGATATTGTTCACTTCTCTGAGACATTAATCATAGACAAGATACTTGGCTCTGTTTGAGTCAGTTTCTCCCTAGTAAGTTACTGTCTTGACACTAAAATACCCACCTCTGACAATCTGGTAGCAGCCAAGGTCTTCCTTGGTAAGACAATGGAAAACTGGAATGAAGTGTAGCCAATTCCTTTTTTCCCCTCCTTTTGTTGGTTCTTTGTAATATCTCTAGTCCATTGAGATAGTGAGCCTAGTCAAAAGCTGAAGTTTAAGTGTGAAATAAACCTTTTTCAGGTTTACTTGGAGTAAAACGCTGAGTTTCTGGATTGACCTTAGAAGTTTCAAAGAATAACTAGTGCTGGTATATCACCACTGTCTGTGGATGAATCCCAAAGTGTTGTCAGAAAAATGCTGTGACACTCTGTAGGTTATTCAATAGCGACTCTGTGGCCTTGGACCACTCTCAATTCCAGGGCCATATGAGGGAGAGTCTCAGAACCAAACTCAAATGCTTAACTAATCCTATAAACTAGCAACACTGATCTGGGCCAGATGAGGGGCTGGTTTAGAGGACAGAAAAAACTACCAATCAACCAGCCAACTAGCCAGCCAATCAATCCTTCTGGGACCAAAGAGGATTGTTACCTACATTTATCAAGCGTGGTGGATGTGAAGAGCCAGAAAGTAGACCAAAGTTATGTTGTATGTTGGCTACAGTAGCAAGACTGTAATGAGTGTTTGTATTGAGTGTTTGTTCATCCCTGGTGAAGGGGCTGGAGCACCAGTCTTACGAGGAGCAGCTGAGGGAACTGGGGTTGTTTAGTCTGGAGAAGAGGAGGCTCAGGGGAGACCTTATTGCCCTCTACAATGACCTGAAAGGAAGTTGTGGTGAGCTGGGGGTCGGCCTCTTCTCGCAGATAAGCAGTGACAGGACAAGGGGGAACGGCTGCAAGTTACGCCAGGGGAGGTTTAGATTGGAGATGAGGAGAAATTTCTTCTGGGAAAGGGTGGCCGGGCATTGGAACGGGTTGCCCAGGGAGGTGGTGGAGTCCCCGTCCCTGGGGGTGTTTAAGGAAAGGTTAGATGTGGTACTTAGGGACGTGGTTTAGTGGGTAATATAGGTGGTAGGTGGACAGATGGACTAGATGATCTTGGAGGTCTCTTCCAACCTTAATGATTCTATGATTCTATTTTAAAAATAATGATGCTAGTTCTAAGCTGGTCCAGATCCATGTCACCCTTGCTGCAACCAAAAAACTAGAAATAGCTGAGCTGATAATACACTTCGATTGCTGAGAGCAGAGCTTCGCCTTCCCCCACACCAGCATTTCTGACACTTGTGTTACTGATTTCTTCTACCCTTTTGTGAGAGCAGATAAAACGTACAATAATTGCAATCTACAGGTCTGTAATTGGGAGGACTGAAAGGAGAAATTGTAGCAAATTAAATGAAAAGGCTCATTTTTCTTAGACACAAAAGGAAATAATGCATATATGAGTGCCTGTTTTTCATAAAAAGTAATTTACAGCTCTTTTCAGAAAGGATGCATGTGAGCAAGACGCACACACATATAGTAGAGACAAATTAAACTCCCCTGAGTCAATGGCGGCTCTGCATGTCATTGCACCCCAAAGGAGAAATACCTGGAGATTCACTCAATTAGACCTGATTGTAGAAGCCATACCACTTGAAGTCTTAAATGGCTGAGCACCTAAGTCTCTCAGATTCCTTCTAAAAGCACAGCTGAGGTGAGGGAACGGGTTTCCCTCACAGCCTGTTCGGCTGGGTGAAACTTTCTGCTCCAGACATCCTGCAGCCAAGCCCAGCACTGACCTGTCTCATCTGCTTCTCAGTAGGTGGCACAGAATTTGTACGTCACTTCTCCCGGCTGTCACGCATGATGCCGCATTGGCTGGTGACATCGGCACTGTATTGGTTGCCACGGTGATTACTTCAGCGCCTTTATTAAATGCCAGACCTTTCCATTACTTTGCTGACTTTTCGGAGACAAAAGGTCTTTCCAGACACAATGGCAATTCCTTGTATTTCAGCCCAAGCTTGCTGAAGCCCAGTTGTTCTGGCCAGGCTTGGCTCTGCAGGGGCTGGTTTTCTGCAACAGGCTGCATGAGAGCACAAGTCCTTTCCTCCACTCTGCCTTTGGTTGGAGAAAATTCTTCAGATCGAAGACTCCCTTGCAAACTCCTTCCATGTCACCTGGCCACCTGGAGAGAACCATCAGCTTGATCCCTTCATCCCTGGGCACAACAAGGGGTAGGAGGAGCAGGGGACGGATGCTTCTGTTGCTCTTTGTGCCACCAGGTTTAAGGTTTCCTTAAGAGAGGAGAAAAATGAGCAGAAGCGAGAGAAACATCCACCAACTTTCTGCATGATGAGTTTTCTTCTTGCTTCCTTTTCCAGATTTTCAAGTTTTCATTGTGTGGGTGTCAGCTGAAGTCTGTGCAGGGATCTGGTAGAGTAAAGGTGATACCCAAGCTGCCCAGGGGCATTTGGGAGGATGACAGTAAAATACTCTGCCATGGATCTTCTGCTTTGTCCTTCCTCATTTCAGTGTTTGGATCTTGGATTATTTTTTTTCTTTTGTTTTAGATATATCTTCTTGGAAACATTATCATGGATCTCCTTCTTCTTTATGAAATCTGATTTCTAACTGTGCTATGATTAGGAATAATTGCAACAACTAACAAGGTTTTGGAAAGACCTTTAGTATTTCCAGCCTTGAAGAAGTAGAAGCTAGGGAGCCACACTCCAGCTCATGGCTTCTTCCAAGGAGCTCAAATAACGGATCTTTTTAGTATTATTTCTTATTAGCACTTTCGCCTCTGGTCCCTTAATTGTTGTGGAGATACAGAATGCCTAACAGGGATATTGAGAATAGCCCGCCAAGGGCGTGCAACTTTGGTGATGAACAGGGGGGCATCTCTGTGAGGTGCGTATTCCCCATGGGACAAAGCAGCGGTTGCAGGAAGATCCAGGTTGTATTTCCTCACTGGGCACACGCAGCAGTTCCAGAGACCCCGAATATCCTGTTGGTGTGTGGTTGCTCATGTTGCTAACAATTAAGTATATTTACTCATTTCTGGCTGTTTCATTTCCAGGCATTCAGCTGTGCAACCACAAGAAAAACAATAAATCACAGACACAATCACACAAATCCCTCTTTTTAGATTGCAAGTGTGTTGGGTGTTGGGTTTTATCAAGGAGAAAGGACATGGGCTCTGGGAGTCAGGCAGATCAACAGCCCTGAAAGGATCGACAGCCCTGTGACACTCGAATGTTTATTGCACGGACTGAAATCCACCATAGGAATTTCAGAGAAGATCAGAGCTAGAAATCCTATCAAAACTTTACACAAGGGATGCAGTGAGGAGAGGAATGGCCCAAGGGATCAGAACAGGGTGCTTCATGTACAGACCGGTGTCCGTACAAATTTCTTTCAGTGAAAAAACTTGCACAAGGATTCGTGCAAGGTAACATCCCTGGGAAGAGGCGACATCCAAATTAAGGACATGGGATAATGCAGTGCTACCTGAAAAAACCATCAAGCCTACATCCAGGAGGCACAGGAGTCCCCATCAGAGTCTGCTTTGCTTTCACTAGGCTGCACTCCATAGTTTTGCCACAAGAGATTATCTGCAGTTTATTTTAACTGGGATGTCGGAGCTATTTTTGGCTTTGCAGTTTTAAAGATTCCTGTCGCTTGGCTCCAAGCAGGCTTTAAAACCAAGTACCTAGGGATCTGAAGCAAACAAATAACAGGACCTTTTCTGCTAGTCACGCTGCCTGCATTACAGACCCATCACATTTAATGTGTCAGTCAGGCATTTAGGATCTGCTTTCCCCGTCAACCACATACACTGCTGGCATAAAAGTCAAGTGTAAGTTGAAGCCGGGATTGTGAGCTATGTATTATAGTTACAAAACCGACCCTGCAGTCCCCTTGCTAAATGTTTGTCAAGCATTCTAGCTCCTCATAATACAGAATAAGGATTTATCTTCTTAACCCTTGGATCATTAGCGTAGAAGGAAAGACGGAGCGTGCGGTGTTAATTTTGTGGCAGAGGGGTGCAACAGGGTCTTCTGGCACTTGGAAACATCGAACGGTTCAAGTCAGAGGGAATCATAGATGTTTCTGTGCTAAATGACTACCCCAAAAGAGCAGACATAAAACCAGATTCACACTTGACCGGAAGAATTAATCTCTTCTAGTGTATTTGCCTAAAATGAGGTGTCCCACCTAAGCTGGACACTCAGCTTTCCTCCATGGCTATTTATCTCTTGTATCGTAGATACACTTGCCTTCAGGTATGATGAGTTGCCTTTAGGAGATGCCCATCTCTCTCCACTGACTACTGAAGGAGCCTGGAGCTTAAAATAGGTGCTCACTTTTACAACAGCAAAACCTAACAGAGATAAATTATGGACCTACACCCAGGACAGCAGTGTATTGCTAGAACAGAAAAGGACCTCTGGTCACGGAACCCAGGCTCCTGTACCACAGGACCCCACATCCCACGGAGCTCAGTTTTCAGATAAATCAGCCACCAACTCTGCCCTTTCCTACTCATCAGTTCACTCATTTTGCGGAGGAGCCCAAGTTCCCTTTTGATTCTTTGTTTTCAAATGTCCTTTGTATTCACAGAATCATAGAATCACTAAGGTTGGAAAGGACCTCCGAGATCATCAAGTCCAACCGTCAACCTAACACCACCACGCCTACTAGATCATATTCCTAACCAAAAGGGAAATCACTCACTCTGGGATGATGGCAAAGTCTGAATCATTAAAAAATTAATAGTCAGGGTAAGTTTTGTCACATTCTTTGCTGTATGCTCAGACTTCCAGGTTTAAAAACCTAATTTTTGACATTTTTACAAATTTAAAAAAAAAATTTAAAAATTGCATACATTCAAATTCTGTAATTTGTCCTCTGATATCTCAGCCAAGCCCACTGAATTCACTGGGAAGGTTTGTGTTTGCATTTGCATTTGCTGGCTCTCCATGTGCAGTCATAGGAGTGATACAACCATACAACCAGTGAACATCTTACCAAAATCCCCATCTTAGAATCACAGAATGGTTTGGGTTCAAAGGGACCTCAAGGATCACCTAGTTCCAACCCTCTGCCATGGGCAGGGACACCCCCACCAGCCCAGGGTGCCCAAAGCCCCATCCAACCTGGCCTTGGGCACTGCCAGGGATGGGGCCTCCACAGCCACATCTTCACTTACTTCTTCTGCTCTCTGGAGGGGAACAACAGAAACACAACATTTCCTACTGGGTTAATGTTCCCCACGACCAGAATTCTGGGTTGTTTTATTTTTCTTTTTGGGGGTTCTTTGTTTTGTTTTCTCAGTCTGCCAAAATGTGGTTCATTATAGCTGAGTCATTGTCAAGCCTGACGATATGATAGCAGAACCAAATGATCCTCACACTGAAAACCTGCCTCTGTGTTCCAGCAGGAAAACCTGCATTGGGCCAGATCTGTTTGCTGAGATGCCAAAGACGACTGAGATGATGCAGGAAATGGTATGCAGCTGAGAACACCACCGCAGACCAGGGCAGAGGAGTGAGGAGGCTGGTGGACTTCGTCATGACTGGGGTTGAGATGCAACACAGAGTCAAGAGTTGTCAAGCTGAGAATGAAATAAAGATAAATGGAAGAGTGGCTGAAACTGTTTTGAAAGGGAGTTTGGATGGACTCTTCTTCAAGGAAGACTTCAGTGTTGGAGGGCAGCTGGAACCAGGATATTTTAAAATTTTCCCTTGTACCTTTGGCTTCCTTTTTGTGCTTGGTCTTTTCAGAGTAGAAGACTTTTATTTTTTTTACTTCTAGCCAGGAAGATAATAATTCTGCTCTATTTTCAAGGTTTTCTTCAAAGCCAGGCTCTGTAACAGATCTCAGGCTAAGAGAGCAGCGTGATTAAGTGTCCTTTCCCCTATCACTGGATGTGGAAGGGCATTTGGAGGACAGAGACCACCGCTGATCTCCATATGAACACCTGTGGGGGCAATGTGAGACTCTGGTTATTTGAGAATAAGAAGGCAATTTTATGTTAATTAATCTGAAAGAGTTTCTAATGTGAAAAGCTTAAGATTTGCTAAGAAAAATCAGAGCTGATTAAATAAAATCCAATATGAAGAAATGCAGTGCCAGGAGTCTACTAACTTACCAGGACTTTTTTGCCTCTGTACCACCTTTATCAACCACCTGAAAAGAAAATGGAGTAAACAACTTTTGTTCATTCGGTGGGATAAGGACACTGGCAAGTGGCATTTCCCCTTTACAATAATTACCTGTTTCATTTAGTGAATTAATTCAGTGTGACAGGGTGTTCCTGGCATTAGGTGTTGTTGGCATTCCTGGTTTTGCCAGAGGACACTTGTCTTGTCCGTAGTAGTTACATGAAAGCTTGCTAATTGTTTACTGGTTTGATCCTTTCTAAAGGCTTATTTTAGTAACTGCAGCAGGTTTTTACCTGGGTGGCTCCTTTCACGGGTTGTTAGTGGAGGTCTTGTGGGATGGTGGGGAGGAAGGAGCAGAGCAAAGGCATTCAGGAGCACCACTTGTTTTCCTGTGGCTGGTGGTGCCAAGCGCAGAAGGCAGGATTAGATGGAAGAAAAACCCACAGATGGTTTCTCAAAGAGGCACTTACCTTGATACAGAGATTTTCAAATCATAGAATGGTCTGGGTTGGAAGGGACCTCAAAGCCCATCTAGTTCCCACCCCCTGCCATGGGCAGGGACACCCCTCACCAGCCCAGGGTGCCCAAAGCCCCATCCAACCTGGCCTTGAACTCTTCCAGGTATGTGGCCTCCACAACCTCTCTGGGCACCCTGTGCCAGGGCCTCACCAGCCTCACAGGGAAAAATTTCTTTCCAATATCTAATCTAATTTTAGGTCACCCTTGAATTCTCTTTGCCAGATGAAAGTCATGAGAAATTTAGAGCAGGTTGGGTGGGGCTGTAATAAAGATGCAGTGTGGAGACATCAACATATCATCCTGCTCCTCCTCCTGCAGGCAGGAGAAGCAGTATGCAAGCTGGTGCAATGTCTCTCAAGAGCCCTGTTTCTGCTGTAGCCTGGACTGGTGTGGTACCTCCCAACCCAAAGCCCTGTCACTCTTTAAAACTCACCAAAACTGTGGCTGCGATGATTCCAGCTTCGTTTACAGTGGTAACAGCTGAGCAAGGAAGGCATGAGAGTTTCCTCAACACTGCTGCCATCCTTTCATGCAACCTGTAGCCCAATTTCTCTCTCACGCTGGCCTGAGTCTGCCTTGGCATGTCAGCCCTTCTACAGTCGAACACACAGAGGCAGCCCTCAGCATTAAGATTTTCCTCAAATTGCTGTATTCCACGCTGGCATGACTGCAAGGTGGGTTAAAGTCAGGTCTCCCCTGATTCAGCTCAGAGTAAGTGTGAGGAGGGTCCATCCTGTAACTGATACTTAGATCCTCCTGCAGTTTTGTTCTCAGGTAGGAGAAGAAAACACTGAGATATGGATGTCTCGATGTTTTTCCATGGTGGCACCTCTCAAAGGTGGTGATTTGCAAGACGCTGCCTTCCCATGAGGGGGGACATCTGTTCGGGGAGCTAAGCCGGTGAGGAGACACAGCTGGCCTCATCTCCCCAGCCGTCCGATGATGTAGTTAAAGTGCCACAGTAAGTATATTTACAAACCACATCTGTTTAAGAAGGATAATGTGGCTAGGCTCCATCACCTGGGAGATCCAGAACACAGCTGTATTTTAGAAGGATTTCTCAAAGAAATATAGATGAAGTATTTACTATGATTTAAAAACAGAAGCTTCATTTAAAAAAGAAAATACAATTCCATTATTCTCCAGCTGTGCTCAGGATTTTCCCCTCAGCCTTCCAGCACCAGGGCCTTTGCTTGCAAGGAGAAGAGTTGTCTGACTTCGCTCCCTTCGCCAAGTTAACTTTGCTCTACTCCTACTTAGCTTAATGCTTTTGCTGCTTTTTTTTTATAGCCTCAATTTATTCACACATTCTCAAACATCCTTTTCTTAAGGCCTCCAGACCAAACAGCTCTGTGCTCGGATTGTTCATGTTCCTTGTGTTGTTGCAGATAAGTGCGCTAGCAAATTGCCAATGAATTCCCAATTACAGATTGTTTCTATTTCCTTTTTTTTTTTAATTTCTGCAGTACAGAGAGCAGCTGGATATGAATTTTTGTTTCTGAGGTTTTCCTAGCATGAAACAGAACGCAGAATCCATCCATGCTAGAGAATAAAATTGTTTGTTTTGCCTTGGGTGGAAATCAAAAGCAATATTTGTTAAATCTCGGAGATATTTATATGGACTAACTTCAAAGCTCTGGATACACAGAGCAATTAGGCAGAAAACTATATGTGTGTTATATGATCGCTGCTCTACTATAATATTAAATTAAAAAAAAAGTCTCATTTATGTTTTCTGCACAAAAACAAAACTGAAAAGGCTTCCAATAAGCATCTCTCTCATCTGCACTGTAGGAAGCTTCCAGGTAGCCAAGCACAGGAGTTTCAGCACAGTGCCTCATTAGTACTGAGCTTACAAATACAAAAGGGTTTGATGAGGAGGACTAGTTAAAATCCATTGCCATTCCACTTTTAAAGTTGCGTCAAGCCTCCCAGTTTCACAGTCGATGCTGGGAGTCTGCTGACAGTCTAGCCTGATAAAGGGATTGGATTTTGCCAGCAGTTTTAATAATCCTAATTCAATAATTTTAACAATGCAAAATGATTTTCTGATGATCTCTGTAACCACTTAATGATCTTGTTTTTCAGTCTTGCTTAAGACCACATTAGTTTCATTTTAATTCAATAACCAACACGAACTGATGTACGACATATAATGATAAATTCCTCCTAGACCATGGAATTGATTTCTGATAGATTATCCTGTGCACCGCTCAAGCGTTTTCCCGGCCTCAGCACAAGCTGTGTGGGTGGGAAGGCGATGGGTTACATGCGATACACACCGGGGCGCATTGCATGAGCAGCAGTAACGGAAACCGGCTGTGAGCTTTTCAGCGACAACGTCGTTTTGCTATGGCAATACCAAAAAGCGAAGGGAATCCCCCCCCATTTCTTAAATTGCTAAAAAAACTTGGAGGCCTTTGTGTTCACTGTGCAATATTTAACTCTTTCTTTGAGCTCCTTAATCGTCAACAAAAGCGTGTTATGCTGTGGAAAGGAATTCAGGGAGGATGGTCGTGCTGGTTGAAAAACAGGGATTCAAGGACTTTTTTACTGACAACTTTGTGATTTCTTAACTGTTTTTTTACAGTATTAACTTCTTTTACAAGAGACAGTCTTGTGGAAATGGACACTGGGAAGTGGTTGCTTTCAAAGCCTCTTGATTCCTCTAACTGACTTAGCCACCTTCTTTAAAAAAGATCAAAGTTCTTTTTTGATTGATTTATTTTTTTTTAAATTCTTTTTTCCTGTTATAAAAAAAAACAAAAAACTTTTTACCTACATGGAAATATCTGGTCATCTTCATTTGCATCAAATCGTCATTCCTCTGTCAAGACTTATAGGAAGCAAGAAAAGTAAGAATTGAAATAATTGTACACCTATACACACTTTTCAGTGCCATGGTTTTGCTTAGTTGGGAATTTCAGGTGAAGACCCACTTAGAGGTAAGAAAAAGCCCCAATCCCTTGAGACTTCAAGTGAATGTGCAAAAGGAGGTGATGTAGGGAAGTTGTGAGTGCTTCTCACTTATTAAATACTGGGAAAACAAAAAGAGGAATCAAACATTTGAAATCATGGTTCCTTTTGCCGCTTCTCACCTGCGGTGAGGAGAATTCTAATGCACCATTTGGGAAATCTAGAATCCCATAACTAAGGGAAAGAAAAGATGAAGTTAGAGTTCGTAGAATCATAGAATGGTTTGGGTGGGAAGGGACCTCAAAGCCCATCCAGTTCCCCCCCCCTGCCATGGGCAGGGACACCCCCCACCAGCCCTGGCTGCCCAAAGCCCCATCCAACCTGGCCTTGGGCACTGCCAGGGAGCCAGGGGCAGCCACAGCTTCTCGGGGCACCCTGTGCCAGGGCCTCAGCACCCTCCCAGGGAAGGATTGCTGCCTCCCAGCTCAGCTCCAGCTCCCCTCCTGCAGCTTCAGGCCCTTCCCCTTGGCCTGGCCCCCCCTGCCCTGCAACCAGCCCCTCTCCAGCTTTCCTGCAGCCCCTGCAGGCACTGGGAGGGGCTCCAAGGGCTCCCCGCAGCCTTCTCTGCTCCAGGCTGGACAAGCCCAGCTCCCTCAGCCTGGCTCCAGAGCAGAGGGGCTCCAGCCCTCGCAGCATCTCCGGGGCCTCCTCTGGCCTCGCTCCAGCAGCTCCATGTCCTTCCTGCCCTGGGGCCCCCCGAGCTGGAGGCAGCACTGCAGGGGGGTCTCAGCAGAGCGGGGCAGAGGGGCAGAATCCCCTCCCTGGCCCTGCTGGTCCCGCTGCTGGGGATGCAGCCCAGGACATGGGGGGCTTTCTGGGCTGGCAGTGCGTACAAAGTTGCATGTACAGATGAAGTGAAAGTGATGTTTTGTCCTTCTTTGATGATTTGTGTGGATGTAAATCACAATTCCACTTTTCACAGTATATTGCCAGAAATCATAACGATGTCATCACCCCAATTACAAATAATAATTAAAGACAAATGTATTTTAATGCTTTTTTTTCCCCCTTACGTTTCCTTGAAACATATGGCACATGAGTCATATTCAGGTGCCTATTGCTGTTGGAAGTAGTCACAATTTGTGTACATGGCATGCAGTTGCCACTACAAATATTTATGTGAAAACATTAAACCAAAATAGTGTATGAAGACCGTTTAACTAAACTTGTAACACGTGCTGTCATTCTGTGGTAGAATTATGAAAACAATGGATTTTCCCTTTTGTTTGGCTGTTGTACTCTTCGTTATTTTGAGTGTACCAGATTGCTTGAAAGGTTTTTAAATTGTTGAATTAAAATCCCTCTTTACAAACCTTCCAAATTATATATTTAATTATCTGGTTTATCTGAATCTAGACTAATGCTTCCTTCTGACTGAGATCAAATTGTAATGTTTTTATCACACAAATGGAAAGACAATTTCAAAACAAAACCACCAGAAAAGGGGGAAAAAATCAAAACATCTCATTCAGTTTGTCAAAACAAAATCTTTCTGTCACGGTGCAGACCTATTTTCAGACTACATCCGGCATGAGAAATTATAGAAAATGTTACAAATTGGCAAAATAACATTGCTATCTTTATACGTTGCTGAAAAATATTTAATTTAAAAATTATTCCAGCCTTAATTATAATTTCCTAGTGAAAGTGTTTTTCATGAACAGTTTTTCTGAAAAGTGCGTCCCTTTCTCAGCTGTGCTACTGCAAAACTTGTGAGCTTGTGTTTCCCTGCTTGATGCGAGCTGCTTGCACATGGTCTCTGAATTTCCTGTGCCAGTTCATAGAATCACAGAATCATTAAGGTTGGAAGAGACCTCCAGGATCATCTAGTCCAACCGTCCCCCCACCACCTATTCACCACTAAACCATGTCCCTAAGTACCACATCCAACCTGTCCTTAAACACCCCCAGGGATGGGGACTCCCCCACCTCCCTGGGCAACCCGTTCCAATGCCCAACCACCCTTTCCGAGAAGAAATTTCTCCTCATCTCCAATCTGAACCTCCGCTGGCGCAACTTGTGGCCATTCCTTCTTGTCCTATCAGATGATGTCGGATGCCTCTCAACTTTGGCCTAAAGAAAGCAGAGACAGGGAGCTATGATCAGCTCTCCATCAGCTCTCAGGCTCTGCAAAGGAAAGTCTTTTTCTAAAGAAACTCTCCCTTAAAGTTTTTCTTTCATGTTGAAACAGTAGCCCTAGAAACCCTTTGCCTTTTTGCTCTTGGGCAGGTTTTTCCATGAGATTCGTCTCTCCCATGCTGGGTAAAGACATACATTTCACAACAAACGAAGAAGTCGCAGGGAACACTGCCTGTGTTCCTTTTTTTTTTTTTCTTAAAACCTTCCCTCATTGAGAAAGCAAATAGAAAGCATGAAGGCTATTTCCCTTGAGTGGACTGCAATCACTGGTACAAGCTGTGGCTTTGTGTGAGCCCTGGTAAATAGGCAGAGGTAGCTATCGCTTGCAGGATTGTGGTTTTAATCATTCACTGTGCAACAGATGTAGATACATTTCTCTGGAAAGAGAATTTTCACAGAAAATCAACAACCTGCCTTGTGCCCCTGGGATGTCTAAATATAAACATCGTAGCATAGGCTTCACTTAATTTTCTCTGTGCGTGCATGTGCTTAAAGTGTGCTCGTTATAGAAACTGATTACAGAAATAAAGGTCAACATGACCCTCTGGCTTGGAAGAGCAAAGTCAACCAGAAAAAGCTAAACACATTCCCGCGGTCAGGGCAGGGGAAATGACATGTGGCAGGGGTGAATTGGTATGTATTTCTCGAGGGAATTTGGGATTGCTTTCTGCTTTTTTTACATTGTCCTAATGCCAGAATAGCATGTCCCTGCTGCTCTCAGCTCTGTCCCCACTGGAAGGGAGTTGCATGTGCTCTGGACTGTAGAGCAAGCATTGTCCAACATGCGCTGCAAATTCCTGTAAGCCTTGCTGCTGACACACCCCAGGCAGTAAACTTCTCACAATGTTGTAAGCTGTTGTGGCCTCAACAGCATTGAAACAGCTGTGGTCACTGCCTGTCCTGGGGAGGCTCTCAGGAGATCACTCATAGCATGTCTCTGTTTGCCCATGGCCACCTTATTTTGTTCCTTCAGGAGTGGTAGGATGGGAGTGATGTGAGGAGTGCACAGCCCAGATGGGATCCTGCTCTGCCTGCTTCACCATTGGCACTGACTATGTCTGCAAAAAATGTAGGGAGGGCTTCTGGGAAGTAGAAGGGCTTTTGCAAGACTTATATCCTCTGCTGTCAGGCAAAGATGGGAGCCTGTGGAGGTGATGCACCTAGAGAGCAAGTAATTATCATAGAATCAGAGAATCTTTAAGGATGAAAAAGACCTTTAGATCATCAAGTCCAACTGTCAAGCCAACACCACCATGTCTACTAGACCATGTCCTGAAGTGCCATTTCTACATGATTTTTGAACACAAACCCCCCAAAGATTAGCCTCAACTCCACCTCTACCAGCAAAATCCGGCTTTATTCCACCTATAGAATCTGGGTTTTTTAACTTCATTCTTAGCGGGTACAAATCATGGACGTTTTCCATTTTCCTTTCCTATGGTACTGCAGAAATACTGGAGGCCACAGGGACCAAGTCCAAGTCCTTTTAATACCAACTCAAAAACTGCCAAAGAGCTTTAGATCAGAAAGCGTGTTTCCAAGCATTACCTCATTTAGTAGCCAGGCCATCTAGATGAAATCACCCTAGATACAGCCTAGCTGCCTTAACATTTGACCAAGTTTGAACTCCTTCACACACTACAAGAGTAGGTCAGAATTTGCATCAAAATCCCCCTTTAAGGTCAGCAAATACACAGAACAATTTAAATGACTTAAATTCATACAACAGGGCCAGAATCCGTGGAAGATTTATGAGCACCATGTGTCTTTGTATAGGGGCCAACGCTTCTGCATTATCCCAAAAGCAAAGTCAGAGTGTCACCAGAGTGTTTAGTTTGGGCCACAGTGGTCAGTGTCATGTTGACGATCAGTGTGGGGTTTTAATTAAAAAGTGCTTAATAAAAGAGAATGGAAAATTCCTCCAATCTCTGGGTTTCATCAGATAAGGCTACATATCATATAATTTTCTTCACTGTTCTCTACTTTCTCTTCTTCTTTTCTTCCCCTTCTATTACCTCTATAAAGTGTTATTAGAATTGGCTTCTCTTGGCAGTTCTGCTCTGCCAGGATTGTGGAGACAAAAATGACCTTACACTTTCTCTGAAAAGAAGAGGAACATGAGATTAATGCTGCTTTCCTGTGCTCAGTTTGTGGAAACAGCATCAGAGTCTCACTATATCAAAGATTATAAAAAACTACATGTAATACTGAAAAGTGGTAAAAAAAAACCTTGTATGGATAATAAAAGGCTCAAAATCTCTTATTTTCCTGACGTTCGATTTAATTTTGTTTTGAGAAATTTTCTGTTTCCTCTTCTCTGATAACTTAATGGGTGTTGGACCAGACTTTGAAACCAAGGATTTATCCCAGTGTGAGACTAGCAGAAGTAAGGGTAAGATCCACATCTGAATATTCACTACAGCAGTGCAAGTCCGCTCTGCTCTGGATTCCCACCTGGATCTGCACACCTGAAGTGGTGTAGGAATCAAGCTCCTACTGTATTTTAGAGAAAGTACAGATGCATCTCTAGCTGATGTGCACTGATGCAGACACATGATGCAGACTGAGTGAAGGTGATTTAGTTGCATAGTGCTCTGAAGTGTATCTTGAGCACGCCACATGACGAAGGTCTTAATTTTTTACTTCTTTTTGTATTCATATCCGGAGCCAGAGCAACTGTCTCATCATTCTCAACAATTTGATTCCATTACATGCCTTAGGAATTAAATAGATGGAAATGAGGTGCTCATTTCCATTTGTATAGGCACAGACATTGGTAAGATGAGGGAGATGATAATGGATAAGGATAGAGTGGTCTCTTGTAGAGGTAGTTCAGCTATACACCAGTTAAACCCAGAACAGAATAGCTGGTCTGGAATTGCAAGCTTTTATTGCACAGTGGGTGATGAACGCCACAACCATCCTGTGTGGAAAGTGGCATATCACTTGTATGGTTTACAGACAAGGTCAGGATGGTACAGCCATTGTGCTTCAGCAGCACTGAGTGGTGTATATGGTGGTATAAAGAGTAATGGTGTAGCCCACAGTACATTCAGTCACTTGGAGATTCCCAGCTATAATAAATAGCCATAATGAGGACCAGACCTGACTACAGAAGCCTTCAGCACACACATGATTCAGCTGAAGTATTTCTTCTTCCACATTAGAGGCTCCTGGCAAGCCTTCTGTAGGAAGAGTCTTCTAGATGTATCTGAATTTGTTTTGACATCCACACCACAATTATTTTGGCAGTTGAAGCTAGTGGGAGATGCTGAGTCCTGTTTCAGAGTCAGGAAGGGATCTATCAGGATACAAAAGACTTTTGCTACAGCCCTCCTGTTATAGCAGGAGATTAGAGGGAGGAAAGGTGGTTTTCCCCCTTCCCTTTGTATTGCGCAGTCTGGGTACTCTGCCTGCTCCCAGCTCAATCCAGGCAAGCTGCTTCACGTCAGACTTTTGCAGTTGCCCCACTAAAGGTGTGCAGAGTAAGACAGAGGGGAAAAAACCCCAAGTCCCAAAAGGTAGACATCATACTACTTCAATTTGCATGTGTAAGTCATCAAAAAGTTTATTTGGTCTCTCCGCAACAGACAGAGAGAGATCCCTCTTAAGGTGCCCTGGAGGTGCCCCTCCACTGAGTGCATAGATGGCCACGTGGACAATACAGGTAGTTTAACAGAGCGCCAGTCAGCTGTATCGACCCACATTGCATGTTCTTCTCCTCACTGGTGGGTGAAAACCCATACACAGGTGTCATTCCCGTTTATAGTATTTGTGGAGAATTGTCAGCTGCCCTGTGAGGATGATTTTCCATCTGCCTTGTTGATCTCATGCAGAACAAACTGAGTATAATCAGGGCCTAGAATTCAATCAAAAAATACGCGGACACTTCGCAAGATCCACTGACTTGGCATTCTGCGGATACAACCTTTGGAAAGTTAATGCAAGACTGCTTTAGATTGGAAGGTCAGCCTGAAGATTAAACAAAAACAACTTGTGCATAAAAGACTTGGCAATGTAGAAAGATACTCTCCCTGTAAAGACTCAGCTGCAGATTTTGAAACTGGATATGTGTACAAATGTTATTGACAAAGTGACAGAGAAGGCTCAAACCCGTGGTTTTTGCCTCTGCGATCTTGAAAGGTGCTGAGCTCAGAAGGCTGCAGAGCTGATGCTTCTGCCATCAACTGCCTGGTGTGGTCAAGCACCACAGTTCTGAAATTTTAATAATTGAACTTTTCCCTGTTTCACATACAGAAACTGAAACTGTGCCTGGATTTAGCAGCATAAATAGCTAACGCACCAAACTATCCTCAAGACGTGATGTGTGCTTCACTAAGGGATTTGGTTACTCAAAACTGTCACAGAGCTGCCTTATTTTCCCATCAGGAGATATTATGCCCAGCTTCATCTGCAGTAGCTGTTCTGCTGTGAGCTCATGAAGGAGGGCTAAACTAGCCCATTTGTCCTTCATTGTTGCAGGCTAATAGAATAGAATAGAATAGAATAGAATAGAATAGAATAGAATAGAATAGAATCATTAAGGTTGGAAGTGACCTCAAGGATCACCTAGTCCAACCATCCCCCCACCACCTATTACCCATTAAAGTACCCTAAGTACCTCATCTAACCTTTCCTTAAACACCCTCAGGGATGGTGACTCCACCACCTCCCTGGGCAACCAGTTCCAGTGCCCGACCACCCTTTCCGAGAAGATGCATGCAGAAAATTATCACAACTCAGTTGATGCATGGTGAGTTTTTACTCACAGGTCACTTCACAAACTTAGAGACCTGCCTTGTCTAAGGGAAAAGAAAAGAAGAAGCAACAGTCACACGAATTTGTGCTAGTCAGTCAAGTAGTCTGAAGGCTGTATAATTACTGTGCAAACTCGGTATAGTTGTCAGTCATTCACAAAGCTAGCTGAATGGTGGTGACTGGTCATGCCTGAGGTCTTTGCTGGCCTCAGCAGCACAGCAGGACATAACCTACTTTCCTCAAGTAAAAGGAAGACATTTGGATCCCATGGGTGGTGTTGAAGACCACATAGGTTTCTAATTACTGGCACTTGGGTGGTGGACGGTATGAGCTAAGGAGCCACAACCCAAGACAGTTCAGGCTTTCTCACCTCCCACCCATCTCCTTTGTTGTCTGCTTCTGGATGCACTACTTTTCATATAATTATAGAATCTTTAAGGTTGGAAAAGACCTCTAAGATCATCAAGTCCAACTGTCAACCCAACACCTCAATGTCTGCTAAACCATGTCCCTAAGTGCCAAGTTCATAGCAGGTGTACAACCCTGTGACCACACCAGCTTTTGCCTTTTAGTTGCACTTCACCATGTAATAACTCCTTGCTGGCACGCTGACTGTCTTCAGGCATTTCCAACCCACCACAGCCAAAAGCTGAAGTTACACAGAGTATGGGGAAGGGAGGAAGAAATGCCCTAGTGACCTACACAGTCCACAGCATGGACACAGAATATCTGTTGATTCTTGCTGTCGAAGGATTGAACCTTTCTAACTTAGAATTATACATGGAAGTGGTTCCCAGTGCCAAAGGCATTTCTGATGAGATTTGGAATGGCTTTATTTCCAAATGGGATGACTAATTTTCATTTATAAATGATGACTTCTCTTGATATGCTTTGAACTGGACATGCATGTGTCCAATGCTTTTGAGATATTTTGGCATCTCTTGGCCATTGGTCAGTCAATTCAGTGCTGACCCAGCCCTTTCTGAGGATGGTGTCAGAAGTTCCTAGTTCTGCAGAGGTTCTGGCGTGCTTCTGAAAAGTGCCTGCGAGCCTTGTGTTCAAGGGACAGAAAGTCACAGTGCACACAGTGAAGTCACACCTGTTAGAGGACCCTGTGGTGGTGTCTGGATCCCCCCTGCATCACTGCTCTGTAGGACCTGGTCAGTGTTTTGGCTTCTTATTGAATCCAACAGAAATTTAGATACTACCAATGAATGTATCTACAGAAGCAGGACCACAGTTTCAGATTTTGGTTTCAGGCAAGAAGCTACCATTACCATACTCTTGTCTGGCCTCTTACACAACCTGGGTAAGTTCTTCCAGTGACTCTCTTAATATTCTAAACCCTAGCTAGAACAGAACGTTTATAAGGACAATCATTCTCATATTAGAGTTAGGTAGGTAGTTCAGTAGTTGTACTTCTTTCACCACATTTATCTTGCAAGTTAGGCATCCAACGTTATAGTGATCTTCCAGATGAGTGGAATAAGATGGATCCCCTTCTTAGTGAGATGAGTTGAACTCTGGTAGATGTCATCTCCATCCATTAACTGTGAACGGACACTAAACAACTAACGTAGACATGATCTCAGTCTTTCAGAGACTGAAGCTACATTCATAGATAGTGATCGTTTTTACGCAGCCCTATCTTTGTTAAGATGTTAGTACATTCCTGCTAGGTTAGTTTCTTGCTTCAAATGTATTCAGCTCCCAAATGGGACAACTTCAGGCAAGCAATCCATTTAATTTTGCTCATCACAAAGTTACAACTTTTTGCACAGCCACACTCCTGCACTGATCCCTGCTTGGATAGGTCTCAGGCCCCCGATGAAAGCCAAAGAGAACATTTTGGAAAATCCAGTAATTACCCCCCACACAACTCTCATATTTAAATCTGGTAATTTTTTGGAAAACTTTTTGTGCAGATTTATATTCCATGTTTCTGCATTAATTAATGAAACTAATATTCCGTGGATTAAAAAAAAGAGTCTGTACCAGCCATGTAAAAGCATTGTAGTTAAGGGAAGTCCTTGCTTACTGGCACTAGTCAGGACTTAAACCAATGATGAATAGGTGAAAAGGCTTTTTTTTTCCCTTAATGAAAGAGTTCCATTTTATTGAAAAATAGCCTGACTTGTAACAAGAATTGTAGTCTAAAGAAGTTTAACTCCACAATAACTTAAATTATGGAAGTGAGAAATGTAGTTTGGAAACCAGTAATACAACAATAATGAAGGTGAAAATATTCCGAGTTAATAGGAAAAACACAAAACTCATTTTCTCCACATAAATTATATACATACATTTATTTATAAACATATACACAGGCTTCTATGTGTTTATTTATACCTTCTAAATGATGGAAACTAAACTACACAGATGGGATTTCTGAGAAAACCGGTAGTTTTTCACTTAATACATCAATACTGACTTTTTTCAGTGGCTGTGAATCTTCTCTAGTATTGTATTTCACACTTTTTACTAGTAAACAGAATTTTTTCATGGCAGAAAACATTCCATTTTCACCATTTTCTTACAAGAACTCTTCCCTTTTCACTCCGGGAGAGTGTAGCTCTCTGTTTTGATGCTCCCCTTCGCATTTTCGTCAAAAATTTGAAAGCCACTTTCATCAACGGGTTGAGATTTTTCTCCCAGGCTTTCATTGCTAGTGTGCAAGCTTGATAAAAAGGGTTTGCAGCCTGCTAAGGAAAACAAACTGCCAGTTCCTTTCAACAGAAATGAAAGTGTCTGAGCAATGTGAAGCTGCTGCTTCCACTCTTTAGTTTCGCTTGAAAAGAAAACGTAAAAGCTCTTTGTACAGCACATTGTTAAAAATCCAGCCTGTTTCATGTTTCAAGAAATACCAAATTGTTTAGACTAAAGAGAGAAAAAACACCCGCCTAAAGACTGAAATAGTTATATTAGCACGTCATCTTGTAGAAGTGTTACAGCCTCTGGTGTGCTTTTCTCTTTGCTATTCTGTTTGAAGGAAAGTCTGATCTGATTCAGGTAAAAGGACACCTAATGGGATATATCTAATAGAACACTGGAGAATTTTTAGAAATTAATTCCCAGAAACCAAGGAGTAACGGTCACTGTTATAAATTTAGTAAAGTCTAAACTGCAAACCGTAAAGAAACGTAGTGCATGTTTGAAGAAAAAACAACCCAACAAGCCTCTGTTTTTAGGAAACTGCTGATTCCTAAATTATTCTAGTTCAAAGCACGGGGAACTCTGCTGGCACTAGCATCCTCTCTAGAGTAAGACCACACTCCAGCTGTGAACGTGCTCACCCTGTGTTTTGCAGTGGAACTAGCCACCTTCCCATCCTCAAAGGTTGGAGTGCAGCAAAGTAAGACAAGAATTGGCACATGGTGGAGATGAGAGGAAGTCCTATGTCTTAATGGTGGGGAGAAAGGAGATAAGGAGAGGTTAAAGGACAGGAACAAAGACTTCGCTTCAGGGCATCTCAGTACATACAGAGGGAACCACCTCTGACTGAGAGACTTCCCACCATTTGCCAAAATACATGAAAAGCTGCCCACCCCAAAAAGACAGCTCTGCGACACCCAAGGGTTGTCTACTCCTTGATCACAGGGAACAAGGAAGTGTTTGCATCTTCTGTGGCAAGCAGAAGATTTGGGCCAGCCTAGAGAGAGAAAGAAAGAAAGAATGAAACTTCAGCCAAAAATATTCACTCTTCTCTAAAACTTGTTTATTTTTGCAGTCCAACAGCTCCCTCCACCCAGGCAAAAGTTTGAGAGACTTGGAGGAAAGAAGAAAAGAAAGGAGCAGAGTTAATGTTACTTTCAGTGTGTTACTTCCTTAAACAGTCAAAGAATTTCAGCTTTCAGAGGAGACAACTTGAAAGAAAAAAGAGACAATCTGAGCATTTGAAACTAGTAATTTAAATGAAGAAATCCTAATAATTTGAGATAGTTTCGCTCGAACACATTTGAAAAGTTACATGCATTGGTCATGCAACATTTAACTGGAAGGAATTTCTGTGATGAATTTAGGTTTCTAGGCAATTTTGAGAGAAGTCTGAGGTTTTGAGGCTTTAAGGTTCACTGGGAGGCCAGATATCACAGCGATATTTCATTACAGTTGCAATGCAATCTGCTGCAGATTTCATTTGGATCAGGGTAAAGGCAACAGCATATGAAGAGATGGAACACGCATAGCATGGGCACCCTTTTACCCACTCCCTTTTTTTTTCCTCAGCCTGATTTTTATAATAGGTGGTTCCACAAGAATGATCCTTACCATGAATGCCCTGAAGGTCCAAGCTAGAGTAGTAGTAAATCTCTCATCTGTCCTGCAGTGGTCCATGGCTGTAACTCAGACACCGGAGTAGAGCATGAGCCTACCTGTGTCCTACAGCAAAAGCAGGCATATCTGGAGCTTTAAAGGAAAACCAACAAAAAGTGCACAGACCAATGTCTTGCTGAATGGAAACAAACAAAACTTGTGCAGACACCTAAACTGGGTTTGGTTGAGAGGAGGCGAAGTAGCTGAACAGGCCTGATGAGGAAAACCAAGGCACATCTATGAGCACCAGCGAGGAAAAACAAGCAGCACCTCCTGGTACTGCTGTCACTGAGACCAATGACTAAAACCTCCCAGACTTCAGGGGAAGTTTTCCCTGCTACAAAAAGCTCCGTCCCAAGGAGGAGGAGGATGAACACGCTCAGTAAGAGGGCTTCAAATGCAACATTAGCTCTGTGCCTTGTAGGAAGCAAGAAGACAATTGCTGCAATATTAAGACTGTTACAAAAGTGTCTCGAGCTGTCCTACAAATTATCTCATGCTGTCTCAGCTCCCCAAGATTCTGAAAGTAGAATAATTTAAGTACAAATACACTGTATATGATCTTTAAAACCACTTCAGATGAACTCAGAAGGACTTGGAGAAAAATTATTTGTCATCATATAGTGATATAATGAGGTAAATCGCTGATGTCATCAATTCTTTTCTCTTTTAGCTACAAACAGTAGGGTTCTCAGATGCACAGCTTCAGTCAAGTGAAATTTAATATAGGCACCATGACACTATTTTAAGTTTATTTGATTCATTTCTTGCCAGATTCCATTTGCTGACGCTTGTTTTTTGTGCAGGAGAATCATATTAAAGAGGTAGCTATGGAAGCGGAATTTAGAGATAGTGATCTTTAAAATAATTGATGTAGAGAAGCCAACCCTGAATACAGTGAGTCAACTGCCTGCTCAATTTAACAATTATGTGTTCAAGCTGGCTTAAATCAGAGCCACTCCTAGGTCAGGGAAGCTTGTTTGGAAGGTCCATTGTTGCTGAATGGAAAGGGTGATAACAATGTAAGGCTAGAAGTGTCCCTTGGGTAATCACATTACTCCAAACTTTAACATCATGGTCTCCTGGATTATAAAGTTACTGAGCTGCATCACAGATTAATGTCTGTATAGGAAGATGCTTGCTGCTGGATTCTGGCAGTGCTGAATCAGGGCCTAAATAATTTTGATGTGCAGATTTATTTCTAAGGCTTATCTGGGAGCAGAGGTTTTTCATCAAGGATCATCAGTGTACAGAAATCGTTGAGATTTCCTTTCGTGGTAGAAGATGCTGTGCCTGTATCTGACTTATTTTCCTCACTCGGAACAATTTTCAGAAGAAACCACCTGTTCCACTCTAATCAGCAGCTCCCTAGACTTCTCTGTGTAAATCCAACGGCTGGACAAGGGACTAATCCTCAGACTTCGCTGTATGAATAGTCCAATCCAACAACACCCACTAAGAGCAGGGATGAAGGCTTGTACATGGATGCATGTACAAGAATAACTCCTTTCTTCTGCAGACTGGAGCATGATTTAACCCATCTAATTAGGGCTCTATTGCCCTCATAAAGATAAAAGTCAGCTTTCATTTCTCTGTATTATTTCTTCAGTTTACTCAGTAATTAAAGTCAATGCTCAGCTCAGCTCACCGGCGCTCCCGTCACCTCGAAATCTCTGTGTTTCTGCAGCACTGAAAGAGCAGCAGAGAAATCAAGAGGTACAGACTCGAGTGATTTGCTGTAAATCCCAACCCCTCCGGCTGACGTGTTGATGTATATGTTGGATATAGTCACGTGGTGGGTGTGCTGAACTGACTGTTCCAGAATATATTAGAATTGTTAACCATTGTATTTATCAGATTCTACCCCAGATGCATTTGGAGTTCATCAGTACAATCTGAAATATTCTGCTCTTGAAGACATCTAGCTACAGAACAGCTTAGCAATACGTCAAAAAAACAGAGAGAAGAGGAAGATCAACCTTCAGAGGCAGTGGAAACTAATTCTGGCAGTCTCCCTAGGTATGGAAGAGGAAAGAAAATCCCTACAACTACAGAAAAGGCCACCCTAACCATTGCTGGAAATAATTTGATTAAGGCAGTTATCAGGCATCATCAGCAGGTCAGAAATAAATGATCAAAAACCATAAAGCAACAAAGATCAGACCAGGTAGGGCCAAGAGCAGGGCAGGAGCAGCAGGAAAAAAAGTCATCAATCAGCAAACAATTTAAGTTCCCTCTTCCCTTAAGTCTTAATATGAAGAGTCATCACACCACGTGGGACCCATCTCTCGGAGAAAGGCCTCTAATCAAAGAGTGGTAATTAAGGCCAGGGCAGCAAGATTTCAGACTAAGTAGAATAGAATAGAATAGAATAGAATAGAATAGAATAGAATAGAATAGAATAGAATAGAATAGAATAGAATAGAATAGAATGGAATAGAATAGAATAGAATAGAATAGAATAGAATCATTAAGGTTGGAAGTGACCTCAAGGATCATCTAGTCCAACCATCCCCCCACCACCTATTACCCACTAAACCACGTCCCTAAGTACCATATCTAACCTTTCCTTAAACACCCTCAGGGATGGTGACTCCACCACCTCCCTGGGCAACCCGTTCCAATGCCCGACCACCCTTTCAGAGAAGAATTTTCTCCTCATCTCCAACCTGAACCTTCCCTGGCGCAACTTGCAGCCATTTCCCCTTGTCCTGTCACTAGTTATCTGCGAGAAGAGGCCAACCCCCAGCTCACCACAACTCCCTTTCAGGTAGTTGTAGAGGGCAATAAGGTCTGCCCTGAGCCTCCTCTTCTCCAGACTAAACAAGCCCAGTTCCTTCAGCCGCTCCTCATAAGACCTGTGCTCCAGCCCCTTCACCAGTTTCGTTGCCCTTCTCTGGACACGCTCCAGGGCTTCGATGTCTTTCTTGTGGTGAGGGGCCCAAAACTGGACACAGTACTCGAGGTGCGGCCTCACCAGGGCTGAGTACAGGGGGACAATCACCTCCCTGTTCCTGCTGGCTACACTATTCCTGATACAGGCCAGGATGCCGTTGGCCTTCTTGGCCACCTGGGCACACTGCCGGCTCATGTCCAGGCGAGCATCAATCAGCACTCCCAGGTCCTTTTCCTCTACACAGCTTTCCAGCCACCCCGCTCCCAGCCTGTAGCGCTGCCTGGGGTTGTTGTGGCCAAAGTGCAGGACCCGGCACTTTGCCACATTAAACCTCATCCCGTTGGCCTCTGCCCAGCGATCCAACCTGTCCAGGTCCCTCTGCAGAGCCATCCTACCCTCCGGCAGATCGACACTTCCCCCCAACTTGGTGTCGTCTGCAAACTTACTGCGGGTGCACTCAATTCCCTCATCCAAATCATCAACAAAAATGTTGAAGAGGATGGGCCCCAGCACCGACCCCTGGGGCACACCACTCACGACCGGTCGCCAGTTGGATTTGACTCCATTCACCACCACTCTCTGGGCCCGGCCATCCAGCCAATTATGAACCCAGCGAAGAGTGTACCTGTCCAGACCATGGGCCGCCAGCTTCTCCAGGAGAATGCTGTGGGAGACCGTGTCAAAGGCTTTGCTGAAGTCTAGGTAGACTACATCAACAGCCTTTCCCTCATCCACCAGGCGGGTCACCTGGTCATAGAAAGAGATGAGGTTGGTCAGGCAGGACTTGCCTTTCACAAACCCATGCTGGCTGGGCCTGATCCCCCGGTTTTCACGGACATGGCACGTGATTGTCCTAGGAGTAGGAGACATACTCCTCCTGTAGGCCTCACCAGCGATTTTGTACTCAGCTGATGATGCTTGACTGGTCCATGTCAGGCCATCCTCTTAGGAGAATGTGACCTTAGTTGCTTTGTGATGGACTGAGCGTTTGGAGAAGAGTGGATTTCCCCGTGCTTGGGTCTCCAGCAATTGCTCAGCTGGAATGACTCACCGAGGTAGACAATAGCTTGTCCTGCAGAGCTCTGTTGAGGTACTTTGGGAACTCCCAATGGTTGATGTGGGACAGGGCAGGGAGGTGAGGTGTGAAGGGTTAAGTGGGAGATGAAATATCTGCTAGGACAGAAGCCTTTTGGCCTGAAATTGTCAAACTCAATGAACATTCTCATAGTTCCTCAATTATTATCTCCTGGAGTGTCATCCTCCTCCTCATGCTTTCTTTTTTAATCTCCTTTGCTGTCATTACTTTGAGTGATGTAGTCTGGATAACTGCCTGCCCAGGCTAAATTCAGAGCAAATTGCAGTGTCCCACTTGCTGGATGTAATTGCTGCACGTGTATAGTCACTTAGTGGGATTAAAGGAAAGTAAGAAAAACAAGCACAACTGTTTCAGGGAACGAGCCTTGGAAAATGTCATACCTGCTGGATCTTTAGAGTCGTTTTGCTTCTCCAGAGCCCAGTGCCAGTCTGGAACCAGACTGAGTGCAGTAAGGAGCATCCTGAGCTAGCATTTACCAACTGGAGGTCAAAGAAAGATAGAATAGAATAGAATAGAATCATTAAGGTTGGAAGTGACCTCAAGGATCATCTAGTCCAACCATCCCCCCACCACCTATTACCCACTAAACCACGTTCCTAAGTACCACATCTAACCAATCATCTAAAGATGATTGAAAAGAAACTGAAGACCACTGAGGGACTCCACTGGATGTGATGGGAGTAAAGTACTTGCTGGCTGGCTTCACGCTGCATTGCAGTGAGCGTAACATTGCCAAGGTCCCATCTTTCTTGCCATATCAGTCTTGGCAATACCATACCAGAAACCTTTTAATGAGGGGAAAACCCAGTGCTCCATTTGTATCATCTCTTCTCTGGGCAAGAGAAGGTCTATGCAGTTCTGCTCCCACCACCCTGAATTCAGCAGGGATTTAACATTAGTGGAGAGCTATTTGGTGGGTGCACAGTACACTGCAGGCTAGTGCTCACCTCGCTGACTGGTCTAGGCACTGTCCTAGATCCTGATCTTCAGCTGTGAGATCACTGGACTGAAATGGAAATCCTGAGTTAACGAATGTGGTCCACCCTCAGCGTATCAAATGTGACCTGAGGACAGCTAGGTCTGCTTTTCCTTCCCACTAGTAGGGGAAATGATTCCAGAAAATCTCTTCTCTACCTGCCGGGAACTTTCTTCTTATTTCAGCCTAAGTAGAGTCAAAGTCACCTTAAACCCACTTATTTTTGTGCTTTCATTGCTCACTGGAGCAATTGCCAGTGCAGTGGGAGGGATAGACAAAAATCAGGCTGTCCCAGTACGAATGTGATTAGAGCACTTTCCCTCCTTGTTTCTGTCATACTGTTGGTGATGATTAACGAGATGACTCACTTGGCACCAATAATTATGAGACTTCTTTAATTACACAGTAGGAAGGGTAACAACCAGTGGAGGAAAACACTGGGGAGGAAGAGTGTGCTATGCGGCTATCACAGAACCAAACCACCCAAGTGGCTTCAAGCAAGATGTCTTGAGGATGGAACATATCTGTCCGAGCTCTGAACGGCCAGACCATTGCATCCCTTTCCCTTCAGGTCTCTTAAATGTGTCCTGCAGATGTTTCATGGTAGGCACTAATTTCCCCTTCTGGTCCCCATTTTATGCTTTCTCCTTTCCATTTTTTTTCCCCCCAATCCAGTAGTGCTAAGTCCTATTCATAGAAGCAGCCTATTCATAACAAGCTTTAAGAAAGATGGTTAAAAATCAACTTTTGCATAAATGTTTGGATTTTGTTAGAGCTTTAGCCTGTGACAGCACAGGAAAACCATGCGGTCAAGCCTTTTCTACTTTTCTTTGATCCGTGTGGAGCCTACCATCTTACCTCTGCGTGCATCGCCTTTCTTCTCGTTTGTGCAGCTCCGCAAGGGCCAGCGCTGACCTGTGGCAGAGCGGCAGTTGCGCTATGATTCTTTCTGCACTCCATCTCTTGAGATAATTTTTGAAGATGTTGAAGCCATTTTGTAGATCCAGGGATGGTCCTTGTGGATCTGACTCAATGCCCACTCATGCTGCACCATCGAACCTTTTAAACGATAGTGAGGAAGTGGCATCAGATCACAGGGCACTTGGGTAAACTGAAAGACAGTTGTAGGTTGGACCTCACGACCTGGTTTTGGAAGACTCCTGATGCCAATGGTTTTATGCAAAAAAACTCTCCAAAATCTTCTTTGCTCCCAATTCAATAGAATTAAAAGCAGGAAGTGCTTTAGAAATCGCGTTGTTTTTCCTGAAGTATTTCTGTATTTCAATGTACTTAGAAATTGTGTAAAAGACACTTAACTGGTGTGATATTCTCATAAGTTGCATTGCAATTAGTGCATCCACTCCTGCCTCCTGAGGATCAGACCTAAAATGCGCATACAATAGGAAATTTCTAGAAAGTAAAATATGGCCACAATAACACCCTTTCAGAAAATAAGTAAGCAACAAAGCTATTGTTTTCTCCCAGACTCTGGCACAACTAATTAAGCATATTTATCTGACTAAATAGTTCTGTGTACTGCTATAAAATGATTCTGAGTCGCACTGGCCCTCGGTGGTAGTTTATTTTTAGTTTCCCTTTGCTTGGCTCTGTTATTTCTGTGCAAGAAGCGGAACATTTGCAAGTATGTTCATTTGAATTTTTTTCTAGTTTGGGGGCAGCCTGGCTTACAGGGGTCTTTTTGCCATATTACATGTCAATTCCCAGTATTTTCCTGATTTCTTTGAATAAAGGATATTTATAAGCTTAACAGAAGAGCTTTGACCAGCTTGACATCTTTGTCTTTTGACAGTCCAACAAATTGCTTGCCAGTTTGTAGGTAGTTTGCCTGAACAGCAGCCCAGCATTGCAGGAACTGCTTGCTCATTGTACTCAGGGGCTGCGTATAATAAGGAGTGTATTGAAGTTTTCTCCACATGTTGTTTCCCATTGCAAAGCCAAAGAAGCAGGAATACCCCAGGGTGTTGCTGACAGCTCTGATTCTAAAATAGAGCTGGGCAAACTATTTGCAAGAAACAAAAAAGCAGCAACCCAAAGGACTGAATTTTGAACAATTTGCCTATTAGTGGTTTACTGGTGAGCTCTGAGTTTTTAATTTTTATTCAGTAAATGGACTGTGGTTGGTCTCTGCCCATGGACTGCTTGTATAAAGTATTTTCTTTAATGGCACTGTCAGGTCTGCCTTTGGTCAGTAAAGAATGAGTCCTGCAAATACAAAAGACCTAAACCCCAACTTCTGCTCTCCTCATAAATGCCAAAAGCACCTGAGAAATGGAGAGAAAGCACTAAAGATATCTTTTAGACTCTTTTCCTTTCTTTTCCCTTTAACATTTCCTTAATTAAAGCTGATAAATGCCAATCTAAACAGGAATATTTCCTGAGAAGAAGGGCTCAAATGGAGACCCAACAGTAGGAGAAGGACAGAAAAGTGGAGTAACCTCTTCTCTTTTCCTAATGAGATTCTGGGAAAAGGAGACATTGAGCCAGTTTCTTTTTCCGTCTCATACAATGGGTGTTTAAACCCTATCTCGGGGGAGCAAAAATACTGTCTCTGTTGTCAGAACAGATAGTTAGAACACACAGTACAGCATTTTAAGCCTTCCCCGAACCTGGTCCTTACTGCGTACTTCTATATGTATGTTTACAAAGATGGGAGGGACACAGGTTTTTACCTATTTGAGGGAATAAATGTCTGCACAGAATTGTTCATATTAAGTGAAGGGTTTATTGACAAGCCCTTTCTAACAACTCTGGACAGTGCAGCTCCAAGCTTACAAACCACGGAACGGCAAAGCAGTGCCTTGCATGCACCGCACTGTTCTCAACTGAAAAGTGAGCCAGTTTCCTCTCTGTTCCCACAGCCAATGCTCCCTCTCAGTGAGAAGTCTGAACATGCCATTTCTAATGCACCAGGATGCTTATGAGCCTTTGCATCCTATCAGTTTGAATAATTCCCTATAGGTAGAGAGAATGATGTTTCAGGAAGATGCATCCATGACATCATGCCGCGATGGCACTCACATTGATTAGACCTGAGTTATCTTTCCTCTCTGCAAACTGCATCATCTTCAGAATTTGTTATGACTTCAGTTGCCATCTCAGCTCTGTCATATTTCACTGAAAGGTTGCGCTCAGGTTACATTAATAGGAGAAAACCTCAGCATCCGCAAGTTTACCTAAATTTGATGCCACTTTCTGCCCATGTGACCTTCACTGAAAGGGTGGCCAGGCCTTGGAACAGGCTGCCCAGGGAGGGGGGAGGCCCCGTCCCTGGAGGGGTTCAAACAGCGTGTAGCCGTGGCACTGCGGGACAGGGGGCAGCAGCCATGGGGGGGGGGGGGTGGGTGGATTGGCGATTGGACTTGATGATCTTAGAGGGCTTTTCCAACTTTAAAGATTCTGTGATTCTATGACCTGGATTGTCCAGCTAATTCGACTAGGTATCAGTACTACCACTGGTTGCCTGGACCTCTGTCATTAGATTAGAGCATCTTCTGCATTTTAATTGCAGTAGCATGTCTTTTTCCTTCATCCATACACCAAACTTGGGTTTAGTTTGTGGTGGTTCACAGCTCTGGGCACTAAAATAGATTTGTGCAGAACAAGAACTGATGGGAACCCTCTGAGTGTGACCTCTTCTGGAGAGGATTCCTGAGGCTGTGGGGTTGCCTAAAAGTGTTTGATATTTTCTTTGATATCTCCTTGTCTTTTTGAAAGTTTTTTTTAATGACGTGGAGATTTCTTGCTGTGTGAATCGTTCACCTTTGCAAATGCTTAAAATTCTTTAGAATTGTGGTGTAGTCCAATGAATTGAAACAAGCTCATGGAAAATATTTGTGCAAAACACTACTTCTCATATGGGAGGCAGGCCTCTGGCCGAGGCATTGTTTAGCTGAGTCATTTGCAAACAGCAAGTCTAACGAGCAGCTCTCAGCAGACTTTGGTTTCCCTTGTGTTCAGAGAGGTGGGCTGGCTGCTGCTGCCAGGCTGTTGGGTTGCAGTACAAGCTGTCCCCCCTGAGTTGTTTTCAGAATCCCCAGATGTGTTTTCTTCAAAATTTCCATTTTTTTTCCCCTCTTTCAGCATTTGTCCATCCTCCATCATCATAATTTTATTTTTTCCGTTCCAGCCTCCTCTAATAGCCGAGGGAACTTGCTTCAGTCCAGGCCATCTGGATGTTATTCTTTGTATTGAAATATTTGTTGCAAGATCACTTTTCAGTTCTCACACTGCTTTTACAGTTTATTTACCGATGCTAATAGATACAGTACTATCGCATGCAGCTTGCTTTTCGTTTGCAGTAACTGACACAAAATAAGGAGAGACAGTGAGAATGTCTCCTTGGACTGTGCACATACAGTCTTGCCAGTTGTGCATTGGTGATAATGCACTAAGGACTTGCTGATACTATACCTAAAGATTTGGCAGGGTTGTATGGCAGAGAGCGCCCTGTATTCCATATTGACATACAGGCAGCTGATGGCATTTCTGATATCCAGAGATAGCAGTTTCTAGAAGTCCAAAGAATCATGGAATCACGGAATCACAGAATCACAGAATCACAGAGGTTGGAAGGAACCTCGAAAGATCATCTAGT
>VWZZ01007621.1:139517-202500 GCA_013399095.1 Psophia crepitans
GGACCTCCCTCGACCTACTTACCACACCCGTTCTAACACACCCTAGGATGCCATTGGTCTTTCTGGCCACCAGGGCACAGTGCTGGCTCATGGTCATCCCTCCATCCACCAGGACCCCCAGGTCCCTTTCCCCTACACTGCTCACCAGCAGCTCAGTCCCCAACCTGTACTGGCACATGGGATTCTTCTTTCCCAGGTGCAAGACCCTACATTTGCCCTTATTGAATCTCATCAGGTTCCTTCCCGCCCAGCTCTCCAGCCTCTCTAGGTCCCGCTGAATGGCAACACAACCCTCTGGTGTGTCAGCCACTCCTCCCAGTTTAGTGTCATCAGCAAACTTGCTGAGGGTACACTCTGTTCTCTCATCCAGGTTGTATTTTGCTCATTCTTCTCCGTACTATCTTCTTCTTCAACAGTATTCAACTTCTCAATGAGCGTCACCTCCACAGTCATTGACTATTTCCAGGTTTCGCTCTCAGAGCAAACCGCTGATCTTGGGCCCTTGAGGTGACTGAACCAGCGGTTCCTCTGCATCTCTTACTGTTGATTTTTGGAAAGCAGCTTTGATTCTTGAAAGCTTTGTTCCAGGTGTGTGGCCAGCCTGCCACCTTTGAACTTGAGCTGTGAGCTTGTTGGATAACCTTTAATGAAGAGGAGGGAAAGGCCAGCACTAAGCCCAGAGAAGCAGAGGTTGTTTGAACAGTAACTGCAAACAGCTAACATCAGAAATAATTACAGAGGAAATCTGGAGACTTCACTTCTTTTCTGTTTGTTTTGGTTTGTTTTGTTTTTTGTTTTGTTTTGTTTCAGTAACACTGGATGGAAACCAACTCCTCTCTGTTGTGCTCTATATCAGACATGGAATATTCTGATTTTTGCCAGAAGAGACAGGGAACTGTTTGCCTGTGAACCAAACTTGTGTTGGAGATTAAGTTTCAAAGTCTTGAGGAACAAAAGTCTACCCTGTGAAATGTCACAAAACATCCCCAGATCATTTACTACGGCTCCTGCTCTCACAGGGGAGGCACTAAAGGCCAGTGACATTGAAAATTAAGGACAGCAAAATGCAGACCACCACAATCAGCAGAATGCCAAGGATAAGCTGGAAGGTGAATGATCCAAATTGCTGTTATGTGCTGAGTTAGATCGCTGAAAGCAGCATAATGAAGGACCCACCAGACAAAAGGTCCTGCAGCGAGCAGAAAAAGCAACTGAAAGCTGTTGCTCAGCTGAATGCAGATGACTCGGGAAAGAACCCAAACTGCTATGGGAACACACTCCTCTCACAGATTCACACATTCACAGATGTGTAGGAGTTGGAAGGAGTCTCTGGAGATCATCTAGTCCCACCCCCTGCCAGAGCAGGGTCACCCCCAGCAGGGTGCACAGGGTGGTGTCCAGGCAGGGTTGGGATCTCTCCAGAGAAGGAGACCCCACACCCTCTCTGGGCAGCCTGGCCCAGGGCTCCGGCACCCGCAGAGGGAAGAAGTTTCTCCTCATGTTCAAGTGGAACTTCCCATGTTCCAGTTTGTGCCTGGTGCCCCTTGTCCTGGGCACCACGGAGAAGAGTCTGGCCCCTTCCTCTGGACACCCACCCTTCAGGTATTTTTAAGTGTTGATGATATCACCTCTCAGTTTTCTCTTCTCTCGAAGACTCCTTGTGAAGCAGGAACGGGATGTTTCCCAACGGGCTAGAGACAAATGGATGAACAGTTTTCTCCTGGATTGAAGGACATCTCTGAAAAATATCTTGAGCATAAAAATGCTTCTGGTGAGAAAGTCATACTGAACTATCTGTAATCCACCCAGCACAAATCCACTGACCTGCAAGGTTTACTAAATACAGAAAGAAAGAAGAAAGAGAGAGATACTTACACAGAAGCCTTAGAAATCCATGCTGACCCTTTAGCAAGAGGGCAGCAAATACTGTAGATAAGCACGGTGCCAAGTGACTACTGAAAAGGAGAGATTTTGTAGCATGCTGGGCTTCCCCCATATGAAAAGTAAAGGCTTTCTGGGTTGGACATCCAGAAACACCATCAGTGTTTTAGTTGCAAACTATTCCTAATCTCAGCACCTTGAAATTTAGGGGCTAAGGTTCTGATAGACATAACTAAAAATGCTAGGCAAGGCATTCCTGGAACACAGGAAGTTCCACCTGAACATGAGGAAAAACTTCTTCCCTCGGCAGGTGCCGGAGCCCTGGGCCAGGCTGCCCAGAGAGGGTGTGGGGTCTCCTTCTCTGGAGAGATCCCAGCCCTGCCTGGACACCACCCTGTGCACCCTGCTGGGGGTGACCCTGCTCTGGCAGGGGGTGGGACTAGATGATCTCCAGAGGTCCCTTCCAACCCCCACGCATCTGTGAATCTCCATTACAATAGCAGAAGATGACTTGCTAAACATCTCATCACAGCATATTGGAGAAAAAGCAGAGATGGCACATGAAGTCTTTGACACGGAACAATTTCCTTCATTCCATGTAGACCATAACGAGTATTTTAAAAATAATAACAGTCCTGCACTGGCCTGGGTACATCTGGGCTGGAGATCCAATGGAGCTGTTGGGGTTGAAATACATTTATCACTGATTTGAATAAGCACACGTTTGGGAAGCGATAGCTGCGGTCTCGCTGCATTTGCTGCGTGCAAACAGAACGTGGCACTGAGTGGGAACGCATAGGCTTAGAGCTGATGGAGAGCTGCTTCCCCAGAGCTTGTAACAGCGGTCAGCCTAACTCACTGAGAACACAGACCTGGAGTGGGAAATAGCAACGAAACCTGGAAATTGTTCAGCTACTAGGTTCCCCCTGGCCAAGAAAAAAAAGAGCAGGGCTAGACACTGTTATGGCTAAGAAAAAGTGAGGAAGCAGTGACAAAACACGGAAGACTCAGGCAGAGATGAGCTTAGTGAATCAAGAGGGGTTGTAAATGATTTTTAATATAATTGGGAGTAATTAATAAAATAAAATAATAAAATAATAAAATAAATTAATAAAGAAAGAGGAAGGGATTAACGAAGTAACAGTAATATAGAGTTTATGTATGTATTATGTATATATAAACTGTATATATAAACATATATATAAAGAATCTTTTGAAAATACAGCTAGAAAAGGAAAAATACTTACCAGTTACAGGTTCACTGTTAGCTAAGCTGGAAGTAATGAGGCAGGAAAGTCAGAAATGCAAAGCAGATAGTTCTTTTCTATGTTGGATGGTATTTGGCTGGCTTCAAGAATGAACACTTCATCCATACATTGGGATGATTTCGTCAATTTTCACCCACCTACCTGGCAAAAAGAATAGCAGCCCAGAGAAAATGGTTTTTCTTTCGTGTTATATCTCTTTACAATAGATCCTTTGATAGAGTGCAATCTGTCATTACGCTAACTATCCGCTCTAGCGAAATGGCATCTCTGCTATGCTGTGTGGCAGAGTGAATGTCCTAATGGGTACAGAGGTGCACTTCCACAAAGCATGTGGTTTCAAAAAAAAAAAAAACCACAACAAAAAAACCCAGAGAAAGGAGAAAATAGAAAAGGCTTGAGGGATCAGGCGTTCACATAGCATTTCTTTTTAATAGGGTATGACATCCTAACTCCCTTAAACTCATTGGAAATCTGAGCTGGAAATCCTCTGATTTTATAAGATATTTTGACTAACTAAGCCAAAGAGATTAAATAGATGCCCACCACCACGCTGCAGCGGCACAACTAGGCGTGTGAAGGGTCCTGCAGGGAGAGAGGCTACCGCCAAGGGCATGATCGCGTGCTGTGTGCTCTGACGTGAGGGAGGAAAGACTTGGCAGAGATGACAAATGAAATAGAAACGCTGCAAACAGAGGCTCTGCACTTGGGTGTTTTGTAGCTCCTAGGCAAAAGGCACGGACGCACTGGGGAGAAATCAGCGGCCAAAGCACTGTCACAACGCTGCAGCCGCGCTGCAGCCTGAAAATTGTCGGTTTGCATTTACCCATTAAACGTGTCACAGTGTCAACTGTCCAACGTGCGGCTGTGACATGCAATTTATTACCTGCAGGGAATCTATTTGAAAATGTGTAACATCTCGTGTTATGTATTAATCATGTGAAACACCGTATTACATGGTGCAGATTAACCAACGTTTGGTTTCCATACAGGCTGTCAGGCAGAAATCCTGCTCTGTGTGGGGGCTGTTTCAGTCATACTGTGCTTTTCTTTATTTTTAACACTATAGAAACGTAATAATTTGGCTGGAGTGAGCCCAACCGCATTGTTGAATTAATGAATTTTTTAGCAGATCTTTTTTAAGACTTTGTGTTTCAGAAAAAGCCACCGAGCACGGAATTAATTGGGCAGGGTTACAAAACCTCCGGCTCAGCCACCATAGGAGTCAATGAGAGGCTGTGTGGCGAGAGGCTTATTGCTTCCACCTCCCTGCATGTCACAGCCACACGGCCAACGGTGATAGAATAGAATAGAATAGAATAGAATAGAATAGAATAGAATAGAATAGAATAGAATCATTAAGGTTGGAAGTGACCTCAAAGATCATCTAGTCCAACCATCTCCCCACCACCTATTACCCACTAAACCACGTCCCTAAGTACCATATCTAACCTTTCCTTAAACACCCTCAGGGATGGTGACTCCACCACCCCCCTGGGCAACCCGCTCGCTGCTCTATATTGAAAATTAAAGGACTGCTGCGAAGCCAGTTTAGAATGAGGAAGGAAAAGCTGCTGTTGCAGGAGTAAACTTGGTGGGAAGCGTGACATACTGTTTCAGCACAGCCCCAGGGGCTTGCTGCGGGCAGACGTGTGCTGGCCAGAGCTTTGGCATGTAGGAGCACAGAATGAGCACAGTGCATGTGTGGTCATAGAATCACAGAATCATTAAGGTTGGAAGAGACCTCAAGGATTATCCAGTCCAACCGTCTGCCCCCAACCTATTACCCACTAAACCATGTCCTTCAGTACCATGTCTAACCTCCCTGCAGGGACATGGGGTGCTTTGCCCCAGGATTCCCTCTGCAGCATCTCTGACACTACTGCCTGAATTTTACACTGAACATTGAGGAGGTCTTGGTTTATTCCTCCAACTTCTCCTGACATTGACGATGGTTTATTCACTATCTTTGCATGTTTGGAATAAAACTGCCAGTGTGCCAACTGGAGTTTGGGGTATTTCTGCGTACAAAACCCCATCGTTTGTGAAGATCCTAGTGAATACCACCTATCAACAAGCATTATGTTAGATGCTTAGTCACCTGAGTTATAACCACTGCTATAGTGAGTGGAGTGGCAGAAGACAGACGTCACTTCAGCCACAGTTGTTCTGCCCATCCTAGCTCCTCTCCCTTGACCTGGGAGGAAGCCAGACAGATAAATCACCTGCTTCAGCACCTCAGTGAGGAGCCTGATGAGATGGGATGAACCTGGATCCCAGCACCCAAACACAACATGGCAGTGCTCATGGAACTGTGTGTGCAAACCAAAGCTTGAGAGCTTCTGAGGGCAGTTCTGGCACTGTTCTTTAATTCTGGCCCTTTACTGTTCTCAGCCCTGGCCCAGAGCATGCCGTAGAGGTTGGGCAAGGAAGAGTGATTACTTTACCACCTTCCCATCTGGTACCCCACTGTTTTGTGACACTCCAAAGGCTCTGCTGGTTTGTGCTACAGAATAGTGGCCTGAAGGTCCATGTTCTTCATGCTGCAAACAGAGAAACATCCTCTGGCACAGCCCCGCTGGCCATGGTGACGTGATCAGGTGGGACATGGGAGAGCTGCTCTCTACCAGAAATAAACTCTTTCTTCCCAGTAGGCTTCCACTTTCAGCACCTTTTATTTCTCCTGATAGAATGAAAACAGCCCTAAATTTAAGTAGAATTTGAGCCAAAGTGTTTATCAGACTCAGTTTGCTTAAAAAAAAAAAAAGTCGAATGTTTAGTATTTAATATTGTCGTTATCCATAAAATTTGCATAAGCATAGTGTGTGCCCTGAGGCTCCTTTACCAAGGATTCTGTGCATTATCATCATACATATATTAGCAGTGTGTTTGAACTCTGTAGCAAATTTTAATTTTTCTTTGTCAATATCAGTGTTTCCATTGCATACACAAGGTGGAATGAGCTCAGTGTTTTCATTATATTTTTCAATTAACTTTTCTTCCCCTCATCAATGCTGTTGTGGATTAATTCATTCTTTCCACTTTTCTTAAGGAAAAAAAAAAAGCATTATCTGATATGAAATATTTCAGTTCCTTGGACAAAAACTGGCTGTGAAAAGGAAAGCTCAGTCCAGGTAACAGTATGCTACCAGGCTAAAGGCTCGACCTTTTTAATGATCAGTCAAGCAGCAGTGGGCTGGTCATCTCTAGGAAGCCAGATAATTCAATGGCTGGAGCAAACTCTAGAAATACCCCAAATCTGGCCTTTGGGGGGGCTTTTTAGGAGGGAGCGCAGTCCAAAGGGAATGAGACTGAGAACTCTCTTCCACTCCATAGCAGTGAAGGCATTAGTCCAGTTACTGTAGAATTTCAGAGGAAGGTCCATCGTATATTGTCACAGGTCCATAAGCACAAGGAGATAAGAATCACATCGTTAATTATTGGAACAGTGTAAGGGAAGTTATTTTTTCTACTGGTGGTGGTGGACAATCTCTCATTCTCCTGCCCAAAGAAGGAAACTCCCTAGAGCTCCACTCCAGAGCTAGGAATGGCTTTGGTGATCCACTTGAAAGTGTCTCAGGATGTCTGGTATGGTACGTGAGGAACCAATGTGCAGTCCTTTGAGACTTGACTTGAAAGCAAATTGCAGCAAATTGGTGTCCGTGCAAAACACGTTAATTTTTATGTGCTGTCACGATGTGGAGGGGAGCAATATTTGTCTGGTTTGTTTCTTTCAGGTTGAGGGGTGAGTGGAGATCTGTATTTTTCATTTATGGAACAGTCTTCATGACAGGGGTCTGCATCTTTCAAAGGGATTATTTGTTGTACACCAACCGTGGAGTGTAGAGTTTTCAGGAAAAAAAATTCTGTAGATGAAATAAGCAGCCATTTAATTTATCCTTCACAGTTGTTTCATGTAAATGAAGAAATGGAAGTCTTTGTGAGCCATCAAAGCTGTGAAATAAATGCACGATTAGCTGCATGAAAGTGCTGAAACCCATTAGCGCTCATTTTAGAATAATAATGTACTTCAAGTCTATTTGTTGAAATATAAATACAATTATGTGGAAAGAAATTAATGCACAGTATGAAGTTTCTTTAAGATCTCATAAAATTTTCTGCAGCACAAGATTAAATTAATGAAACCATGTTTTTAGAAGGCAAACAATGAGGATGTTGTATGAAAGTATAGATAAAATGAAAAAAAAAAGTTATAACATCACCAACTACGAGCATCAAAGAAGATAAACATTTGTAAAAACTAGTGTGAATGAGAAAAACACACAGTCTGCCTTGTCTTGGCCTTCAGCGACATTGCCAGCAGGCACAAGGGTTTTGGGGGCACAATTCGAAGTCAACATTCTTCCGGCAAAGGAGAAGGTCAAGGTGTTAGAACTTTGTCCAAGGTGCAGATCAGACAGCCGATTCCTGCTTCTCTCATTTAATATAAATTTGGCTCACAAGTGGAGTGTGCAGTGGTTTCTCGTCTGTTCAAAAACATTCTTTTTGACCTTTCCTACCCCCATCCTTCCTTGAACCCACCATCATAGCTTCTCAGTCCAGTGTCATTAGCACTATGGTAAAGTCACTCACAGAGCTGGTGACCAGCAAACCTCCAACAGCAAATGAAGCTGCCAACATGGGGATGGCTGTGCTGGGTCTGCTTGGACATCCACCTAGACTGGTGGTCTTTGGAGGAGAGTGATCAGAATATAAGACACAGGGCAAGCGGTGACTGGTCATGCTGCTCGGGGTCTTATCCAACCTTCAGTCTTGCAGAGACACCTGGACAGATGAGAGAACTGGGAAATCACCAACCGCATGGAGTTCAACAAGAACAAGTGGAGGATTCTGCACCTGGGCAGGGGCAGCCCTGGCTGTACAGACAGCCTGGGGGGGGAGACGCTGGAGAGCAGCCGTACTGGAAGGGACTGGGGGGTCTGGGTTGACAGTAAGTTGACCATGAGCCAACAGTGCGCCCAGGCTGCCAGGAAGGGCAACCGTGTCCTGGGGGGCACCAAGCTCGGCATTGCCAGCCGGGCCAGGGACGGGATGGTCCCACTCTGCCCTGCGCTGGGGCGGCCTCACCTCCAGTGCTGGGGGCAGGTTTGGGCGCCACAGCACAAAAAGGGCATAAAACTGTTGGGGAGTGTCCAGAGGGGGCAACAAAGGTGGGGAAGGGTCTGGAGGGGAAGGCGTGTGAGGAGAGGCTGAAGGCCCTGGGCTTGTTCGGCCTGGAGAAGAGGAGGCTGAGGGCAGAGCTCATGGGGCCTACAGCTTCCTCCCGAGGGGAAGCCATGGGGCAGGCGCTGATCTCCTCCCTCTGGGGCCCAGCGATAGAACCCCAGGGAACGGCCTGGAGCTGCCCCAGGGGAGGGTTAGGTTGGAGAAGAAGAGAAGGTTCTTCCCTCAGAGGGTGGTGGGGCCCTGGCACAGGCTCCCCAGGGCAGTGGTCACCGCCCCGAGCTGGGCTGAGTTCAAGCAGCGTCTGGCCAACGCTCTCAGTCATCTGCTGTGATGGGGCTGGTCCTGTGTGGAGTCAGGAGCTGGACTCTGTTATCCTTATAGATCCCTTCCAACTCGAGATACTGCATGATTATATGATTCAGTCCACAGGCAGCCTAGGTGGGAACAAGATCTCCTTTGCATTATGAGATGTCATCCAGCCTCTGCTGCAGACATTGTGCTGCAGGAGGATCCTGTGGGCATTGCTCATACTATCAGCCCTCCTTTTAGAGAGCTACCAGGAGGAGATAATTTACAGAGGAAATCCTGTCTGTGTAGGGAAGAACACGCGGGGAAAGGCTATGTTAGGAAACTCATTTTACACCATGGGAAAATCTACTTAACTGGCATTAAAATACTTCCAAGATTATTTTGAAGTTGGTAACCAGAGGCAAAGCTATTAACAGTACTGTGGAAAGATGCTCTCCATATTTCCAGTAACATTCATTCAGGTCTAGTATAAAATGACAATATGTCCTCAAAAATGGAGAAGTATTTGCCACAATCATAAAATTACAGAGTCATAGAATCATTAAGGTTGGAAAAAACCTCTGAGATCAAGTCCATCTGTCAAACCAACACCACCATGGCTACTAAATCATGGCCTTAAGTACCATATGTCTACACGTTTTTTGAACACCTCCAGAGATGGTGACTCCACCACCTCCCTGGGCAGCCTGTCCCAATGCCTGATCACTCTTTCTGAGAAGAAATTTTTCCTAATATCCAAACTAAAGCTCCCCTGATGTGACTTGAGGCCATTTCCTCTCATCCTATTGCTAGTTACTTGAGAGAAGAGACCAACAATCCTGAGAGTACTGAGAAGAAAAAATCTTTGAGAATAACTATATCAGTCTTTGGTAACCTGAGCCAATATTCAAGTCACAGAAAAAGTGGAGAAACAATGTGATCTGTTTGGTGACACAACTAACTGTCCTTCACCTCTAGGAGCTCACAGCTTTACAGACAGCAAGTCCCAGTCCAGGAAGTACAAGAGTGTTCATCTCTGAGTGTGCAATTAATGTTGTCTAAATCAACAGGGATGCTTACGTACTTAATTATATGTGCTTTTACCCTTGTGAGTTGGCAGAGCACTGTCTGACAGTTTGCCAGCCACATTGGGTATCCCAGAGAAAAAAGAAATGAAGGAAAGGTTAAATAGTAAAATCACTGGGCCTCTTTCCTTTTTTTCCTAATGCCAGCAGAAATCACACATTTACAAACCACAGCTTTCTCAAATGCTTCATCATTTAGTATTGACTTTCAGACATGAAGAAAAGATCAGATAGCAGGGCTGGTGTGCTAATGTTGTAATAATTTATATTGGAATGGCCAACATGAAATGTGGATATAAGAAACTGCTTGTGATAATGACATAAGTATGGCATTTCTCTTTGATTTTTATAATGAAATACCCCAGTAATTTTAATAGGAATGTAAAATTATTTTAATGCCACATAAGAGCTTAATATATTAGTCTTTTGCCTGGTTGTATTAGGTTTTAATCTGCCCTGGGACACAGGTTAAATTATGTCAGGGATCTGCAAAACCTTTGCAGCACCAGTCTGATGGGAGTGGCTGAGGGAACTGGGGGGTTCAGTCTGGAGAAGAGGAGGCTGAGGGGAGACCTGACTCTGCAACTCCCTGACAGGAGGAGGTGGGGAGGTGGGGGTTGGTCTCTGCTCCCAAGCAACAAGTGATAGGGCAGGAGGAAATGGCCTGAAATTTCTCCAGGGCAGGTTTAGGTTGGAGATTAGGAAAAATTTCTTCAGCAAAAGAGTGCTCAGGCCTTGGGACAGGCTGCCCAGGGAGCGGGGAGTCACCGTCCCTGGAAGTGTTCAAGAAGCATGTAGCCCGTGGCACTGTGGGACATGATTTAGTAGGCATAGTGGTTTTGAGTTGATGACTGGACTCGATGATCTCAGAGGTCTTTTCCAACCTCAAAGATTCTGTGATTCTATGATTCTAAAATCACAAACTCTTTTCGGTTGCAAGAGATCTCAAAGCCCATGAAAATTCATACCCCTGCCATGGACAGGGACACCCTCCATTAGCCCAGGTTGCCCAAAGCCCCATCCAAGCTGGCCTTGAATACTTCCAGGGGTGGGGTATCATCCTGAAAGATGACTGACTGAAACTTTGAAGATTAGCCTTGCAGTCACAGAAAGAGGGATGGACACTTCCAAGAAATGAAAGACCTTACATTCCTATCTTAAGAGGTTGATTCACCTTCTGGAGACACCATGGACAGATGGCCAGGCCAGACCATCAGCTCAGATCAAATGCCAGGATCCAAACAGCCTGAGTTCACTGAGGTGAGCCTCATTCCTAGTGTAGGTTTTAATCAGGTTAAAATGCTACTAACATCATCCTGCCTAAAATCAAGATTTACGATCCATTGCCTTCAGAAAACTTGTTTTACCCAAATTTTTAGATGTTATGGGCACAAATAGATACACCTTTCCTATACATGCCTTGTGAAATTTCAGCTTTGAACTTTGGGCATGTCTTAAATAACAACGTGATGCAAATTCCAACTTCCAGCATCTCTCCATTCCCAACTCAGTGTAGACATTTTCTGGGACCTACAATGCAACACGAAAGCATACTAAAAATTAAGGGAAACCAACACCCAAACGCCTGAATCATCATCTAGAGAAAATCTGTTGCATCTTTGCAATCAGAAGGTTCCTCTTCAGTAGATCAGGAGTTATAAATGCACAGGAACCCATGAAAACAATTTATGGAGGAGTTCTTAAAGGTTGCCAAAGGTCAGAGAGTTTGGGAAACATTCTTGTCAATGCTGTGTATCCCTGCTGGAAAAGGAGATGTTCAGGGTCTGACAGATGGTTGTCCCTACAGACATGCTTTCTATTCACAGACCCACAGCTACAGATTTCAGATCAAACATGGAACCTGAAAGCCTGGTTAGCATCTCAAGGGAACAAAGCCAGGCATTTAATTAAAGGAAGCCAGGCCCAGTTCAGAAGGACTTGATGTATTCAGAGGCATAGCACCCAGCAGACCTTCTGGAGGCTGCCCAAGAAGGCACAGCTGTGCACACCGAGAGCTCAGCGCCTATGGCAGCTGGGCCACCTATGCGCTAATATCGAGCGAGGCATCTGTAACTGTCTAAGAACTTTGTAAATGGCTAATACACTCCAGGGATTTTCCAAGATAACTTGTTTATGTTGCATGGATCACTGCGTGCTGCTTGCTTGTTGTGCAGGAGGAGCCTTGCGTTTTCTTTCTTGGGGGGTGTCAAGGGGCTGTTGAGAGAGTAGTTTTATAATGACACTTGGACCAAGCCAGCCTGCATATATGTCACATAGAAAAGGGTCTTGTGCTGCAAACACGCATCTGCCCTGGCTGTCATTAGCATGCAGTAACAGTACAGCTTGCTCAGGGTTGTTCCCAGTAGCAGGTCTTAAAAGCACGACAGTCTAGCAACTGCTCTGCAGCGATGCTGTGGCAGCTGCTAGATCATCAGTATCGTTTACAATACAACTGTTGTAACACCTCCAGAGTCCCCACCAAAGAGCTCTACTTCTTAGTGCTTACACGTGCACACTGTACACATACACAGAGCATGTCCGGGCATTGCAGACCCACCACACCGTACATTATTAGCCTCAATGTACAGAAGTGGTGCAGATGTACAAAGTGACCCATGTAGGGTTACATACGGCATCTATGATGAAGATGGCAAGTAGAAAAAAATATTGCAGAGGAAAGGATTTAGATCGAATCCTTGTTAGCAAAACCAAGGTAATGAAAGGTCCTGCTATGAAGTAAAAATGTAGAGGACACATTGAGTGTCGTCTTGCTTCTGTACTAAGTATATTTTTGGCTGTCAAATATGTAGGTCCTACTGCTAACTTCTTCAACAGAGAACCTTTGATTTGTTTATGGAATTGAAGACATCCTTCCCAGACCGTGCATGTCCAACGAACAAGAGAGACTGTTCCACGTGGCTTCCTCTGGACACATTCAGCTGCTGAAAATGCCTCTGGGAGCAGTGAGCTGATTCTCACCCAGGGAAGGCTGGTCTCATGGAGAAAGAGCTGCAGCTGGTGCAGGAAGTCTGCAACAAGGTGCAGTTCATCTCTGTTCTTCTGACGTTTCCAGGACAGTGCATTGACTTTTCCCCAAAGGCGAAGTGGCTTCCGACATGAGTATTTGCTTAATCAGACTGCCATGCTAGGAACCAATTTTATTTGAAATCCTTTTAATTCCATTTTGTACAGGCACCCTTAAGTCCTCACGCTGGTTAATGGAGACTGTTTGGATGCCCCGTGGCAATTTGTTAACGCTCTGTTAATGCCAATTACATCAGATCATAAGTGCGGAGAATAAGGTTGGTTGCCCTAGCGTGGAAAGGGGCATGGTGGGACACCAGTTTCTGACGACATCCATGAAACGCGACAAGCTCCTCTTAGCTGAAGGGCAATATATAATGAATGCAGAGAAACCAGGTTGACTTTTAATTGCTCAGCCTGCTAACACCAACATGTGTGATGGGAGGGTTCAGATTCATGTGTAGGCATGCTGTAAATGGGATGGGACGACACAATGGCTTAATCTCTTTGCATCAAATGACCTGGCAACCTGTGCTGTAATGAGTGATATTAATGAAGATGTAAGGGGAGTGAGTGCTATGGCTCCCAGTAAACCCCTTGGAATAATCATAGCTAGAGAAAGCTCCCATAACAGCAAAATCCGGGAAACCAAGCTGCAAACATGAAGATAGAATTTTTATGACTGATTTTACAGAATCATAGAATCAGGGAATCATTTAGCTTGGAAAAGACCTTTAGGATCATTGAGTCCAACCGTTGGGCTAACCACTAAACCATGTCCCTAAGCACCATATCTACACATCTGTTAAATACCTCCAGCGATGGTGACTCCACCACTTCCCTGGGCAGCCTGTTCCAGTGATTGACAACCCTTTTGGTGAAGAAATTTTTCCCAATATCCAAACTAAACCTCCTCTGGAGCCATTTCCTCCTGGTACCTGGGAGAAGATACTGTCCCCCATCCGGCTAGAACATCCTTTCAGGATGAGGTCTCCCCACAGCCTCCTCTTCTCCAGACTAAACAATCCCAGTTCCCTTAGCCGCACCTCACAAGACTTATGTACCAGACCCTTTAATAGCTCTATTACCCTTCTCTGCACACGCTCCAGCACCTCAATGTCTTTCTTGTAGTGAGGGGCCCAAAACTGGACACAGCCCTCGAGGTGGAGCCTCACCAAAGCCACGTAGAGAGGGACGATCACTGCCCTGGTCCTGCTGGCCACCCCACCCCTGATACCAGCCAGGACACTGTTGGCCTTCTTGGCCACCTGGGCACACTGCTGGCTCATGTTCAGCCACTGCCACCCAGCACCCCCAGGGCCTTTCCCTCCAGGCCCTTTCCAGCCACTCTGCCCCCAGCCTGTAGTGCTGCCTGGGGTTGGTGTGACCCAAGGGTAGGACCTGACACTTGGCCTTGTTGAACCTCATACAGTTGCCTTGGCCAATGGCACCAGCCTGTCCAGATCCCTCTGCAGAACCTTCCTGCCCTCCAGCAGATTGACACTCCCTCTCAACGTGGTGTCATCTGCAAATTTACTGAGGGCACACTCAATTCCCTCATCGAGATCATTGATAAAGATAGTAAAGAGAACTGGCCCTAGTACTGAGCCCTGGGAAACACCACTTGTGACCGGCCACCAACTGGACTTAACTGCATTCATCACAACAGTTTGGGCCCGGCCATCCCGCCAGTTTTTTATCCAGTGAAGTGTACACCAACATCCAAGCCATGAGCAACCAGGTTCTCCAGGAGAATGAATGGGAAACAGTGTCAAGGGCTTTACTGAAGTCTAGGTAGACAACATCCACAGCCTTTCCCTCATCCACTAAGCAGGTCATCTTCTCATAGGAGATCAGGTTAGTCAAGCAGGACCTGCTCTTCATAAACCCATGCTGACTTGGCCTGATCACGTGGTTATGCTGTACATGCTGCGTGATGAAACTCAAGATGATCTGCTCCATAACCTCCCTGGCACCAAAGTCAGACTGACTGTGAGCTGCTCAAGGCCAATGAGTTCTCTAATTTGAGAGGAAAATGTGACATTAGTCAACAGACACATCGTGAGTCACAGCCCCTGGGATTAGGAGGAAACGCTACAGGGCTGCAGAACGGCACGGGGAGCAAGGGGTGCTGCACTCACACTTTGCTGTGCTTTCTTTAGTCCTTTGGCTCTTTTTCTCACTAGCTATGTGTGAAAAAGACAGGAAACAAAATAGATGCAACTTCAGGCAAACAAGCAGAATCACAGACTTTGTTTCTGCCTCTGTTTACGATGCCAAAACTGGCAGACCGATGGGATTTGTACTAATGAGCTAATCGGGAAAATTTCCCTTGACTGTTCCATCAAAAGTTTGATGTGTTCTAATCAGCTGCTCCTTGACAGCAGATCAGGAAATACTGCAAGCTTTAAGTTGCTTTAGTCTTCTTGGCTTTTGGCTCAGCTGTGGGTGCCTACGAGAGTTAGACATTTGGATTCAGAGCAGCAGTAAGAGTTCTCATGGCTGAAGGGCTGATATTTCTTCCTGTGCATTACTGCATTGTGGTTGATTTTTGGTTTTGGTTTTGTTTTTTTTGTTGGTTTTTTTTTTTTTTCCTGGGATCCTTTTTTTTTTTTTTCTCCTGGATGAATCATTTTTTCCATATGGGTTGTGATGGGAAACCATTCCTACCCAAATTTGTCTCATCCTTCTCAAACCTGCAGCTAGCCTTAATTACCATGGTTACCTGCATCTCTGCACCCTGCCAGGAGCACCAGTGAATGCAAACCAGATGAGAATGGGGAAATGATTCTTGTTTCTACTGGCTTATAAAAATACCTCTGCTGATTTCTTCTGCCCAAGTCTTATTTTCCTATTGACTGTTATTTCTGTTCATCCTGATGAGCTCTTGGGTACACCACTGGGCAGTACTAATACCAAATGCTCCAGAGACAGCCTGGCCAATAAACCAGAGATCCTGACCTACTCACTTTCCTCAAACAACACAATTGATTCAAAACACATTAATCATCCAAGTTCCTTTGTTGTGAGAACAGCACAGGTAGCAAGAGGTTACTCTGTACTTGTCATCAAGCAGTGCAGCTCGAATCCAAAGAACATAACTAATTCACTGCTCCCTTTAAATATACATAATTCAATCCTTAGAAATTATAAAGCTTTGGAAGCTAATTTGGGCATTTGTAGTCAGCACATCAGAAAACACAACGCCACAGGTGTCTATTTAAATTATTCCTTTAATGGACTATACTTTGCTCAGCTGTCTGTTAAGCTGTTACCTATCAGTTATGCTCCCAAGTACCTTAGCTACATACACCTAAAATTTAGAAATCCTATTTTTCACGTATGTCTTTGTCTTGCTCTAACAGTGATGGAAGAACATTAAACAATGCGTAATAGAAAGAGAATCTCTAACCAACACGAATGTCAGGGCTTGTTTATTTAAGAGCAGCTGCCTTTAGAAATGGTGGGGAAGCCTAGCTGACAAGAAATAGCATTCCTGTTGATAACTACCTCATATAAGGATGAAGACCGAGAATTTTCGGTCAGATTTTTCCTTATAAGAGATAAGGTAAAGGAAATATTTTCTGTGACTCGTTTTCTTATTTGCCGCTATGCAGGAAAAGAAATCAGCACTTCATGGCTATGGGAGATGACAGCGCGGTTCAATGAAGTATGGATCTGATAATCCAAAGCCTTCTGGAGGCTGAGCCAGGATTAAATTTAAGCAAACCAGATTTACTGGTCAGATGACTAGTAAATCTACAGCTCAGATCAGGAAGCAGAGCTTATTAGCAGCACCGTGCAAGGATAAGTAAACTGCTTCCAGACCCAAGGAGGACACGTGCAGCAGAACCGATGTGTCAGCGCTGTCACACAACTACTTACAGCTTTCTGTTAGAGCCAGGTCTCCTGTGGATGCACTCCTGGGCTTGTAATCCTGCTTTAGTCCGAGCAGAGTCAGTTCTTGCCCCCTTGATTTTGTGCAAGTCAGTGTTTCTGGTTGGGGGATAGTGCTGATGGAGCCAGGCCTGATGTCTGTGTCCCTGTGAGGCCCCTATGCTTTTTTCTGTTCCTGTTGCAAATAACACAGACTCACATCAACAAACATACTCTCACCATGCTCTAGGAGTCCTTTGGAACTGTGGGCCCCAACCTTTTTGGATCTGTTGACAGCAATGCGTCCAGGAACAGTTGAAGGATCAAAGGGACATCATGTGTTAGGTACCAGACCCTTACACAGGCAGAGGTTCTCTGGGGCTCGGGTGTACCCTGGGCTTCATGACCACTGGAGACCCTAACAGCTTTATAAACACAATTTTTCAATGCAAACATGGTGAGACTTTTTAAGGAGACTTTCCAGAGAAAATCCAAACAAACCAAAAAGGCCTCTGAGCTTTGGGGGGGTCATCCTTTTCCAAGAACCAGTTCTATATTGCTTAATAAAATAGCTAGACAATAACCAAGAAAAATGATTCCTGGGTGCATTTCTGGTTGCCAAGAAGTTATTACTGCAGATGCAGATTTTCTCTGGTCATTCCTAAGAAAATAAATTGGACAAGTGCTAAGTGCTCCAGGGGATCAGCAGGGCTTTTGCTGAATGCCATCCAGCAGAACAAATACTGTCAACCAAGTAAAATTTTCTGACATCAAAGTGCAGGATACATTCATGTAATTTTGTCCAAATAAGTGGATTGGCATGTTCTTTGTGAGAGCATGACTCACGACACGTGTCCTGCTCTGGGCCCTATTCAGCCACCGTGTTAAAGTTGATAGAGTGGGACGATGGGGAGGTGTTGGCATGAAACCAGCTCCACCAAGTGTAAATATAGGTGGCTGGGCTATGATACACCTGGTTGCTTCCCTGCAGACATCTTACTGGGTGGGTTACTGGCGACCGGGATGGAGCTGGGCCGTGAAGGCTCCCCAGGTATCAGCCACCGCTGCAGTGACAGAAGACTCCCCAGCCATGCCTGGTAGTGGGAGATGGACAAGGGACACCACAATGCCATCTGCCAAGCAATGCAGGAACCAGAGTTTCTCCTGCTGTGGGTGATCTTTGCCTGACTGTCTATTTAAGGAAAAAAAAATAAAGGAGAGAGAGAGAGGTCTGCATTTGCTGAAGCTGTGCAAAGAAACTCTAAAGCAACGAGGGCTCAAAGCTTCAATGTATAAATCAAACATGTTTCAGCTCACACACCATTTACCGCAAATACAATGCTGGGAATTCAATATTTGCCTTCTGGAACATGAGGTGTTTCACAGGGCCCTTCTGTGGCATGATATTATTCTTGTCCACTGACCGAATGAGTCTAAGGCTGAAGTTTCCCCTGAAAATGCTGGTGATTACTGGAGCAATTTGAAACGATATTCATTTCATGCTCATTGTTAGAAAAGACATCTTTGCCTGTAAATGTGTTTGTTCGGTCAAGAACTGAAAGCAAACAGACAAAAGAGGGAGAAGCAGTGAAGGCAATCCCTGGGAAAGAAATGAATAGCTCTCCACAGAGAAACATTCACTTACGCTAGACTTAAGGCTTGACAATGGCAAAGGCGCTGCAAGGGGTAACATTCAGACGAGAAAAGAGGTGAATAATTTGCAATGCACCTGGTACTTGGAGCTCAGCAGCAGTTGGAGCGTCCACCGCTCCGAAATTACACCAGCGGCCAGGGTTCAAAATAGTGTGGGGAAAGCGAGCTCAAGCAGAGCACTCTGCAATTTACTATCACTTTTGCTGCCAAGGAAAATAGAAATATTGGCCTCTCTTTTCCTTTTTTTTTTCCCTTGGTTTGTTTTACAGGACAAATTGTTTTAAAAAGATTTCTGAAAGCATCACATCTCGAAGTACCTAGGAAAATGAATTGTGCAGCAGCATATTTTTAAATTGGAGATGAAAATAAATTGGGTTTCATGGCCATGTGTAAAGATTGTAGATGTGAATTATACCTCATTGCTTTATTTTTAAAGCTTGGAGGGAAGTGAATTACAGTATTAGAGTTCTTTTTACAGTTTACTGAGAATAGAGAGACCTAACAAATGTTTCTAAAAGTTTTTAAGGTTCCCTTTTCCTTTTCTGTTGTGGAATATAGAGAGATTAAGGTATGTGATTTTTGGTGAAGAAGAATCTAACAAGAAATTGAGAGTCAGCTGGCTCACATTTCCTTGAACTGTGGCTGTGTTGCACCCCAGGCCACTGAGCAAAGTAAAACTCGGGGTCTCCAGATCCCACCCGGCACCTCCAGGCAAAGCAGCTCGTGCAGCTCCAGGCAGCGTTGACCAACTTCTTTAACTGTTGATGGGTCTTGTCCTGGAGATGGAGGGGTAAGCAGCCAGCACACTTTATCTAGGTGGTCTCAGGGCTTGAGGATCACCGCTTGGCCCTAGGCAGAGGTGCAAAGCTGAGGAGGTTTTCAAGGGAGATGCAGAGAGTTAAATTCAGCTACCAGCCTTGTGCGCCCAGACTTAGGTTGGCTCTAGATCTCTTGCAGTCAGAAGGGTTGCCCTTTCTTGATAAAGCAAATATTTATGATGGATCGAGTGTTGTTTATTTGTGATAACAATGGTGTTTAAAATGGTTTTTTTTCAGTACGGGATTGTACAGGCGGGAAACAGTGCTGCAGAGAGGAAGCCTTATTTCCACAGGAAAATGTATCTGCTACAAGGTCACCTGGAGAAAACAACTCTATCAGCTCGACAGCTATTTCAGAAGCAGGGACTCCATCTCTTGCTAACACCCACAGTCAGGATGACTCTGTATCAACCCTGTTTCTCTTACACAGAGAGCCCCAATGCCTCAGGAGATGCTGGGCACCACTGACAGCCCGTGTTCGGGCTCTGGCCTCCCGGTGAAACAGCTGCTTTACAGCACAGGGGCTCCGGCAGAACAGACAGAGATAAGACATGGAGGAGGGGTTGCCAGATCTACTTTTTAAATGAATTTTCTATATAAATAAATTATTTAGAAGAAATATCCAGAGTTAGAATGCAAGCGAGTTTTTTCCAGAGATACTAGTCATCCTACTTTGGGGCTTTCAGCCAGTCTTGGACGATTGGAAATTAGGTTAAAAATTTCCCTTTTTTTTCCAAGTTACCTACTTCGGTATGGATAGCCCTACATCAAACGTGTACAGATGTGAGCAACTGGGAAGTGTTTGAGGGCGAGAGCCCTTGCAGACAGCATAACACAATGGTCTACCCGCATCCAAGCACTGGATTCCCAGTAACAGCAACTCTCAGGCACAACTGGGATGTGTCACTTTCCCAGTAACAGCAGTGGCAGACTTAAACCTGAGCGCTCTTTTTCATTCAGAAAGTAAGTTTTCAGAATTAATACCATGCCTCATCCAAATCATTAAAATGATTGATTCTGTGAATACTCCGATGATCTTAAATACTTCCAGGATTAAAAATCATCTACATTTGTCAGTAGATATGTCTTTGTAGTTCTCCCGAACTATAATAGACATGTAAAATAGGGTAAGTTTGTCTAAAAGAAATTGCAGTTTCATTCGTAAATCACCTAACTGTGGTGTACTGACGTATGCTCTCACGCACTGCTACCCAAACGCCTAGAACTGAACATAAAAACAATACTGCTACATGTATTTCAAATCAAACACAATTTAATATTTGATCTGAGAAGTTGCCTAATTTACTATTCTAAATCCATAATGTTCAACAGAACAGTGAGAAAAGAAATTACTAGATTTCCCTTTTTTTCCCCCAGTTTTTTTCCATTTTCTGTTTTTGCTACTACATAGAATCATTAAGGTTGGAAGTGACCTCAAGGATCATCTAGTCCAACCATCCCCCCCCACCATGATACAACAACTGTACATGATGTACAGTTGTTTTTTCTTTTTTTCCTACTGGATACTGGGCATAGAAAAGAAATCTATAAGATTCTTTCTATTCCAGATATAATTGATTAAGTACAAATTTTCACCAAAATAAAACAGAACAGGCTATCTACCACCTACAGAAGTTATTTAAATTGCTTTTGCCTACTTCAGTGGCATTGTTTCTATTGTTAGCAAAGCTCATCTGCAGACTACTTAAAATATTTGATCCCTCAAGCAAGACCTGATCTTCCTCAAAAGACTTCAATGACCTTAAAAGTATGATGAATTAAAGGCACCACAATCAGGCCTGAGGAGATTTAAAGATTTTCTCTTGATATGTAACCTGAATGAGGATGGAGATGTTGGAGAATATATTTTTTCTATGACTTCTCTAAGGCATGGTAGGACAAACCCCAGACCTTAAGAAATCTCTATTGTCAAAACTCATCAAGGTGTTTTTTTTAAAAAATCTAATATCTGGACTATTAATATGTGATGCTATTTAAATGTCCTGTTTTCTTGAGCGCAAGAAAATAGATCCTGCTTGCAAAAAGTTGCACATTAAAACCAGGGGAGGACTTACGATTTATGTCCCATTTTATCATTCTCTGGGCAGTTCTCCTTTACTTTATTGCTTACTCACAGTTGCATCTACATCCAAGACATCTTTGCAGGGAGTGTTTCCTCCAAATGGCATCTGGAAGCTTCATTTTAAAAAGGAACGCAATGATTGCAAAGATGTCTCCTGCTTTTCAGCTACAGCTTCCTTATTCTCTAGTCTCTAATGTGACATGTCAAGAGGCAATATTCAGACTCAGGCCAGATACATCGTTACACTCCATTACATCACTATCAAATTCAGGATGCAAATGGTTTATATCCTTAGATTAGGGACTAAAATGATTCATGTGGCTTCCTTATTCCTCCAGTCTTGAATAGTTGGAGCAGAGTCATGTGTTAAACACAGGAGACCATGAAAAGAAGACACTATTGTATATAGATAATCTATTTTCTATAAAATATAGAACATATTGAGAAGGTCCAAATTTCTACTAGGTTTTGCTTGAGAATAAGCGCTGACCATTAACGACCTTGAGCTGGGATCAAAAAGTGTCCTTCAAAATTCACAACTTAGCTTCTTTGCCTAAATTATTTCTTTTGTTCCTAAACATTTCATATTCTTGTCTTTATTATTCCCATTACTACCTATATATTTAGGTTGTTTAATGAAGTATTTGAAACTACACGTATTCAAATTACTTGAAATCCAATGTTCAGTAGATGTTAGTCCCCCCTTCGTTGCTAATTACTAGGTAAGTTTGTCCACTTTTTCTAATGAAGAAGGAACACGATGATATGGTCTAGAGGGATAACCCTGAAAACAAAGCGAGGCAATTTCAGATGAATCTCCCCCTCTCACCATTAGTCACCAGTTAGTTTATTTTAAGATGGAAAAGTTCTGATGAAGTGTTACAATAGGAGGAAAATTATATGCAAACGTTTAATTAGAAGCTTCTTTCCACACTAAATGATACTCCTGTGAGAATTTGTGGGCCTAATTGGTGTTGCTCTACTCCTTCTTCTGTAGCTCTAAAAAAAGATCACAGATGAGGTGACATGAGAGGGAAGTTACCCTTTCAGCACGTCAGGTGGGTGAGTGGTGGGACGGCAAAGGACAAAGCGGGCAGGGAGTTGAGAAGAGGAGAAGGAGCTGTGGAGGTGGAGGAGAAGACAATCGTGAGAGGTGGTCTGAAAGGCTGACAGGTAGAAGTAGGGGGTGACGTTGAAAATAATATTTTTAAGTTGATCCCGAGAGAATGGCTCTAGATATTTTTGTTGTTTGGTTTGTTTTGTTGTTTTTTTTTTTTTCCCAGAAGCTGCATCACTCCCAGAAAGAAAAATCTTTTATAAATATTTACACTTATGCGCTTTTATTGATAATGTCAGGCAGCCAGAATTCACTGGGCATCTGTTAATGTGAGTTCAGTAAATGGCTTGTAGAGGGGAAGGAAATCACAACTCACGATTTCTTGCCTGAGGATTTTCAGAGGTTTGCCTGCACGGTAACGACAGTGAGAATGGATTATGATATATCAAAACAGTGCGGCAATGAAATGAAGCTTTTCCTCAATCCTTCCTGCACACCATTTACAGGATGAAAATGTAGAGGGAAAGTATCCAAAACATCAAGGCGCCCTAAAGCCAGAGGCTAACATTATCTTCATTATTAAATACTGAATATCCAACTGAATGTTCTCTGCAAACAGACTTTTCATTCCAGCCATCACTTGCTAAATGTACTCAATGCGTTGAAAACGTTCTATCAGAGAGACGAGAAATACTTGACACTTAGTTCAGCATCAGGCTATTCGTCCCTGTGCCGAAGTAAAAAGGTACTCATTCTGGTGGTTTCCTGCAGAGCAGCAAAAATACAGGAATGCTGAAGGCCACATTATTGCCAAAATGATCCTTTTTTTTTTTTTCCTTTTATTTTTTTTCTTTCCTCCTTCTTCTGTTTGAACCTTATGGATCAGCAATTTGCTTCATATGAATTACTTTTGACCTTCCATCTTTCAGGAACGTATTCTTGCAGAGGATTTTTAGGATGCAAGACACACAGAGGTGAACAAGTTGTGTAACACTGATTTGCTCAAAGTCAGTCAGTCATTACTGTCATCCAAAATGTTTTTAAAAATTTGGGCAAAGCATTCTTTGCCAAGTTTCTATACCTTAAGTCCCTTACCTTGCTCATCACTCAAACACATGCATATGCATACCCTAACATATATTCAGTTGGAGCACGTACAGAAGAATGTAACTGGCACCTGCTTTGTCAAATTCTTAGAATCATAGAATCGTAGAAGCACAGAACGGTTTGGATTGGGAAAGGACCTCAAAGAACATCTAGTTCCCCCCCCCTGCCATGGGCAGGGACACCCCCCACCAGCCCAGGCTGCCCAAAGCTCCATCCAACCTGCCCTCGAACACTGCCAGGGAGCCAGGGGCAGCCACAGCTTCTCAGGGCACCCTGTGCCAGGGCCTCAGCACCCTCCCAGGGAAAAATTTCCTCCTAATGTCTAAACAAAACCTATCCTCTTTTAGTTTAAAAAAACTTATTGTTTTTAAGGAATGGCAGACTGCCCCATGCAGCGCCTCACTTGTATGTGTCTGCAGTCTTGGAAGCTGGACTACCCTATGTTCTCCTACAAATGGACCTTGAGCTTGTTTGGAGGTTCTAGCAGAGGAGCGCAGCTCCCATATACCCTTGACCGATGAACCGTACGTGTCTATCAGGGAAGGCCATCCTCTTGGGTTGAGCGTGCAGCTCCGGGAGGGATGCACATGGAGCAGTGAGGGAGGAAGGGGACACCTGCCCAGCCAGCCAGATCAGCCCAATCAACCCTGGTGATCAGTGGGGTGATGGATGTTACAGCCAGATAGCCCTCACATCCACTTCTTGCATGTGAGTTATATGGATTGAAGTATATACACCCCACACAAAGACAGGTGAAAGACCATGAGTTTCTGTGAGTATTACCAAAAGATATTTTAAGGCTAATTCAGGTATACTTAGGAAAAGCTGTGAATGTTCTTGGCTTGGGAGAATAACTTCACAAATTCTCTGCTAGTCCTTGCTGTAGCAAGGTCAAATGATGCGCTTGCTAGGTGGATTCTTTCAGCTCCAGCTTGGAGCAGTCTACATTGTGTGGTGCTACCTGTGGGGTAATACCCTAACATGCTTTGGAGAGACACAAAAATATTGGCTGAGGTGGGCTAGAAAAGAAAGGAAGTTATTGTCAGAATAATGTGTGGTGATAATTCAGATACTATTTTAATTTCTTCTTAATTTATCTTGATTGTTCTGAGAAACAAAGACATTTTATTGTTTGGGGTTTTTTTCATTAAGACAAGCTTATTAATATCATCATGATTCATTAGATTATCGTGTCTTAGCTGTGCATGGGAACAGCTTTAATAAGTTGATATCATAGACGTTATTACTTGATTCTGTTTGAACTTTAGAAAGATGGTTAGGGCATGGTGACCTGCATTGCTCCTTGAGATGGTCCTGAAATATCTCTTTTTCTCCATAAGAAACAGAAATCCTCTCTCATTTTCAGATCAGCTATGTATATGCTGAGTTTTCATTTTTAATTGAAAATTCTAACTAATATTAAAGGACAAATATTTATGCAAAGTGTTCACTTTCATCCAAACCAATGGGAATAACACTACAAGATTTGAATGAAAAGAATAAAAAGGTGGATATTTTGTATCACAGTATTCAGGTCTGTAATTTTTAGTGCATTTCAAGAGGTTCTTTATCCTGAAGGAAAAAGCTACAGAGATTTTTTACTCTCGATGATTTTTTTTTTCAGGCCTTTTCTGTGTGTTATGTTGAAAAGGTTTAATGAATCAAAGACCAGAAAAAAAGTTTTTATACAATCTATTCTAATTTTGTCATAAATGATATACCTGCAGTAACTGGCTAGCTGAAATGTTGCATTGCTTAGTGAAATTTCTCAGATGCTAATACTTAGAGCTCTACATTTCCTTCTATCGGATATAAGGTTAAGCAGAAGATTCTGTAATTACAGCTTCGTGTGTGATTTGCACCAGTGGCACAAGATTATTTTCATTTAAAATTATTTATGCTGCAGGGGCAAAGCCAAATTATAACTATGAAAATCCTGACCATTGCCTAATTTTTAATATAACTCTGTGTTTCTTTGCTAACATATAGCTGGCAGCATGAGGGTGAAAGGCAAAGCTTTAAGCGGGGACAGTTAAGAATGAAATCAGATCACTGCAACTCAGTGCTCCAGTTAAAATGAAGAACAGGCACAGCATTGCAAAAACCAAAGTATTTTTTTCTGTCAAAAGGATGAAAGTACCTAAATCACGTAGGTATTCTCGGAAAACTGCAACACCAAGCTTGAATACTGTGAAATGATGGAGGCTGAACTAGTCCCAGAACAGGGAAAACAGATAAAGCCAATTTTCTTCCTTTTCTAAAGCAAAGGTAATCATTTTATATTTTCAGGATTTTGAAATATGTAAAATATTGATCTACTTTTCTTAAAACTTCAGGCTAAAATTGAAAATTTCAGGTATTATACAAAAAGTCGAAGTGCATTTTTAAAGAACTTTATACTTACAATGGTGCTTTCAGCAAGTGGAATGACCAACATTAAACAAAACTCCCGATGTTTGCTCCTGAATGATATAATCTTCCACTCAGTTTTAAATGATCCTTTCACTGGCAAGACAAGCTGAGGTAAAAGTGTGACCTGAAAATGAAGGCATCAATAATGTAAGTATTATAAACCTTAGTGCAGCATTTAATTTTATTTTTTTTTAGTGTAGGCATGATGACTTGGAAATATGCAGCTTAAAAGACAATTCAAAAATAAATACTTTTATAATTAGACTGGTTTTTTTTCTTCAACTGAACCACACAGAACCTACTTAAAAGCAGACTTTAAAAAAAAAAAAGAGGAGAGACCCTAGATGACACCGATAAAGTTTAGAAGCCCGCAGCATTTGTGAAGTGTATACAACTGGGTAATTGTTGGGGGGAAGTAACTCTTTTGCTGCAGTTTGGTAGATTACTTTATTGTAATTAAAATATTCTGTTGCCAGCCTCTCTAGCATGAATTTTCATTATAATACAAAATTCTACTTGAAATTAATTACTGTATGTCTCAACTCATCAGAAACTGACTTTCCTGACACTTGGAATGTCAATTCTGATGATAACAGTGCTGAAAGCTGGCATTATCCTTCCCCACGTTTTCTCCCTTGCGACTCAGAAACTGCTGTAGTGAAATGACCTGGACCACTGATGAAGCCAAGTGTCTTGTTTATTTAAAAATACCAGGAAAAACTCCTTGTTTCCCGTGACAGTGAAGACCTGTGATGGTAGAGTTGCTGGTTTTGCAAACACCAGCTCCCCGTGACTCAGTCAATGCTCTTTCTAATGCATTACTTTTCCAGGTTTGGTGTAAATTCCTCCAAAAGTAGAGCCCATGAATGATCAGCTGAGCTCTTCCAAAACTGTAGTCATCAGGCAACCGCAGCACTTCCCTAAGTGATCATCAGCAGTGATAAGTCACCAGCAATAATGTGACCACACTCAATTTTTGCAACTTGGTTGGCTGCTGAATAATGTAACTCTTAAAAAAACCCTACAGAACCTTAATAAAACAAAAGAAAAACAGACATTAAAATTGCAAAGTTCCTTACAAAGTGAAGCCTTAATATACATTTTTCAGCTTCCAGATTGAGGAATGGATCTTCCTGGAAGTCTTAAAGTGATCTCAGGCACAGCAGAGGGAAGTGGTAGCTGCAACATGTCCATGATGACTACTCTTGGATCCACTACTGACTTTCGAGTTCTCCAGTATCTTTGTGTCTAATAATTTCATCAGCAGTACACCAATAGCAGCTTCCAGTACTCTTGATTCTGCAGTCTTGGACAGTGAAGCTAAGGCTTCTTATATCTTTATTAAGCATGTATTTTCATTTGACTCATAGAAGTATTGGCTGGAGAAGTCCTCTGATTCATCCTGCCTGAAGTGAGATTATCATAGAATCATAGAATCACCAAGGTCCAACTATCACCAACATCTAATGAAGTCAGCCATGAATTTGTTCAGACTTGTCTTGAAAACCTCCAAGAACGGGAATTGCACAACCTCTCCAGGGCCTTGTTCAGGGCCTACGCTGCCTTTGTACTGAAAAAGTTTTCAACGTGCTAAGTTTCCTCAGCTTATGCTTCAAGATGATGGGTCCTAGCATCCAAGTCATTTTGGTAGCCTTTTACTGACTGCTTTCCAGTTTCTCAACATCTTTGGGCTGGGATGCCCAGAATTGCACTTCTGTCCCCATATAATCATGGCCATTTTCTAAGTAGTCCCTCACCTGCTGCTTCATAGGATTACTTCAAAGCACTGGGCACTTCAACCTCTTAGATACCATCTGTTGGAAGGTTATCTGCCTTGCACTAGTGTGAGACTCAGCCCTGCATGCTAGAGCATTTACTGAAGAAAAACTCATCCAGATTCAATTTTTATTTATATTGTTTGTTGGTTTGGTTGTGTTTTTTTATTTATTTCAGTAATTGCAAATGTCATTCAATTCCAGAAGGAAAAGTAGTCATTGGGTCTTAATTACTTGGGGTAAAATAACTGTTCAGTAGCTTCTCGTATTTGTGTGGACACCTGAAGGGCGGCATTTTCTAAAGATGCTTCTGAGCAGCACATACTTTTATCCTCTGCAGCCCTTGTGCACAAAGCCAAGGCTGAGCCAAATGCATGTGGACATTTATCTGGAGTTTATTTAAATGGAACTGGGAGGAAAGAAATTAATTATTGGGTCACTGCTGAGTCGCTCTTTGGTTTTGGCTTTGCACTGGCGTTTTCTCTCTCAAATGACTTTTGAATTATTTTATTAATGGAAATGTGGGCAGATGGACTTGAAAATGTAATTCTTCACTGACTCAAATGAGAATCTGAAGTAATTAAATAATTTATAGCTTCCTTAAAGCTTTATTCTATTCTCTTTCAACCACCATATAACAGCTCTGTCTCAGTAGCTGACCTGCCCGTTTCATGTGTCTGGATACTGACCAGTGCTGCCATTTGACACTCCCTCATGCTCTCTTATACATCCCACAGCTTAAAAACCACCTTGCAAATGTGTGCTCTGGTTTCATAGAATCATGGAATTGTTTGGGTTGGAAGGGGTCATCTAGCTCCAACCCCTTCATCTAGTTTCCCCCTGCCCACACTCAATGGTGGTTGCTCACATGCAATTTCTCAGAGTGGCTGCTGGTCTCCAGGCCTGGTGCCAGGAGATGTGAGATTGGTACCATGGATGAACACTCTGAACGTGTACATTTTGAGGGGCAATGAGGGTGATGCAAAGCCCAGAGCCTGTTCCTGCTGTCTCTGAAATTGGTGGGAGCTTGGCTGTGGACTTCAGTGAACACGGCAAAAGGCTCTGATAGGAAAAGGTTGGTCACTTCGGCATCACTTTTCTCCTCTCACCCCTGGTTTTTACTATCTCCACTGCTCCACACTCTGGCCTTGAAGTTGCTCCAGCAGAATGAGCCATTCTGCCCAAGTATCACTTGTGGGGGAGCTCCCTGGGTGTGTCTCCTGGGCCTGATGTCACCTGCACTGCTCAGCTTGTGGCTGGTGCGAGGGGTGATGTGATGCTCGAGGACTGGACAAGGGTACCCACCCCAGCTCCAGCTGCTGCCAGCTGAGGTGCAGGAGCAGTAGCTATCTCTAGCTATTAAAAAGAAGACATAATTGTGGCAGTCTAATGCAGGAGCTTGCAGGACTGTTTTCATCAGACGGTGATGTTTTCTTGAAGCCAGACTGTTTCATGGAGACTTGATTTCTGTGACATTTTTGATGGGAAGTCCAAACTAACTTCATATCCATCTAATGACTGCAACTGTGTCTTGCAAAGTCAACTGAAGTGCTTTTTGGTGGTGGGTTTTCTTGGGGTTTTTTTGGGTTTTTGTTTGTTTGGGGTTTTTTGGTGTGTTTTTTTTTTTAATAACTCAATTAGAAGGGACCTACAATGATCACCTAGTCCAACTACCTGACCATGCAGTCATTGACCAAAAGTTTATATTATTAAGGTCATTGCAAAGCCAAATGCATCTTGAGCCCTAACTTGAGGGACCCTAACTTGAGGGGAGCAGGAGTGGAAAGACAGGAGAGTAATTCCTGCTGAATGACTTGGAGGCTTCCTCTCTAGCTGTGAGCGTACAGGTGCCTGTGTATGGATGAAGCAAAGGGAAGAGAAGCAGAATCTGACCCTTTGTGTACATTTCTATCCAATGCTGAACACGACCTATTTTGAAACCTCAAAACATAACGAAATGAAAATGCCGTCTAACGTTAACTGATATGTTACACCATGCCTGAGGGTAGGGAGAAGGAAACTGCATGCCACAAGAAAAGATGCAGCTGTCAGATTGCTGAGTAACATCCACGTTGGACTACAACTGCATACAAAAGAAGTAGATGAAGCACCAGCAGATGGCACTCCGGAATATACAGCCCTGTCTATTACGTGGGGTCAATGATATTTTATTTTGGAGCGTGATTTGAACAGGCACCTCAGCCCTGCGCTCTGCACTGCACAGAGGGAATCACTGCTCTGCTGCTGCAGCAAGGGAGCAAACCTGGCTCTTCCTGCTGCTTCAGGAAATATGCTGCTTCCTTGCTGCTCCATCATTAAATGTCAACCTAATTGCATGTTACCTTCTCTTCCCTTGCATCTTCCACCTCCCACAGTCCCACAGCAGCTCTCTGACATGGGGACAGCATGAACCATCAGTGTGCGCTGGCAGCCCAGAAAGCCACCCATGTCCTGGGCTGCATCTCCAGCAGTGGGACCAGCAGGGCCAGGAAGGGGATTCTGCCCCTCTGCCCCGCTCTGCTGAGACCCCCCTGCAGTGCTGCCTCCAGCTTGGGGGGCCCCAGGGCAGGAAGGACATGGAGCTGCTGGAGTGAGTCCAGAGGAGGCCCCGGAGATGCTGCGATGGCTGGAGCCCCTCTGCTCTGGAAACAGGTTGAGGGAGCTGGGCTTGTCCAGCCTGGAGCAGAGAAGGCTGCGGGGAGCCCTTGGAGCCCCTCCCAGTGCCTGCAGGGGCTGCAGGAAAGCTGGAGAGGGGCTGGTTGCAGGGCAGGGAGGGCCAGGCCAAGGGGAAGGGCCTGAAGCTGCAGGAGGGGAGCTGGAGCTGAGCTGGGAGGCAGCAATCCTTCCCTGGGAGGGTGCTGAGGCCCTGGCACAGGGTGCCCCGAGAAGCTGTGGCTGCCCCTGGCTCCCTGGCAGTGCCCAAGGCCAGGTTGGATGGGGCTTTGGGCAGCCTGGGCTGGTGGGGGGTGTCCCTGCCCATGGCAGGGGGTTGGAACCAGATGGGCTGTGAGGTCCCTTCCCACCCAAACCATTCTATGATCCTCTGATTCTAACTGTGTGATGTCAGTGGGCCATCCCCACATAGGGGTGCTGATCACCTTCTGGAATCCTCTGGGTTGACACTAAATTTACTGTTTTCTGAATTGTAATTCTACTGACTGCATAGGGAGATAGGCTGGCTCATAACTTCCATTATCAAGATTCATTTCACTCTCCAATTCTTTTTACTTTAATATCAGTGTTTTAGGGATTTTCTTAAGGTTCTTAAACCTGAGGCACACACAAAACCACACAATTCCTTCTGTGTCCATCTCTGATGTCTGAAAAATGGAAACGGCTCATTTCATTTAGTCAAAGTGATAGATATCCCTAGCAGATGATGATCTGTCAAGCGAGAGTGTGTGACAGCAAGCAATAAGGTGCAACAGAGGGGTCCTCTCTGAGAGGTCCTCTCTGAGACTAAAGTTTGTTCAATGAACAAATAGAAAAGAGCATTTCTTCCTATACACGATCCTGAAGGTGATGCAGGTTTGCATTGTATCTCTCAAAGCACCAAAAATGGTGAATTCATTTGTGGATGAAACTGTTGCAGTCAAATACAGACAAGGCGAAATATGTTTCAGAGCAATTATGGAGTCGTTAATTTTTTTGGGACTGTGCGTGTAAAGAGGCAAGCCCTCGGCTGAGAGATCTGGAGCTCGCTTAAGCAGAACTGTGTTGATTTCTGACCGTTGAAGCTGGTTTTTCTATGGTGTATATATACATATTCACCATTGTATCTGATCGTGTTTTCAAGGCACAGTAAATTGTGCATGTTAAAATAAATTACAATGTTAATGATAATGGCAATTGCAACAGTAATAGTAATAATGATGATTATGATAGTAATAGTAATAATACTCGTAATACTAGTAATAACAACAACAACAACAACAACAACAACAACAACAACAACAACAACAACAATAATAATAATAATAATAATAATAATAATAATAATAATAATAATAATAATAAAAAATGGTATGCCTTGGCTGGATCTATTCTTGACTTTAAATAAACATAATTTGCTTTCCAGATCTCTTAGAAAAGGGCACATGTGTTTCTAAGTTCAGCTGCAAAGGAACAGGTTTGTAACTCCAGGCAGGTCGTATGATAGATATGGTCCACGGTAGGCTGATGGCTGTGAAAGTCACTTGGTTCAAGTGGATGGGTCACAGAAGACCTAGTTGCAGTGCATTATACTCTTGGTTATAAAGACTTTTCTGCAGAGATCCAGGTCTGTCTCTCTGAGGCTTTAGAGCTACTGTTTTCTCTTCCATAACCTCAGCCCCCTGCTCTGCTCCTCTCCACTCGGCATGCAAAACAGCTCTCCTTAGCTTTCTTTGCTCTTCCTGCCAGTCTTTCCTGCCAAGTTCAACCCCATTATTTTTGTCCCCTCTGCTATGCCTTTTTCTGTCAACCCTGCCCCCTCCTCTCTCTATTTCTCAGGTCTTTCATCATGATCTCGGCAGGTGATGCCTCTCCTATTGACTTCAATGTGCAGTAGATGTGCCCTTCCTCTTACAAAGCCTCTTCTCGTGGTAGGGCCTCAATTACAGCCTTTTGTAATACCACAACTTATGCAAAGGACAAGTTGGTGTTTTAGATGACCCATTTTTACGAGTAAATATTAAACGCAAAAAATAAAGATTGATTCAAGACTGTCTTGTTGCACCAGTTGTAGCAAAAATCTGATATGCTGAGCTATCTGTTAATGCTGCATAATTGCAATCCTCTTCCATTAAAAGTCATTGATTAAATGTCTAATTAAGAGCTGCCCAAATATATATGGTGTTTAAATATAGTGGAGGGCTGGGATTTTGATGAACTCATTAATGCAGATCTTATTTGTGAACAGTTACAATGGCTTCGCTGATGAAAGCCAGGTTTATCCTTCTGCTTCGCTCTGTAGTTTCCTGTGGGGAATAAAAGATCAAAATTATCTTTCCTTTTGTACGCTTTTCCACATTTCAAGCGGTTTGGATGATACCTCATTTGCTTTCAGTATCACATGTTCTCTTCCAACATCAGAGGATACATTTTCTGAGCTTCACAGAAGTTTTACCTGCTCAACTACCATTAAAGTCAATTGGATCATGTGGCTCGAGCAAGGTGTAACAATTGGAAAATGCACTCCAGGGTTAAACTGCTGTACTTGAGCTATTAGATGGAAAGAGTTATCTGTCTTCCAAAACACAACCTGCATTGCCACAGCATGGTGTCCCCTATTCATCACCTCCAGACAATTATAGCTGCCGTCAGCCCCGGTGTAAATGAAGTTGCCGTTTCATTTGAATCGTGCTGCTTAAGCCAGAGCTGGATCTGTCCCACACGGAGCTGCTGACTTTTCAGTGCAGAAGAGGCCCAGGGATGGGGTGATCAACACTGGTTTGTGAGAATCACAGGAAAGAGAGGGAAAAGGAGCTATTAAAAAAAAAATAAAGTGGATATGGCCATTGCTCAGTGAGATGCAAACGTTGCACGCAGCTTGGCTGAAGGAAGAACAGGGGCTGTGGTCCTTCCCCACACCTAAGCCTTCAGACCATCCGCTTCATCACAGTGCTTGCTGGCATCAAAAGCTTCAAGGCTGAAGCTTTTCACAAAGCCACCACTGCTGTAGGGGATGCAGCTGGTCACTTCTGACCTCTGGGCTGGGTATCAGACAGCTTTTAAAGACAGGATGAACTGCTGTTCCCCCTTAGAGCAGGCAAAAACTCACTGTTAAAAGCAGTTTTGAAGAAATGAGATAGTCAGACTGTTTTCTTCTTGGATTTTTGTGATTCAACAAATGATCATGCCCATACAGTGCATTTTTATAGTGCATTTAATTGCACAGTAACAGCAGAAGGGTATTGGTTTATTATTTTCTGAAATCTCCCACTTGAACGATATCCACAGAGGCCTCCCAGGGAAGAAGTCACAGGCCTCAAGCAGATGGCATCTCACTCTCCTAAAATGAGAGGCAGAACTAATCAAGAAATAATCTGTACTAGCCCACAGTAACCAATTAACTAACTCCAAGCAGCTAGTAAAATAACTCTTGCGAGACAAAGAAGGTAATGAGGCTATTGTGTCAACTTTACAGTGTGATCCCATGGTATCTGAAAATAGAAAACAGTTTTATTCTCATTTTCTGTACATTTTCCAGTCCATTTCCTACTGTAAAATCAAATAATGCACCAATAAATACAGTATTTAAAATTTCATCACTTAATATGCTAACATTCAGGTTGGAGACACCATGGGCAAGCCAAAGAGTAGTGCACTGCCACACCTGGAAGGAGCTAACCACAGTGCCAGTTGCTCAGGTGGTGCCAGCGTTGTCCCCGTCTTGACCTGTGCTCTTCCACTCCATTGTGTTCATGTGCAATGTCTTATTTTTGGTTTAGCTTGAGTGTCTCTAAAGGCAAGACCACCTGCTAGTAATTTCTATCACACTGCTTCTTCTTGAAGAGAGCAATACCACGGTACAGATCACAATAATGGGCCAGACACCTCTCTCTTTGGAAGTCTCTGGTGATAGGGATGGAGGAAGCAGACCTGGCCAGCACATATGTCCAATCAGTAACTCTGGAAAATCTAATATGAAATTCAAGGTCTTTTCATGCATTTTCCACTGTTTACCATGGACTTGCTCAGTTAAAATGTCACTGCCAGTTTCAATAAGGGTAGGATCTCTCCCAGCAGTAAGATGTCCTTTAAATGTGCAATACTGTTTTTTGGAAGTGACTGTAGACCGCGTGTGATTTCCAGATGAACACCACGATCATGATTTCCAGGAAACCAGTGAGCAAGACTTTAAATGTGGATCTGAACCGTGTGTTGTGTGTTGAGACATGCGGTGATGCACGCTCTGCTCCAGCAGACTTGCAAACTGCATACTTGTTGCTGAAAGCAAGTGGAAAGGGTTGCTGGAAATGGTGCAGGTTTATTAAGAAATGGGTAACAGAACTGAGACTGGAAGACAGATTTCCTGATTCTCAGTCTGCTGCTCTTGCTCTGTGATGTCTCATTTCTGCAAGGGAGCCCCTGGATGGACGAAGGTGCGACATTCCCACCAGGCTGCACACACAAGATCTGACCTGTGGGACGTACAGTTGGCTTTGCTAATTTACTTGAATCCAGCCACATGCAAAATGATTACTTTGCAGCACAAAATAGCACATGCGTGGTAGCAACCTTTTGTGAATCAGCTGAATTGCTCTGCTGTTGCTTGCTGGATGAGAAGTGCATGAGGAGGGCTGAAAAGCCTCAAAACTTACTCCTCCAAGTAAGCACATATCTGGCACCACTTTGAAATGAATGATGAGTCCGCTCCACACACTCAGGTACATGGTTAAGCAGAGTTTGGGGATCAAAACAGCATTTACTAGCTGTTGGTAATGAAAAGGAAGGAAAGGAAAAGATTGGCTTCATCTAGTTCAGCTTACAAATCCTCCAAATACCAGATTAATTAGAGGCTTTGATAATGTGGCTTAATCCTGTTCACCTTTAGTTCTACATCTGTTTTTTATTATTAAACAAGAAAATTACAAAAAAGCTTTTTGTCCCCTCCATAATTGCCTTCTTAAAAAAAAAAAATGCAGTCAAAATTGTTTCAGATTTCTCAGTTGCAAGCTACAGATGGTCGTGGTGTAAGATGTAGCTTCACATCATTACAACAACAGATCAATAGATGATTAAAATGCCAGTTTATTTTCAAAGCCATTGTCTCCATTTCCTTCGTGTCAGAAAGCTTCTCGCATGTGAAGGTAAGCCTTAGCTGGAGGGTGTGTGCGGAGTCTGATGTGCAGACTGACATGTTGATTATAGAGAGGATAATTAGAAGAGCATTTAATGAATCTCGAGAGCCAGAGCTCAAATGCCTTGGATCACAGGTTTTATAACCCGTGGTCTTGTGATGAAGGCTTTTTACCAGAATTGCCTGTTCTGCTGGTGGTTCAATCCAATTATATTTTAAAAGCATGCAAGAAATATGTCAAAACTATTCGCCTGACTGCACTGGGATGAGCTCTGCGCTGGGACGGATTTTTTCCCTTGCCTCTCCGTTCTGGGAAAGGTGTAGATAACTCAAGGAAAACATCAGAACTCTGAGGACATGTTGAGATCAACCCTCTGCAGGGCTTGAAGGCTTTATTTTGTAATTTCTTACAAATCCAAACAATAAATATTTCATAGAAAGGAATGATAATAAAATGGATTAATTTAATTCTGTATCAGCTCAATAGCAAAATGATTCAAATGATAGATGTTATGTGACACAAATGATGGAATTTGGCATAAGACAAGAGTATCTTATTTATAAAGAAAAATTAATGCAATCAAGGTCAGGCCTAATTTGATCTGCAGCTATTATTTTAAACGATGTGGAGGATTAGTATGTATTACATTCAGTCTAGAATCAATGGATTTCAATTTATTTATTGCATTATAGTGAAGACATCATCTTTAGCTGGGTGGGAGACAAATGCTTGAGGTCTTCTCTGTATGAGAAGAATCTTGTTCTTGCCTCAAATGCTGTTTGGAGGAGCGCGTTTCACCCACTGTCTGACCAGCACAGACGTATCGTGATTGACCAAGAATGAATTCTTTGCTTCTGTTGGATGTGTAGCGTTGCTTAAGAGAATGTAAAGGGATTTTCATGGTTAATCTCCACTCCATTAGATTTTTGGTCTGGATTTTGGAAGAGCATCCCAAGAGACTGAGACTTTGATTTAACCAGAGGAACACCCATAGTACTTTCAGTCTCTGAATGAACATTGGCACAAACATTCAAAACATCACTAACCCATTTAGAGACTGATAACTTCAAAACTTCCAATAAAAAAGTTCAATTTATCACTATTATCTTACAGCCTTAGGAAGTCAGAGAGATGTATTTATTGCCGCTCTTCAGTGGCAACGTTTGAGGAGTTAAAGAACAATTAGGAAGCAAGCAACATTGTGTGGTCACTTGCAATACCATAGAAGTGGGCTTGACGACCCCTGAGGTCCCTTTTATTCCTCTACTCCTAATCTAACAACAAATGCAATCTTTTTTTTTTCTTTCCTTATTTTTTCTTTTTTTCTATTTTTAATTTAGACTTGCTTTTCTTGAACAGCCTTGCAGGCGCACTGTGAAGACAATGAAGGCAAGAGGAGGTTGGTTTGCCACCCAACTGGCAAGCACGGGCACCCAGACATGCCTCTGCAAGCCTTCACTCCTGTGTTGCTGCGACTTTCCTCTTCGCCCCGACTCACCACGAGAAGGAGCCCACCTGCCTGATCATCTAACCAGCCCGGTGACTTTCGGAGACAGGCTGTCCTTTCCGAGGCAAACCGCAAAGAGCTGCTGGGGGCTGCAAACAGTAGTTTGTGCGTGCCCGGTGTGGGAGCAGGCACGTAAACCTGGATCTTCCAGCAGCTCTGGTGGAGATGACCTACAGCTGGCTGTAACGTTTGGAGTGCAAGGATCTTGCAGAGCTTGGAAAAGCACAGCTGGGAGGGTCTGAAACTGCTGGGTGAGAGGCTCTGTCGCTGAAGCTGTATTTCATAGGAGAGGGATTTTTGCGCTCTCATGTACTGGGGACGTGCATCTGCTTTTCTGTTTGGCAACGGTGATGGAGAGTATTCGGTCTCTTTAAAGGGGAAAATAAAAATTGATAAATTGCCCTATGATTTACAACTGAATCAAATCACTGGTGTATAATTTTCAGTTTGTGCGTAAGTACTGTCAGGAAGGGAGAAATCGGCTTTACCACTATCATTAAAATCTTATGTAATGAATCAGACGAGATATCAGGAAATGGTGTAATATACTTTATTTATTATCAGCTTAGATTAATAGATTTCTTGGTGTAGCTACAGAAATGTTGAGTAGGACTCAATCACTGTGAAATCTTATTCCTCTAGACTTTGCCGGTCCATTTGTGCGCAATCGGGCAACTGCGGTTCTTCCCGTAATACAGGACAAGAACCGAGCCTTGCAAGCTGGCCCCTTGCCTGGCACAAATTATCTTCTTCCTCTCTAGGGTCTCAGGACAGATACTGAAGCTCCACGTCAAAATTTGCCCTGACACAAGCAGTGTCTGAAAGTCAGCCCAGACTGTGGCTTACCACTAACCAGGAGAAAAAAAACCCCTTACAGGAATTGAGATCGTTCCGAACTAACGTGTAAAGGGCTTTTGAGGATATTTCTCCCTCTGGGCAGCTGTCAAAGGCCGTTTGTCCTTGCTGCTGGCGTCATTCAGGAATATACAACTTCATAAACAACCTTCAAGGTCTGCAGTACTTGGCACTGTTGGAAAACATTTTGAATGGGTTGTATTGCTTACCTTTGACATCAGTAATGCATTCATTATTATAAACCACACAAATCATCAATCAAATCATTTTTTATGTCTGTCTAGAGGTTAAGCTTTCATTCTTGCCAGTATGAGTATATTTTCATACTTATGAATAACTATGTTCATTGCTGAGTTACTTCAAATACCCACGAAACAGTAAATTAAAACTGATTTATAAGACTACACAGATTGTGGTTCGTAACTCTCGTAACTTTGGCTGAAAACAGTTAAATACCTTTCCCCAGCTAATCATCTGACTTCCCTTGTTAATGAGCAGGAGAGTCAGGGACCTCTAGAGAAGGAGTCATCCATCTCTGCAGGTGAGTTATCCATCTTTTAGACAGTGATCTTGGAACAGCACAAATTGCTCTGGGACAAAGCCCCTCTCCCTAGAGTCTCTAAAGTAGATGCAGATATGGCACAACTCACACGCACACAACTGCCCCTGAATTTCAACAATTTTTTTTGAAGCTGCAAAACAGAACTCTTCGTGTTACGGCTGAGAAAAAAAAATCCTGGCTCAGGCCCCTTGGGAAGGTCTTCATCTGTTCATCTCCACAGGTGTCCTCATAAAATCATGCAACATTTTTCTCCATTTCCCTCGCAGAACGGACTGCTCTCCACCAGCTGAGCAGATATTCTGGGTTTTGTTTTCTCTTGTTTCTCAGTGTGTCAGCCAGGCTCGATTTGCTCCACGCATTTCAAACCTTGCTCTGAAGACAGAATTATTAATTTCCTGTAGGCTTTTTCTCTGATGCGTCTTGCTACAGAGGCTGAACAGTTCACAGATTCAATCTGGCTATTTTCTTGCCACCTCAGTGAGATAAGAGGCGATTATTAACCCTTGTTTTCAGACAGGGAAGTGAGGCACAATGAGATTACATTTACAGTTACTCACTGATTTTGGATACCCAGGCTAAGACACCTAGGATCTGCTATTTCGTGGTGCTTAGCTGGATTTAGCACTTTTTATTCAAAGTGCAATTCCCTCCGACTTCAGCTGCAGCTGTGAATACTCGGCATATTTGCAAACCAACCACCAGGGTCTCACTCCGGTACCTGAAAAATGAGGTCTACGTAAAAAGTGACCACCTGCAGGAAGTGTGGGAGCCAAGCTAATCTGATGAAAGAGCATAGATCCCAAGGGCACTGCAGACCCTAATTTTAGGTACCTGGTGTGAGGACAGAAAGCTAAACCAGAAAACTAAGTATCTACATCTTCTCTTAAATACCTTAAGTCTTAGCAGCCCTTATTCACAGCACAGCCAAGAGAAAAAAAATGAGACCAAGGCTGATCTTCGAATCCCACCTCTCTTTGGGCTTACTCATGAGTTCAGCAATCCTGTGCATGCGTTCAGCATCTATCTATGCTGCTAATTCGCTCGTTTCTGTCTACATGTGCCCTGAGACCACGTGTCAGCACGTTCAGAGGAGAAGGAGGCAAAAGGCTGCCAAGATTGCAGCAGCCTCGTGTGGAGGGAGAGCCTTCACCAGGAGACACCAGAGACATGTTCGAGTCTCTTGGCAGCCTGATGGGATTTAAATGCACGCTCCCTAACTCTGTTTGTTTTTAACAACCGGGCTTATCAATAGCTGGATTTCAATAAATCCAAAAACCAGTTAAATACAAATTCTTTAACTGGATTCATCCTTTTCACAGCCTCATAGAAACATTAACGATACAGAAAATGCATTATATTGGCAGAATAGCTGTTCAGAATCCTTTATTAGGAATCATGGATTACATTTTCTAACAAAAGCCAAATCCTATGTTCTTCCTTTATTTGCAGCTTATCTTTCTGGCTTTGAAAAAAAGAGATAAAGCGTGGATGTCAAGGATCTTTTATCCACAAAGCATTACCTTTTCTCTGTGAACATGATATGTTAATCTATAAGCTACATAATAGGTATGTGCATTTCAAGAAACAGTAATTGATTAGTAACTTCATGATATGCTTAGTATATGACTCGTGTTATTGATTAATGTTGCAGTAACATTATAACATCACCAGAATCACAATGTTGCTAAAGATAATTTGAAAAGATCACAGTCTGATGTTGCTAATGTCTTATAAATACGTGATTGTAGAAAAACCTCCATTACCTGATTTACAAACATTTCAGACAAATATATCTGTGTTCTGCAAAATCATTCAGTCTGATTAGTCTGTTAGAATTCATAACATAAACTTTGCTCCTTTAAACTGGTCCAAACTAGTTGAATGAGTCTGAAAAATGAGTTTTTCTTATCATTACCTCTTTCTGTCGTCTTCTTTTACCCTCATACCGTGTGGTGGTGGCAGTGGAAACATTCTTCTTTTGATCTTCTTCTTAAAAAAAAAAAAAAAAAAAAGGCAAAACCATAAGTAATTCAAAATAAATGATTTACTGTGAAACGCCACACAGCCAGGGAGAGGGGGTACTGCCATTTCCATACATCCAGTGAGATGCCTTGATGTTCGCTGGGCTAAGCTGCAGAGGGGTGCGTCTGGGAAGGATCTGAAGGAGTGCAGGTGGAGTTAAAAAATTGATGCTTTACGGCTGGACTAAAATAAAGTTTCCATTAAGTGCAAGAAATTGGGTGGGGTCTCTTGCAGACACAAGCTGCAAGCTCTGGTGAGGCCACACCTCGAGTACTGTGTCCAGTTTTGGGCCCCTTCACCACAAGAAAGACATCGAAGCCCTGGAGCGTGTCCAGAGAAGGGCAACGAAACTGGTGAAGGGGCTGGAGCACAGGTCTGATGAGGAGCGGCTGAGGGAACTGGGACTGTTTAGTCTGGAGAAGAGGAGGCTCAGGGGAGACCTTATTGCCCTCTACAACTACCTGAAAGGAAGTTGTGGTGAGCTGGGGGTCGGCCTCTTCTCGCAGATAACCAGTGACAGGACAAGGGGGAACGGCTGCAAGTTGCACCAGGGGAGGTTCAGTTTGGAGATGAGGAGAAATTTCTTCTGGGAAAGGGTGGTCGGGCATTGGAAGGGGTTGCCCAGGGAGATGGTGGAGTCCCCGTCCCTGGGGGTGTTTAAGGACAGGTTGGATGTGGTACTTAGGGACATGGTTTAGTGGGGAATAGGTGGTAGGGGTAACGGTTGGACTAGATGATCCTGGAGGTCTCTTCCAGCCTCAATGACTCTATGATTCTAAGCCGGAGTGAAGAGGCCAAATGATCTGATCTCTGGTTGTGTCCAGAGCCCGCAGAGACCTGCACGAATCCACTAGTGCTGCTAATTGGAATAACTACACCGACATCCACAGGCTATGCTGATGTACAGCCACAGGAGATGCTGCCTTTACTGTGCAAAATAAGCCTCTGTCTCCTTGCTTACATGACATCCAGGTGAACTTTCTTTCCTGGGAATATTCTGGCAACGAGCCATCAAGTTTCTCCTGTTCACAGGGAAATGCTCCTCATTCTTTGCCATATTCTCAGGTCATGTTGTAGATAGGGTGGTGTAGCCAAATCAGTTGCATGCGCTTTTGATGTAACAAGGGCATAATGTGGATTATTGCTTTTAACTGTCCCTTCAGGAGGCTTCCCCAAGGGGATTAATCAGAGTCTTCTGGCATGAATTACAGCCAGAAGTCAGATCATAGACGCTCAGGACACAGAGCTTGCTGCCCTTGGAGAGCTACAAGAGCAAAGGGAAAGAAAAGGATTTTGTTTTTCTGTTTTGAAAGTCAAAGCTCACAGACAGAACCCACCACTGATAAATGATCAATGTTTATAACAAAGGTACAAAGAGAGATGAGGTTTGTTAATGCTAATTGCAAATGAAAAGTCCCAAAACTGTCAGCTTTCTGTGTTGGGGCATGAAGGACATGAAGGCTGTGCATCAGTCAGGGCTATTTTTGTTCAGGTTTTTCTACAAGTATTATTACTATAACTGATCAAAACAAAAGCCTCTGGAAGGGAAGAGGAAAGTGAGGGATCTTTCCATTTGTCTTAGGTCCTGTTGTGTTTCCAAATCTATCACCCTTGGATTTACTTGGAGATAGAGAGAAATGCCAAAAAGATGAAGAAACCTAGACACTAGTTGGGGGCATCTTTCATTCTTTTTTCATTGTAGGGGTTTGGGTTTTTTTTTGGGTAAAACAAAAATAAGAAAAAATAAAAAATTAATCAATTTGTATATATCAAGGACAGGTGCACAAATCCAGACTCAAGGTTTTGCTGTGGAAAGCCTGGCACCCCGCTCACCCACAACCACAAGCTTTGAGATGTGTGTAGAACAGGAAAATCAACTACGGCTTCAAAGCAAAACATGCTGATATCCCACTGGGGTCATGGGTTTTTCAGCCTTGTGTTTGGGTCGAACATGGTGCCTGACAAAATGCACCCCAGCCAAGGCTTGCAGAGGAGCTGCATATGAGATTGCGTCTTGTCCTGAAGGAACAATGTTGAATTTCTAAGCTTTGAAACATTTGGCAAGGGGGATTACCTGCTCCTACAAGTAGCACTATGAAGGCTAAGTAGTGACTGGGTCAAAGTATGTGTCAAAGAAAATATTCTTTGGGCTTCTGTTGGGCTCTTTTCTAGAAACTTTTCCATTAGCAATCTGGGTTTAGAAGGCTTTAAGAAAATAAGAAACTGAGAAGAGTTTTTATCACTCTGTCACCAGGGTGCTTTGTCAAACCTCTCATACAAGCACAGGCAATACATGACTTTCTACATTATTTTCCAGTGAAAAGCAAAATGGCTTTATGGCTCCTTTTTTCAGGAAGGGTGGAGGGATGTAAAAACGAAAAGCTGTAGCCACTGACACATGAGGGCTGGCTGTAAAGAGAAGTAGAAATCTGCTCTGCACAGGTTTAAGCAATAAGAGACCCTACAGGGAACCATCAAGATGGACAGAAACTACTTTCTGACAAGTAGACCCTGGAAAAGATGCAGAAGAGAAATGGTGAGAAGATGCCCAAGGTAAATGGGAAAAAAAAAGATATGACATCTCTGCCTAGTCAATGTATCATGGAGAATACATAGACAGTAATTATGCATTGGCATGGAGATGAACTACGGGACAATTTATTCTGGGTTTGGTTGGTTTTTTTTTCGTGGCTCTTACAAGCTCTAAGTTCATGATCCGAGTCCTTCAAATCAGCCAAGGTCTCATAGCACAGTTTCATCAACCAGTGATGCTGAAAGGCAGAGATGAGGCTGTTATACTCTGCCATGAACTTTATGGTCAGGTTACCGGATTAAATTTGAATGGACAATTAGGAAAAGGTCATGTCTGCTTCCTCTGGGCTGTTAAATACAAGACACAATCATATGCAACAGCTTCACATTGGTACCAGCCCTGTACCTACATGTGAGCAATAACACAATTTCCAGTTCTTACCTAATAAATTATTAGAAGCAGCAGCTTCCTTCCAAAAGGCTGGAAGAAGCAGGCTTTGGTTTTAAATTCCCTCAGTTCTGCAGATTACTATTTTGGATGAAATGGTTCCTCAACAGAATCAGTGGTACTTTTTGATTATTTCAGATTAAATAACACCAGATTTTCACTGCTCATTACTGTAAAATTTGCCCTCACAGCAACCACAAGCAAAGGAACACCACAATCAGAAACTGAACCATTGTCCCTCTGGGTTGAATATTTTAAAGACATTTGAAGACAGGAGCACATTGGGAATTTCTTAGGCACTCAACTTGTCAAAACTCCCAATAAATACTGTTACGCACATTTCAGTCACGTTAAAAAAAGTGTTCAGTAGCGCAGTGACTAATATTGTTAACAATAACTATACACACAGACAAAATCATAAACAATTAGGGTTATCCTACACTGGATGGTCGACCTAGGAAAACATAATGGGATTTTTGTTTTCCTCATGCTGCTTCTCTTCCAGAAAAAGAGTCCATCAAGAGCTGAAGCAAAGGCACTTCGTGACATTTCTCCCTGGTGGTCTGGTGATGGTGCCTGTTCTTTCTAAAACCTGGTTAGCAGGTGATTATTTTACTGAAATATAAGTGGATTTGGGTGTGGGTGGGTGTGGGTGGGTTTGTTGTGTTTTAATTGAAAAGAGCGTGTTACCATAGTCCTTCAAGGGATAAACAAGAGGACATATTACCTTAGTCGGAGTACAAACCTGCCCTTAACATGCTCCACCTTTCCCATAATATCCTTCTTTTAAAGCACAGTAACTGAACCGTTCTGTATAATTTTTTTCCTAATTGCATTGAATAGCGATGACAAGATCAGAGCCTGCAGTGTGGTTCCTTGATGAAGCTCATTTTTAAGCTCCAATCTTGGTTCCAGTTCAGCTTCATTCTTCTTTAAAGTCAAAACTACTTTTTCAAGCATGAACTATTTCAAGATTTATCACAGCACTGCCGTACAAAGGCTGTGACTTCGTGTCTAAGAGTGGACTTGCAGGGTGGTCTGAGGTTTAGATTCAGGAAACGTATTCCTATCTTACGCCAGTTTTAGGTTTTGTGGTTTTGGTTGATTTTTGGTTGGGTTTTTTTTACTTTGGACAGGTTCTGCTACTGGAAGAGAGAAGATGGGACTTATGCGCACCAGATTTACCATTTAGATGGAGAGATCAGATGTGATCTTCCTCCAAATAGCATCACAAGTAACTTCTTTTTCTTTCAGCAAACGACATCCTTAACTTTAGACAAATGGATCAGCCCACCCCTGCTCAGTGAAATCTCATAAGCAGGTGCTCAGATCCTGAAGAAGTTGAGTCTTTGCCCGAATCAAGCATGAATATGCATAATGGTTGAACGGTTTGGCTGTCAGTATAGGATTATGCAAATTGCAGACTACACACACAAATGAGTTGCCACTCCTTGATTCACAATTAATCACTTCAACCATTTCTCCATCTGCCTTTGTTCCACTTTTATTGTTCTTTTCATTTCTCTAGTATATCAATCTGCATGTTTCTGCAGGGGAACAGTTGCATTAACTCAGTCTTGTAAATAGAAAGCAAATTACACTACAAATTCCAAACTTTTGGAAATTTGAGATCCTATTTCTCATGGAAAAGCTTTTTCTCTGAATTTAGCAGATAAATTTCTCTCCTCTCTCTAGGTCGGGGAACTTCCCAAAGGAAGCTGGCGCGGTAGCAGAGGTGATCAAGCAGAGATACTTCAGCCCAGGCAACAGAAGAGGCTTCATGCCAAATGCAACATGTGATTAGCATTCAAAGTCAGAAAAGCTGGCTGCATCAGAAAAATGTCATTTAAACTCAGCAAGCACCTGTCAGGCCAACAGTACTGCTCCGAGACTTGTGATCTGTACACTGTCCAGAGCATTAGTTGATCTGTATTTCAAATTGCAGTACACTGAAAATCTCTCTCTCTCTCATTCTCCTCTTTTTCTCCTGACTTATCTTTGCCTGGGTTCGCCTATGTGAAATTTCTGATCTGCCTTGAGTTCTTCTTGCGCTTAAGTTCACTTGGCCTTTGGAAGTGAGGCTCCCAACATCAGACAGGGAGGTTCAGTCTTTACTAGGATGAGTCACTAATAATAATGATGGTAGGAGGGAGAGAAGACTGGGATCATGGCTGGAAAACGAGGCTTTGCGGATAATAACTGAGTGCAGTTAAGGCTCAAGTGGTTCAGCAGCTGGCTCAGCACTCCCATTATGGCAAAGAGGCTGCTGCAATGCTGTAACTAGCACAGTAATTTACCAGTAGGTGCCTGGTATTCAGTGCACATCTTTTCATCCATATGGAATAACTGCACATTTGCTCAGGGTTTGCTTTCTCAAACTGTGGGTTGCTTTGACTCGTTAAAGTACGGGTTGCTTCCAGTTAGCAAAGTATAGGTTGCTCTCAGCTGTTGAAGTATGGCTGCTGGGAAAGGCGTGAGCAGTTTCTTTTGCGTCTGATCAAAGTAAGAGCAGTTGTGGTAGCACCAAAACTTCAGAGGGGGAGTTCAAGGGCTTGCGCTCACCTGGGCAATGGCCGACACGCACCGTTTTCTGCTGGGATTGTCACAGGGCACACAAAGGATTGGCCCACGAAGACCTCTGGCTCTGCCACCTTGTCACAGGTTCAAATGCGGTGCAAGCCTCTATCGGAAAGAGCTGCAACTTCAGACAGGTCCGTTTGAGGTGCTAATTTTTGCCTCAGGCAGTATTCCCCAAAATACTGAGTCCTGTGGCACCTGAGGTGGGCAGCTGTCCTACCACAGGAGCTGTTAGGCTGCTGCAGATGGGTGTCTCTACTATACAGAGGTTTGTGACACCCAAGAACGTTGACAATGAGAAGTAAGGTGGTTTTTCTTTTTCACTTAGGGGAAAATTAAATGGCTTCTCTCCTTCCAGATGGTGAATAAGTTTTCAATAAAGCTTTCCGTAACAGCTTTCACCTGCTTTTGAAGAAAAAAAAAAGTCAATAAATCCTTCTGGCTACTGTCCATATTAATGGTGGGAAAATTGTACTTATTAGGTTATCAATTACCACAATTAACTGGCTAATGGCCTGACATACCCTTTTGTGCTCAGGAGATTTGGCTCTTGGCTACATTCATTCAATTTTCTGAAACACGTGAGGTTGCCTTTCCCATAAAGGGAGGAGTTAGGATTTTGCATGGACATCCCCTCTGATTCTTTGTGTTACCCCAAAGAAAACAGGGTACCTAATGAAGGTCATTATCACTGTCCTAGCTAGACTTTTGTTATTAAGAGGACAAATATGTGTGGGGTTCTCTCTTTCCTTTGAAGTAATCAAGCTGGTCAAGAGTGCTGAATAAAAGATAAGAAATATTCCAATTTTTGAAGTGCTTTTTCATTACTATGGCAAGTGCCTCGGAGAGTTATAGTTTAACTGCCCTCTGTGTTAAAGAAGTGTTTCTATGTCAGACTTGCAGATGTCAAAAGTCTTTGGAATAACTATGGGTAAGAAGTTGCTGGAGCCCAATCTCTCCTTCTGCAACCAGGAGGCGGTCAGCCTGTTCCTGTCTCCATGACAACCAGGATTTTGAAATCACCTCAGTGCCTGTATCAGATGATAATTCGTACTAAACACGCTAGAGACAATGGCAGAAAATGGGTGTATCCCAACTCAAGAGGTACATTGAATTAAAACACTTAACCAAGGTGTATTGAAAACTGTATTTCTATCGAGTGCCTTCCAAATAACTCAGACTGGGATGCTCATGACTTGCACTTACAGAATCATAGGATCACAGGACGGTTTGGGTTGGAAGGGACCTCAAAGCCAACCTAGTCCCTCCCTTGCCATGGGCAGGGACACCCCCACCAGCCCAGGGGGCCCAAAGCCCCATCCAACCTGGCCTTGGGCACTGCCAGGGAGCCAGGGGCAGCCACAGCTTCTCGGGGCACCCTGTGCCAGGGCCTCAGCACCCTCCCAGGGAAGGATTGCTGCCTCCCAGCTCAGCTCCAGCTCCCCTCCTGCAGCTTCAGGCCCTTCCCCTTGGCCTGGCCCTCCCTGCCCCGCAACCAGCCCCTCTCCAGCTTTCCTGCAGCCCCTGCAGGCACTGCGAGGNGACTCCACCACCTCCCTGGGCAACCCGTTCCAACGCCTGACCACCCTTTCCAAGAAGAAATTTCTCCTAATCTCCAACCTAAACCTCCCCTGGTGCAACTTGCAGCCGTTCCCTCTTGTCCCGTCACTAGTTATCTGTGAGAAGAGGCTGACCCCCAGCTCACCACAACTTCCTTTCAGGGAGTTGTAGAGGGCAATAAGGTCTGCCCTGAGCCTCCTCTTCTCCAGACTAAACACCCCCAGTTCCCTCAGCTGTTCCTTATAAGACCTGTGTTCCACCCCCTTCACCAGTTTCGTTGCCCTTCTCTGGACATGCTCTAGGGCCTCGATGTCTTTCTTGTGGTGAGGGGCCCAAATCTTCATGACCCTCCTCTGGACTTGATCCATGTCATTCCTATGTTGGGGGACTCAGAGCCGGACGCAGTACTGCAAGCGGGGTCTCAGAGCAGAATAGAGGAGGAGAATTGCTTGGACAGATATCCTTGAATGGAATTAGGAATCACATGTGTGGGATTGCATCATTATTTTAATATGTTGTCATTCCAGAGTGAGAAGTTCCATGGGATCTACAAAATCCAGATTTGCTAGATTTTCCTCATTTTCCCACTCTATATGCACTCAGTTTTCAGAATTAACGAGTCTGACTACTCATAGATACATAGTATGTCTTATGTGCCTAAGGTGAAAAAAATCACCTTTTCAAGAAAGTGCCTCTTATTTTGTTCTGAGCCCTAACAACACATTGGCTGATCTTCCATATGGCTCTAGCAATCTTACAGGAGGTCATGAAAATCAGTTGCAGATCTGAGATGTGAGGTCACAGACTTGTAAGTGAAAGCAGATGGATCAAAAAATCCCCAGATGACGACATTGATGGCATCCCTTGTCCTGGGGCACTAGATGACTACAGAATCAAGGAACACCTAGAGCAGCTACTCCAAACTCACAAGAGTGATGAGAGGTTGACTGTGACTCTCAATGTGAAATGAATTGTACTGCATAAGAAGCAAAGGAGAAAGATAAATGAACTCAAATGCAGTCATGACTTTGAAATATGAAAATAAATTTATTTAAACAGGGGAATGTTAAAATGAATTAAACATAAAAACCCACCAATTCATGGAAGACTTAACAAAATGCTTTATATCCTGTCGCCATCTACTGGATTTGAGCTGCAGCAGGAGAACACGGGAGGGAGCAGACCGCTGAGCCTCTGGGGACATTCCAGGAAAAGCCAGGACACCTACAGAGTGTGGAAACCTCTAGGCCACCAAACCCAAGGTCATGGTCACACATGCTGCAGTCTGCCAAAGATCTGCATACTGCTTCCCATTCCCACCATCATCCCAGGGCACAGGAAGGTGGCTGCTGCCCTAAAAGATGTGTGGCTGAGTTTCTCTAATGGAGGGCAACTGTCACCAGCGGGGTCTCCCCTTGCCAGGGTCACCCAAGGAGGTCTTGAGGGAGGAGGAGTTTTCATGTCAGAAGGTGGCATCTCTGCACTCATGGCTCCCAGGAGTCCACGGGCACGCTGAGTGGGACACCACTGCTGCCCCCACTGCATATACCTCTGGAATGTCTACTGCTAGCACTGAAACTGAGAAACAGGAATCAAAAGGCTTTTTGATCCAAATAGATTTTTCCTCTCTATTTTATTTTTTGGAAGTGGAATCTAAAAACTTTGTGCTTTCTTTACCCCAAAATGTAAGAAGTGAAGAAATACAGTGCCATGCTTAGGAAGGAGTTGGTGGTAAGGCACTGACTTCACCCACGGCACAGTGCTGGGTATCCTGGTTGGTTCCTCTCCTGTCTGTCTGTAACTGAGCCCATATTCTCCAGGACATGTCTCCAGACATCAGTCTACATGACACTTGTGTGAGCCAGAATATTCTCATTCAGTCAACAACAAATCTTTCTCATCCATTAAAACAAGCAAGCAAGCGCTAGAAATCCCTTCACAGCGCAACATTTAAACACTCAGCTTGGAGAGCAGTTTTGCTCACTTTCTTTGTCTTAGTGACCACTCGTTAAATATTTCATACAGTCTGGAGCAGCCTCAACAAAATTTACTGTTCTTCCTGAAAAGCCTTTCTAGTTAATAATTAGCTCTTTAATTAGAGCTAAGCTCATTTTCAAATCTACTTTCTACTTACTATAAGGCCTGGAATTGTTCCAGGCCCTGGGACATCCTAAGGATGTTCTTCCCAACGAAAAATTAACCTTTTTTCCTAAATAAATTATTATGATAATTTTAGTCTTATTTGAGATTAGATAAAACAAAATAAAAACACCCCACAACAACAACAAAAGATGCTTCTCATACAATTTTAGCTGCCTGCAAGAGAGACTTCTATTTTAAATTATCCTTTACTTTTCCTTTATAGAGAATGAAACAGAACAGACACAATCCAAAGATAAAATCCTTCCCTGGGAGGGTGCTGAGGCCCTGGCACAGGGTGCCCCGAGAAGCTGTGGCTGCCCCTGGCTCCCTGGCAGTGCCCAAGGCCAGGCTGGATGGGGCTTTGGGCAGCCTGGGCTGGTGGGGGGTGTCCCTGCCCATGGCAGGGGGTGGGAACTAGATGATTTTTGTGGTCCCTTCCAACTCAAACCATTCTATGATTCATCTCACCTACTCTAGGCATTTATCCTAAACTGCAATAAACTGCTCCATGCGGATTCTGATCTCTTTCTGTTAATTTCCAAAGGAGCTGTTGGCTAAACCAAACCAAAGGTTGGAAGAAGCCTACTGAGAATATTTTTTTTTTTCCAATTTTATTCATGGAAAATATTTCGGAGTGTAATTGTATCCTGATGAAAGGTTGATTATATATGCGTGTAGTTCTAGATGAATGAATAAAGTGTTGATTGGTTAAGAATAACTGAGTGTCCTGGTGTGAGGAAAGATGATTGAAAGTAGACCTGAAATCAACCTTGTCTTCAAATTAGCAAGCTAGTACTCTATAGACTCAATAAAATGAAATTAGTTAAATTGCATTCTATCTCGATACTCTAAAATCTAGCAGATTGGAACACCTAGTTTTTAGACAAAGTTTCAGCTTTTCAAAATCTAAAAATACCATATCTGATTTCTAAAATTTCCCTATCTCTGTCCATTCTTATCTCCAGGGCCAAACTACCTATTTATGCTCCTTCTTACCTGTTCTAGGCTCTGGGCCAAAGCAAAGCTACGTTTGCTTTAGCTATCTGCTGAATTTTCAGAATAGTGACTTGCAGGGTCAGAAGCATCGTGGGTGCTTGTTCTCTGCAGAGACAAACCTTGCACTTTGTCAAAGTCCATGAAGCTGTGTACACTTACACAGATCTGAATTAATCCTGAGAAAAAAATAGGTCTTAATATATATCCATGAACCAAGAATTCACTTTACTGGGGCTCCATGCCTTTTTCCTAAGCATATACTTTTCTCTCACTGATGGGTAAAGGATTATCACAATATCAATCATCTGTATGCATGAGCAGACCACCTGTCTGGTGATTTCTCTTCTGACGGGTTGGGTCAAATATTCAGTTTATTTGAGAGTAGGAGAATGAGTTCACAGACTCTTTATATTAGTTTGCCCTTCAGGTGTGCCCAGGCTGGCTCTTCTATTGCCAGGCCAGCCTGCGGGGCAGGAGGATGCTGTACTGCCAAGGCTTTGCTGAAAGACAGAGCTATCATAACATGGTCTCCTTCTGCCTCCTGAGCATCACTTCAGGCTAAGAATGACATTCGGAGATGCAGGGTATTCCAGGTGACAGCACTAGGAAAGATAATCTAAACCCGACAGGTTCATTCAGCTTAAATATATAATTAAGTCCTCAATGGATCTTCTGATTTTGATTGATTAAAGGCACTGTCACTTTTATGGGTCTCCATCGTAGGGTAGCTATGGAAACATTGGAAAAAAAGAAGGTCGCGGTGAATGGGTGGGCTCTGTAACATAATTTTCTGCATAAAGCACAGATTGCCTCACTTTCAGGGATCTGTCTTTTGTGGGGGGATGGCTTGATGTACCCAGATGTAAGGGAGTAAATCCTCATGGATTAAGGGGTGAGTGAGGTGCCCATTTGGGAGACTCTGAATCCTTTTGCTGCATCAGCACCAGCATTGGGTGAGACAGCAGAAATTTGCCCCAGCTTTTCTGCCCTCCCTAAAGGGGACTGTGAGAAAAAATAGTGTAAATATTGCAAGATATTTAGGGTTCTGAGGCACAAAGGAGGTACCATGTACCAGCTGTTTGGCAGTATCTATCCATGCAGACTTAATGTGAATGAGTGTGCAATAGCTTATCCCTGAGTGAAAACGCTTCTGGCATATATGAAAGGGGGAAAATGTGGGACTACACATACCATACAAAGCCTGGATTGAAGTCAGTGACATAACTTCCTCCTTATTACCCTGTCTGAAATGCTGACCTGCCCCTTTGCTGTCTTTTTACCTCGTTAAATGTTTGCAAACCTTTCCCTCCAGGGGCTCAGAGGTCAGGGCCCACGTCCATGTCCTTGTAATAACTGTGCTAACATGACGGGTGGGCAGTGTGGGGAAGGTAGACACAAACGTTCTCCTACTATTAAGATATTTCTTGAAAAGGTAATTCAAACACTAACCCTGAAATTATAGCCATCCCCAGATCTCAGAAGGAGCCATTTATGGTAGAGGCGTAAACCCAGTAGACAAGAGATTTCCATCATCTAATATCAGATGTGGTCATTCTTCTGACCCCAGAATGGTCTAAATATCAAACATGTTTTGCAACCTGCAAGTAAAAAAGTGGATGGAAGAATAGATATTGCAAAAGGCAAATATTCACAGCCGCATGCATTCGTACAAAAATTAAGGTTGTTGAGATGAGAAGCAGTTTTGCCTTTGGTTTTTCATTTCATCAGAAGAAGGTCCCATAATGATTATCCCGTAATCCTCTAAATTATACCGCATAATAGGGCACTGGGAGAATGGAGGCAAGCAGAGCACCTACACTTACCCTGGAAAAGGTTATCACTCTCACTGTTCTGCCTTTATGACTATTTTGATATTTGCAATTAGAAACTCAGCACTGATTATGTCCTATGCACCAACTAGTAAATGTCAAGGTCTGATCTGGGAATTGAACATGCGCGTAAGTACTTGAAGTTTTTTAAAATTTCCTTTTACACTGGGGCCTGAATCTTTGATTTTGCAAACAGCCACAGCCCAGATCTAACTAAACACTTAAGCTTCTGCCTTCATTTAAGTATAGAAAGAGTCCCACTGAAGTCCTTTCAAGTTAAGCACAGACCGAATCAAGACATAGATTATTTAATTAATAGGACATCCCACCAGATGTGAACGCTGGAGCACAGAGCATTTGCTTCTACTGTCAGCCTCTTCGTAAGGCTAACTCCATTAATACTTTCACATCGATGAGCTTGCCAGTCCAGCCAACGAGTCTGCCTGCCTGAAGTCAAGACTGCTGTCAACATATCTAGTCCAATTCAGAACAATTGCTCTCAACCTGCATTTAGCTTTGAAAATTATTCTTGTAGTTCAGACATAAGAAGGGCTTATATGCCTCAAAGCTTTTTTTTTTTCACTCTCCTTATCAGAAGGTTTTAAAAAAAACCCCAAACCAACCCAACATTATTCTTCCCACAAACTCTGACTTGTTGATGAATGCTACTGAAAGCCACTATTAACACTTTAATCTGGAATCATAGAATCATAGAATTATAGAATCATAGAATCATAGAATCATAGAATAGTTTGGGTTGGAAGTGACCTCAAAGCCCATTTAGTTCCCACCCCCTGCCATGGGCAGGGACACCCCCTCACCAGCCCCTGGTGCCCAAAGCCCCATCCAATCTGGCCTTGGACACTGCCAGGGATCCAGGAGCAGCCACAGCTTCTCGGGGCACCCTGTGCCAGGGCCTCAGCACCCTCTCAGGGAAGGATTTCTTCCTAATATCTCATCTCAATCTCCCCTCTTTTAGTTTAAACCCATTTCTCTTGGCCTGTCCCTCTCTGCCCTGGAACCAGCCACTCTCCGTCTTCCCTGCAGCCCCTTCAAGCACTGGTAGGTCGCAATTAGGTCTCCCTGGAGCCTTTTCTTCTCCAGGCTGAACAAGCCCAACAAGCCGTGTCCTCGTAGGAGAGGTGCTTCAGGCCTCTGAATAGGAAAGAGGGTTTTGGAAGACCCTCATGAAATCCAGCATGATATGGCAAAGCATAGCAAGATAATCATCAATGTGAGGAACTTGATAGGAATCCATTAATGCATCACCTGGGATACAATGACACCAGAAAGCAGAAGAAGTGTAATTTATGTAATTTATCTGCCTCCAGTCTACCAAGGACTGTAATAAAGTCACTAGAAGCTGCTGGTCTCTCTCTTTGTCCATCCAGAAGTTAATCCTTCCACACTAAGGTCAGTAAAACCATTGCTTTTCCATGGAGTGAAGGCACTGTGTGAAATCCTCATTATCTGGTGTTTACTTGACCAGCTCCATCAGTTTGACAGTCAGGTAGGTTGGTTTCCCCCCTGATCCTTCTGTCTCCAAATTATTGGCTCTGACATTAAAATGGATTTAGTATAGTCCACAGCCTGAATTTTCAAAGCCTTTTGTCTTCCATGAGGTGGAACTCCCTTTCTGGTAATGAGTCTTTTAGAGGTCCTTACTGCTGTGGTTATGTCAGTTCATCCGTTTTAATTTACATACCAAATGCCTACTACATGCATTGTAGTTTTATTAGAGATTCCTTTACTCTTTTCGCTTCTCTCCCTGAATTCCCTCCCTTTCCCTCCTGCACCTCTCTTATTTCACAGTTGGTTAACACTGTTACCTGTTGCTTGTTTAGGGCTCTTCATGCTGCTATCTTCATGCACTGCGTGGGATGGGATGGTGTGGGACAACATGGCATGGCATCGTTTGGGTGGAGGGTCTGGAGGGGCAGGTGTATGAGGAGAGGCTGAAGGCCTTGGGCTTGTTCAGCCTGGAGAAGAGGAGGCTGAGGGCAGAGCTCATGGGGCCTCCAGCTTCCTCCCGAGGGGGAGTCAAGGGGCAGGCGCTGATCTCCTCCCTCTGGGGCCCAGCGACAGAACCCCAGGGAACGGCCTGGAGCTGCCCCAGGGGAGGGTTAGGGTGGGGATGAGGAGAAGGTTCTTCCCCCAGAGGGTGGTGGGGCCCTGGCACAGGCTCCCCAGGGCAGTGGTCACCGCCCCGAGCTGGGCTGAGTTCAAGCAGCGTCTGGCCAACGCTCTCAGCCATCTGCTGTGATGGGGCTGGGCCTGTGTGGGGCCAGGAGTTGGGCTGGTGGGCCTTGGGGGACCCTTCCAGCTGGGGAGATTCTGTGATTCTATGATTCTATGGCACAGATGGTTGGGATGTGTGGGATGCTGGTGAAGGCTGCCAGCAGGAGAAGCATGTGCCTGTGCAGAGGAGGAAGGGGAATGGGGTGCTGACAATCCCATGTCTGTGGCACGAGAGGATTTGTACGTATTCCCTCACTTGTTATTTAGGGCTTTTGTCACTTGGCTGTGAGCAGTGTGGAACGTTCCGGCAGGACATCCTTACCGTGATGGAGATGTTTCTTACATATGTGTGCAGGCACATAGATGTTTGTGGGTGTGGGGTTTTTGAAGAAAGAGCCACTCTTTGGCTCGTTATGGTTCTTTGTATTTCCCCTCCTCCCTCCCCCCTCTCCTGAACTGGACTGTTTTAGAGTCAAACTTGGTGCTCTGCACCATGCTGCGGCAAGAGGGATATCAAATATTTAATAGAGTTTCAGGTGTTTCTCCCACATTATCAGGCATGAAAAAAAATGTTCTGTCACTTGTAAAACGCCAGCAGTGTGACATGTCCTTCCTGCTCGAGGTTTCTTTTGGCAAGGGAGTTGCCTCTTCTAAAAAGGGGCACAAGGCTGCCTGGAAGGATCGTATCATATATTAGTTATTTATTAACTCTCAGAAGATATAAGTTTTAAATAATGTACAAATTTGCCTTGCAGGTCTGATAACATATGCACAGGCACTCATAAAGGTATTTAAAAATGTTTCAGACTCCCAACAGCAATTGGCAAACATTGTTTAAATCTTCCTGGCATGACTTTCATCAATCAGATGTAGACGTGAAGAATTAAGACACTTCTCCAATCAACCATAATCGTGGTAAACACCATGTAGATTTGTCTGTTCTCTCTCTGTTTCTACCATCTCTGTATAATGCATGGTTGGTCTGAAAGGCAAGAATTTTACACGGAGCTTCAACAGGAGGAGGTGATTATGCTGGGTGTAAGGAACGGACTCACTCTCACCTCTGGCATTCTTTCTCTCCCCACTTGTCTAAAACAGGTGAAACTACAATCTGTTGAAACCAGAGGAAAATCACATTTCCTCACTCGGTCCAGCGTTCAACTCCAGGGCAAAGAAACTGCCTTACACAGAGGCAAAACTGCAAATAAAAACAAATAAAAAAGTTGAAAACATGGTGTCAGCAGAATATGTCTGGAAATACAAGCACGCAGCAGGAGAGGCTTTTCCGGATTGCTGCATCCTGCTCTACAGTCTGCAAATTCACAACATTGATAAATGGGGAAGAACCCTACAGGAGGCTTGAATATGTATCTCTGGCTGAGAAATCATGGAGTTAAAGCTGTTCCACTGAATACAGCAAAAGAAACAGGTCCTCTACGCGTGGAACAAAAGGTACTAATGGGCCACTCGATGCAAACACTAAAGGTGTGAGGCACTCCAGTGGATACAGCTCAGAGCTAGAGAAAATTTCAGGCTAGAAATAAGGTGAACGTTGTTAATAATGAAGGTAATTAACCAGCGGAGCAGCCCCTCAGAGGATGTTGTGGTTCCTCTGTCGTCGGCAGTTTTAAATCAGGACTGGATAATTATTTTGCAAATGCTGTGCTTTAATACAAAATGGAATTGCTTCAGGGAAGTCCTGCAGCCCACGTTACACAAAAGCGGAGACTGTACGGTCCCGATGGCCCCCTTGGCTCCACGTCAGTGATCTGTGGGAATCTGAGCACGGAGGTAGGGTGACATCTCACATCTTTCTGTTTGTCCCAGCGCTACACCTTGTGGCTTTATTTAGCAGAGCCAATTCTTCCCCTGGCTCCTGCCAAAGAAACATACTCTTGTGGTAAAAATTATTTGACCAACTACATAATTTCTTTATTTTTCATTACATTTGGGGCTTCTCTAACAACACAACTTTTGTTCCAAAGGAACAGAATTAGACATCTAATGATAGAGAATTGCTGCATAACACTGCATAACAATTTAATTTTAGGTCTGGCTTTTCTCCCTGTAAATGACAAGAAATCAACGACTGTTCTGTCAGTCAGACTGTCATATCTGTGAGAGGATGAGAGTCACATCCTTTCTTAGAATTGTTGAGGGAATAATAGAAAAAAGGATTGGATAGGACCTCAAGAAATCATGTGGCCACTCATAGCATCACAGAATCCCAGACTGGTTTGGGTTGGAAGGGACCTCAAAGCCCATCTAGTTCCACCCCCGGCCATGGGCAGGGACACCCCCCACCAGCCCAGGCTGCCCAAAGCCCCATCCAACCTGGCCTTGGGCACTGCCAGGGAGCCAGGGGCAGCCACAGCTTCTCGGGGCACCCTGTGCCAGGGCCTCAGCACCCTCCCAGGGAAGGATTGCTGCCTCCCAGCTCAGCTCCAGCTCCCCTCCTGCAGCTTCAGGCCCTTCCCCTTGGCCTGGCCCTCCCTGCCCTGCAACCAGCCCCTCTCCAGCTTTCCTGCAGCCCCTGCAGGCACTGGGAGGGGCTCCAAGGGCTCCCCGCAGCCTTCTCTGCTCCAGGCTGGACCAGCCCAGCTCCCTCAACCTGTCTCCAGAGCAGAGGGGCTCCAGCCCTCGCAGCATCTCCGGGGCCTCCTCTGGACTCGCTCCAGCAGCTCCGTGTCCTTCCTGTGCTGGGGACCCCCGAGCTGGAGGCAGCACTGCAGGGGGGGTCTCAGCAGAGCGGGGCAGAGGGGCAGAATCCCGTCCCTGGCCTTGCTGGTCCCGCTGCTGGGGATGCAGCCCTGGACTTGGTTGGTTCCCTTTAGTCCTTACTGCCTGAGCAGACCCTGAGCAGTCTGGTCTCAGACTGGATATAAAATGCAAACTGTTCCAGTTGAGACATCCAGGAGGTGATGATGGCAACTGCTCAGTCAGTTATGCTTTAGGTGCTTTCCATGTAGGAACCAAGCAGCCACAAGAGCACTCTTCATTGTATGTAACTCCATCAGCCCCAGCAAGCTGTTCCAGCAGATAGAGAAATGCTGCAGGAAAAGCTTGGCTAAACTCACTTGCCTGTAGCCAAATGCAAAGGAAAACTTCAGGCCAAAAACTTTCACCCAAGAAATGAGGCATTCTTCCTTGCTACCAAGAAGCAGTCTCATTTTGTAAAGTCCAAATCTCTCAGGAACCCCTGATGACCAGCTCTCCTAATTAAATTTTATGAGTTAAAAGACTAACCAGGAAGCTGCTGCCTTAGTCCAAAAACGTATGTAGAAAATAGCAGGGATGAGGAACAGCAAACACAGGTAAAGCCTTTTGCCTATGGAGTATAGCAAGTTCACACCCAAATATCTGGTTTTGGGATATGCATTTAAAGCTTATTCTGGTCCCTCACTTCCCCTCTTGCTGTACCGCAGGAGACAGAAGGCAATGTCCAACCTTTGCTATAACTGTCCCTGCAAAACGATAGTGGCTGTGAAGGAGGACTATGCATCACTGTTCTTGGACAGAGGCTGCTTCCAGTAAGACCCTTGTGAATCATGACTGAGACCAGACCAAGGGTCACAGTTGCCTAAATAATGGTTTGAGCTGATTTTGGTTTCTTAACTCAAGCATAGAGCCCCCCAAAAATCCCTGTGCATCTTTACCTGGGATTCTTGTTTGCATTTGGAAAACTCTTCAGCTACAGCAAATCTGCCTCGGTGCGGTGCCCAGATAGCCCCAGCCCAAGCCTGCAAGAACAAGCAACACAGCAGAATGACACAAATCCCATGTGTTGAAATAGTGCCACAGCACAGAAAAGAAAACAAGATTCATGCAAAAGGAAGTGGAGAAGGAGAAATCAAAGAGCAGTGAGAGAAATGCTGCAGGTGAAGGTCTAGGGACAGGGACACCTGGACTCTGTATCCGGCCTCCTTCAGCATTTCTGAATTTTATGCAATGATTATTTAACGTAAAATGTGTAAATGAAAGAGGGTTAGGAACAAGAACTCAGTTTCAGAGGCAGTACCTCTGGACTCTCTACACAGCAGGAGGCAGAGAAGGTCTTCCACGCAAATTCATCTGAAGCTTAGTGAGCCGCTGTCTCCTTGGAAGGGAAGGGAAAGGAAAATTGACAGCGCATGGCTTACAAAGACTTTATACCAGGACACTTTATTTTTGGGCTTTGGTTTCTTCTTTTTTTTTTTTTACTTTCTGTACCAGAATTCAACTCTAAATTGATTGTTTATGTCCTTCTTGATGGAATCCCTGTGGGCAATCCGTTTTAGTGGATTGGGATTGCACCAGATGTGGATATGATTTGTATCGAATCTGGATGCTACACAAGCCAGTGTTAAATTTTCATTTAATTTGCAGACCAAATTAGCCTCATTCACTTGGTTTGGTTCTCCATCCTGCCATGAACTTTTTGGACAAGTAGAAAGAAAGATGGGAAAAACAAAAGGTCAACATAATTTGAAAAGACCTTACAAAATACAGAGAGCCTGGCAGAATTGTTTGCCTTTGCTATATATCTTTATTTCTTCTTTTGGGGTTAGTTTTAGACTCTGTACTTTGTGTTGTAGAGGGATAAGTTTGTGTTTAGGGACAAAGCTGAACACCAGACATGTACAGAAACAGGTTCTGGTATGCTGCTTTAGCAGGTAGCCCTTGGTGATTATACCTAGCCACAGGAAGGATGGTGGAAAAGAAGATGTGACTGTTGCAACTGCAAACAGAACCACATGGGAACTGCTCCTGAGCTGGAGGCTCTGGGGCAGCATGGCCAGTCTTTGTAGATATCTAAACAACAAGGGTTGACTGATGTCCATCTAATCTTCATAAATTAGCTAGCTGCTGAGAACTTAAATTGTCAGAAGATTTCAGCACACAGTGAATTCCCAAGCAAACTCCATTGGCACAGCTTGAAGGTGTGAATCCAGACTCCAGAGAATGTTTGGGAGCTGGAACTACCAAACCAGCAAAACCGGCTATCTCACACCACTGTGTTTTCTTCAGCGGGGGATGTTTTTGCAAATCACAGACATTTTATGCATACAATAAATTATCTCTGTGACTAGAAAGTGAAATACCATCAAGGCATTGCCAATACAGATGCAGATCAAAAAAACTGGTTTTAATTTGTTACTCCATGACTGACAGACTCTAGGTTGGGAAATGAGTCCAAGAGTGGAGCCGTCTCCAACAAGAAATGTAAAAACAGTTTGATAAATGGGCATTGGAGATGACGCAATGTGTCGGTGAGATGGTGATGCTGGCTCCAAGCAGTGAATCGTAAAGACTCTTATAGGGGTACCTCTCCAACCAGAATCAAGACAAAGAAAACGTAACCGGATTTGAGATCTGATACCAGATTTGAGAGGAAGAAGAAATATGTTTTTTCGGTCCACTCAAGCCAGAAAAGATTTGTGATGGTATCTATGGACTCTAATCATAGACCAGAACCCCATTGTCTTGGGCTTGGTACAAAACAATAATAATGCAAATCTTTACCCTAAATTGTTCATAGCACAAGGACAGCTGGTATTTACTAGTGTAAATTCCTCTTCGTTTCTAAGGCTCACAAATCCTTTCTTCCCCACAAACTCACTACTTTTGTGACAGCAAATACTGCTCTACTTTTGCCTTTTTGCTTCTGCATCCTCAGTAATGTATCTCAAGGACTTTTAGCATGCTAACAAAGTCTGAATAGCTCTTCTAGCAAAATACACTGGACTCTCTGTTTCCCAAACAACATCTGAGAAAGATAAGATAACACGATGATTGTAGGTTATGTATTTAGGGATTAGCTGCTGTGTGTGGAATCCCCAATTCTCTCCCTATTATGGTAGTGCAAGATAAGGGCCAGATTTTGCACCTCTGCTAATTTCTTTTCACTTACCGTACCCATGCAAAAAGAGATAACCTTTATTCTGTTATCAGGTATCAGCTGCTATATCACGTAATTGCAATCCTCTCAATTAATATGTACCATACTAAAAAGAACCAGGGATCACAGACCCGTCTAGAAAGGTAAAGAGAACATTCCTGAGATCAGCGGCAAGGAGGAGAGGGATTTAAATGGTGACAGTGCAATCACTGTGTTAAGGAATGGCCAGTTTGACTACAATCTGTCTACTGGATCTATGGTTCATACATGTTTTCTTTTACCATGGAAATAAAATTGATCCAGCAAACGTAATTTTGATCCTAGCGTAGTTGTACCTGTGATTGATTGCACTTAGCTGAAGGTTGGGGACTGGAAAGAGCCAATGGAAGGGTCTGAAGGTGGTTGTGGATATTGTCTAAAGGAAAACTCTGAAGTTTTGAAGAGGTCAGTCCTGGAAACAAAAAGGTTAAGAAGGTTGGGACTCTACCAGCTTGTTAGGAGACAACAACAATGTAATCATCCCTGCAAAGAGGGCTTCTTACAAAAGCTTCTTCGGCACAATGGCTAATGAGGCCTCATCCTGCGGGACGTGGACTCTGCTATGTGACTGAATCATGGATGTTGGGATGGGACCGTGAGATGACGCATTTAAAGGGCTTCAAAAACATGTGTTGGCCACAGCAAGAGTGAGTTGATTCCTCAGCAGCGAGCCGTGTCAAGAGGCTGGCCAGGGGCCAGCAGAGGGGGAAGCTGTCACCAGAAGGAAGCTGTCACCTGCGAAGGAAGCCTTACCGCAGCTGTCACGCTAAGCCAGCAGCCTGTAACATTTGATTGCAGAGATAAACAAGGTAGGGAAAGTGGCATGTTATATAAAGAGGAATCAGGAATAATTAAGGAATAATTCCAGAATTAAGGGTTTGTATCACGGGGTTGATACGTACTTTGTACCTGGGGACAGAAGGAAGCCTGGGATGAAGCTGGCAGCTTACCTGCAAAATGAATACCCACAGGCACGTGGATGAGACAAGATAGGAGTATCAAGAACACTAAACTTCACTTTTTAACAGCCCACTCAGCCTTGTGATCTGTCCATTTCTTACGTCTGGCACCACCCTGTCACGGTAGATTGATGCTCCATAATCTTGGCAAGACCCACGAGCCAGAAGCTGAAGGTACATTCTGCTTAATGTACTTGACATTATGTTTAGACAATGGGTCGCGCTGGGCTGCCAGATTTTAAATGCTGAAACTGGTGATGGTCCCAGAAAGATGAATTGGTATGTCTACTGAATGAGATGTGGGAGGCCTGCTGTTCAAGTGATGCTGTGGCTCCACGCGCATACAGCAGGCAGAGGAATTTGGGTCCGGATCTACAGTGTGTACATGAAATATCATTATGTGTGCATTACTAATTTTTTTTTTCCAGACATCTGGCAGCCAAGGATTGCTGCACATCTGGAAAAACATCTAGGAAAAGCCACGCTACCTGTGCATTTCTGTAACGTGTGGATTTCAGTCAGATAGTCCATAATGCTCATGCTATGCATGATAAACGGTGTCTCTGGGGCAAAACCACTTCTCCCATCTAGAATTATGGCACACAAGAGAAAATGTCTCCTTTACAGCCAAGGTCAGCTGTAATGCGACACAGCCTGAGAACCTGCAGGACACAAACCGGCTTCCCTGTGGGCTGCATAAAAACTCGGGAGCTGTCACGACCCGAGCTGCCATGCGATTATTAACTCAGACTGGTGCAATGATGTCTGCCACAGAAATACCTTTAACTGCAATGAAAACTTGCACTGGGAGCTGCACTGGTGCAGAGATAAGGTGAAGTCTCATTGTCCCCAGCAGAAATTTTCAGTTTTTTTCTTAGTGTGTTGAATGACTGAGAAGCTTCTGGTGGAGGGACGGGTCCTTTTACAAACTGCACTGGCACAGATTGTGCAGAAACATGGTCACGCTGCCTCCCCTTAACTGCTTTTCCCAAAGCACTCCTGAGCAGGTATTCTTGGAGAAGAGGTTGAAAACCAGTGCTTGAGGTTCGGCAATTTATTACCAACTCCTGCCCCATAAAGGTAACAAAAGCTGGCACAAAAGACACAACAACAGTTGCTAAATGACAAGATGGAGCAGCCCACACGGAGCATGGGGGGAGAAGCACAGATGGCAGAGAAGGGCTTGCAGGAGACTGCGGGAACACGGTCAGAATGCAAATCCCACCCAAGCATTTCGGTAAATAATTTGCCTAATAAAAAAGCAGTTTAGTTTTAGAGTCCTGGAAGTCTTTTCATGTTACTACCCCACACACTGAACACGAAACTGGGAGAGATTACAGCTGTGTCCTGCAGGGTAAGAATAAACAAAGGATTTAAAAATAAATCCTTATTATAATCTGAGAGATAAAGCCAGCTCTTCTGGAGGAAAAGCCAGGTGGAATAAATGGTTTCTTCATAATTCACAGAGAACCAGGAACAATTGCTGCTTTGAGAACGAAGCAAACGCTGCTCTGTTTCTGCCATGGGTTTCACTGCTTGGAAAA
>VWZZ01007621.1:222225-233948 GCA_013399095.1 Psophia crepitans
CTGGGGCCCCCCGAGCTGGAGGCAGCACTGCAGGGGGGTCTCAGCAGAGCGGGGCAGAGGGGCAGAATCTCCTCCCTGGCCCTGCTGCCCACCCTGGGTTTGATGCAGTCCAGGACACGGGTGGCTTTCTGGGCTGCCAGCGCACACTGCCGGCTCATGTTGAGCTTTTCGTCAACCAGCACTCCAAGTCCTTCTCCTCAGGGCTGCTCTCCATCCATTCTCCACCCAGTCTGGAGTTGTGCTTGGGATTGTGCCGATGCACATGTAGGACCTTGCACTTGACCTTGTTGAACTTCATGTGGCTTTCAGATCCCATCAACTGCTGTGTGAGCTGAGCTGTCCTTCTAAGGGGGATTTCACAGCAAAACTGCCTCCCAGCATCAGTCTAAGTGGAACCCACGTGGCAAATAAGGGGCCTTTTTGATGCTTCATGTGGGACGGTAATGAGTGTACACTGAATAGCCTTGGACACCAAAGTTTTTGAGGATGGATTTGTTTCCAAGCAGTGAGAACTCACCACTTTTGAGGTCTGAGCACGGGCTAAGGACTGCGCTCACAACATAGCAGGGACTAAGTGAGGTGTCTCCCTCCTTCATGGCAAAAGAGGGTGACAAGAGACAAAAGTGCCGTGAAGGGTGACGGGGATGGCTGTAGCACTGCCCTGTGCCCCTGACCTACAGTTGCACATTTCACCTGTTGCAGACCCACAGCACCACCTCATCATTTGTTTGACCACAGAGGACTTTCTGGAGAAGATGGGTTTTGTTGAATCACCTCAAGAAGAAAGCGCTGTAAGTATTGATCTGCAATGGGCTGCAGCAATCTCTTCAAACGTGACAAAAAGCACATTTTTTCCCTTATAAAGTTTTTTGTTTAGCAATGCTTTAGCTAATAGGAAAACTGATGACACTAAGAGAAGGGTTCACGACTGTATATGTTGCTTCCTGCAAGTCAGAGGCTCCCACCAAAGGAATTTTATCTTCCTATCTTCCCTTTATCTTCCTCACCTCTTAGAGGTGATTTTCGGACTACTGCATTCAGGACATTTTGGCAAGCTGAAGGTTGAACCAGGTCTTCAAAATCTTTGGGCCCAAGCTTTTACTTTAATCAGAGAATTCTTGCCGTAATGAAAGTGCCAAGTAAGATCTCTTGAAGCCTCCTGCAGAGTCTCACAGCATGTCCTTTTGTGATGGGCTCCCGACCTCCCTGATGGCACCACACAAACGGCGCTATGACCTGATTCCTTTCAGCATTTTGCTGAGGAGACGCAGCAGGGAGAAGTTTCTGTTTTATTTTAATCACTGCTCTTATGCCCTCTCTCTCTAGCTGGGAAGTTGCTGGCTTTCTAAACTATCCAACCCGAGGCAGCAATTTCCTGAGCAATTAGCTCTGGTAGCAAACATCTTACTTGTTTTCCTGGGGTCACGTCAGAATAGGCAGTTAAAGCACTTGCCAAGTAATTTTAGTGGCATCAGATACAAAACTGGTCCCCAGACTGCAGACACCAGGCTAAAGACTGCTCATGGCCATGGTGCATCTTCACCTTTGGCCACAGGACACCAATGCTGCTACTATGTAGGCTGCCTGAGGCTTGGTGGACCTAACTCTCACACCACTGCTGCTCTTGGAAGCGTCAGCAGCATGAAAGAATAAAGCATTTCATCTCGGAGTGCCCCAAAAATGCACCCTTCCCAAACTGCACCCTGCGGCAGAGCTGCCAGAGCCACCCTTCAGCAGCACCAGGGATGGGTTTGTGGGCTGGTTTGTTCATACCAGGAACATGTGGAATGCTGAAAATCAATTAATAGGATCAATCAATGCCCTTGAGCAGGTCCTTCACTCATCCTTGACTAGGTACTTCATTAATTAGAGAGGGCTGAGTTAATGGCACCCACCTCCTCTTCTTGCTGAATCTGTTCTTACCAAAGAGCTGTTTGAAGTGGATATATTTTTTGTCTTAGTAGTTGTGTAAACTTACAGGACAAATCCTTCCAGAGCATGTTCAAAGGCATTAGCAAGGGACTTAACAGCAATATATTTGCTTTCCCCTTATCTGTGTGTTTCTGATTCCTTTACATTGCTAATATGCTTTTAATTTATTTTTGTTTGGCTGCAGCTCGTCCTTTTGTTCTCCGATAATAACGCCGGTTCAAAATCCCAACGCCTGCCTTGGCCTCAGCGAGGTATTGACGTTTTCCTTACCCTTCAATTATTAACCGCGTTGCCGTTGCACTGAATCAAGGTCTTGGACCTTTCATGTGATGCCCTGACAAGAACCGTCTGCTTAATTCTAGCCTGAAAAGCAGCTCGAGTTGAGACTGGCAATACCACCCATCCACGCACGGAAGCTGGAGTGTCTGCAGGCTGGAAAAACGCTTTATTACTGTATATCAGCCTCCGAGCTCAATGCGAGCACCAAAGCTCACACGTTTTATGATACTGCATATTGTCTCTACTAAAATCTCATTATATCTTTGTAGTTACCTCATCCCACTGCGGAATAATGTGTGCTGTTAATGACGCAGCAATGGTTATAAAGTGTCCCCACGATGATTTAAAGCAAAAACAGTTCCCCCCCCCCAAAAGCCTTATAACTAGCACTTACTTTTATGATGGACTGCTCATTCACTTATTAAACATTTATTGTTTCCTCAATAAAAGTAATCTTAGATGTATTCAATTATTAATATAAATAAGGCACAAAATGTGAAACAGCAGCAATCTCATTTTCTTTTTTGCATTAATCTTCTTTCTTATTCAACCATCACAAGAGGAAAGGGGGAAAAGAACCCATTCAGACACACTGAAAAACAAATACGGTTGGCATGAGAAAAGGAAAATTCTTATCTGTATCTGTGTCAGGAAAAAACCTAAATTAAAACTCCTTGGAAACCCATAACGTTTCTGAATATGTGGTGGTGTATTGTTAGTTTGGTGCCCCTAGCCTGAAAATAACTTGTGAAAACGGAGACTGCCACAACTGTTCAGCAAGGGCTGCTTTGGGGATCATAAAATAGGACTGAGACAGCTCTGCAGTGTCTATAAATACAAACACACACATATATATGTAGTTATATGTATTTTTTTATATATATGTATCTGCATGTTCTCATACACACATATGTGTGTACACACACAGAGAAGTTTTCAAGTGTTTGGATGTTAACACAGTGTTCGCTTTAGGTTATTGTTTCTCACATGGAGCTCAGATCTATAAAATGTACATCTTGTTTAGGATCACAGAATCCAAGGCTGGTCTGGGCTGGAAGACACCTCAAAGCCCATCTAGTTCCAACCCCCTGCCATGGGCAGGGAGACCCCCCACCAGCCCAGGCTGCCCAAAGCCCCATCCAACCTGGCCTTGGGCACTGCCAGGGAGCCAGGGGCAGCCACAGCTTCTCGGGGCACCCTGTGCCAGGGCCTCAGCACCCTCCCAGGGCAGGATTGCTGCCTCCCAGCTCAGCTCCAGCTCCCCTCCTGCAGCTTCAGGCCCTTCCCCTTGGCCTGGCCCTCCCTGCCCTGCAACCAGCCCCTCTCCAGCTTTCCTGCAGCCCCTTTAGGTACTGGAAGGCTGCAATTAGGTCTCCCTGGAGCCTTCTCTTCCTGAGGCTGAACAACCCTTTGGATCAATATTTATGGGATCATAGCAAGAGTTTTGGTGTTAGTATCTGTCAAGTAGCCACAGATTAGCACATCTCCAGGTACCAGCTGAGGGCAGCGTCTGTGGTGGTCATGGACACTTCATGTTGGTTCTCCTGTGGTAATTAGGAAGAAGTTAAGTTTCCATTGCCAGTCCATTGGTGTATCTGAAATAAATTTACAGACAGTTGATCCTGTGAAACTCTATTTTTTGTTGTATCTGTTTTCACTCCATGATATCGGTCACACCCTTGACACAGATAGCTACATGCTCTTGGTGTCACATCAGCTGAACGGAAGTTACAAGCTGAGTCTTGCACTAGGCAAATTTTCAAGTTTTATTTGAATCTTTTCAGGCTTTTTGTCTAGATTTAGATGTGATTTGGTAGTTTGGAGTGATATTCTACTCCACAACCAGCTAGCATAAAATCGTTTTACATTTACATAGAAGACGTCATTTGTGCTTGATTTGCCCCTTCTATTCTCCCATTTTGCAGATGTATCTTATAGAGGAAGATGCTTGGAGGATAGGAAGGGGTGACTGTCTTCCAGCTCTAATATTTCTAATGTACTCAAACTGAGAAGGAACTATGCAACATGAAAAATGAGGAACGAAAGGTTGTGGTCTGTCTATTTTGGTAACCTCCATGCCAGAGCATGTTGTCAGCACATGCAAACCTTTAAATTATACAAAGAATTATTCTTTATTTGGCAACTGAATTATGCAAGCAGATAAACACAGAAACCTGGTGACTTGTACTGCTCTAGAAATCTTGTAAAACTTTCATCCTTTGCTTAAGAGGTAAAAAAAAAAATATGCAGATGATTAAATTTCTGAATAAGAGGGCAGAGGAAAAAAATCAAATTTTAAAGAAAAAAATTTTAAGCTTGTTTGACGTTTCACTAATATTTTGAAATTTGAAACTGCAACTGTATTTCTGAAGGTTTTGCTTCTTTGATTCTATTCTGCAACAGTTAGAAAATAGGTTTAAAATATAGGGTAGTCATGAAAACTCTTTTTTTTTCCTCCTTGTTTTAGCTGCTAACCATAACATTCCGATGTTGGAGCAATGTTTGCAGCCACGCTTATTTAGCACCTGCACAAAGAGCCAGAACTAGCATTTTTTTTCACTAGCATTACATTAATTATGGAGTAAGGTCTTCCATCCTACTTCCAAATTAGATACCACTTCTTCAGGATCTAGCCATTTATTTAGTTTGAGACATTGTGAATAAACCCGTAAGTCAGTGGAATTACTTGACAGCCATGAAATATCAATCTACAGTTTTGGGGAACCTGGGCCGTATTTACTGTTGTAGCCCAAAACACAAATAAAGTGAACTCTTCAAAAAAACTCTGAAACATCATTCTGAGATAAAACCTGGGAATTTTACTTACCACAACTACTGAAAATTGGTGGATCAATATATAGTGAAAATAGCCCAGCGTGTGGGGCGGAGCAAAAGGAGCAGACTCTGAGCCCTGGAGTCCATCAGCTGTCAAAAAGGGTAATTTCAAAATTACCTAAACCACTAAAATTGTGCCCCTAGGTGCTCATACCCATTTGCTCTATTAATGGTCAAATAATTACAAGTACTCAGTCGTGACAATTATACTACTACAGATCCTCTTACAGCCAGCAGGCATTTACTCATTGCTAGTAGCGCATACTGCATATATGGTTGATTATTATTATTCTTATTTTGCTGCTTTTTTATCAGCGTTTGTGTATCGTGATATCACCTTAGTTGACAAGTGCATATGTGGGTAGACACATAAAAAGGAAATAGCTAAAGAAATGGAAAAGATGAAAATCTGTCAAATTGAGTTTTTATATTGGAATCAGCTTCATCAGGTGCATCCTCTCTGACTACTGGAGGAGGAAAACATCTGCTGGAATGAAGAACACAACTTTAGCTGTATACCCTTGCGCGTTTTTTTTTCTGAATTTAGAAAAAGAAAATCAAATATTGATGGTAGCTGTTTTGAAAGGGGAAAATGTAGCATACATCACGACTATGACTTGTAAACACGTTTGCTATTACACTGTATGCAAAGGATCCTTATTCCCAATGAATGGTTTTAATGTCATGAAGAATACATCTAATCATACTTGTAAGCTAAAGAATATCCCAAATTTCAAAATAACATGTTTAGGTCCAAAGATGGGAAAAAGTAGCAGGTAATTTAAAAAGAAAAGTAAAATATTCAGTTATGAAATGCAATATTTTTAACCATTTAAAATTATTATCAATGGACTGATTTTTATTTTTTTTCTTCAGAGATATTGGACTTAGAGGAGACAATCTAACTGAGAATCACCATGCATTTTGCTTGTGAAATCTGGAGTTTGCCTGTGAAATCTGGGTTCACTTCCCAGGTGTTGCTTGAAACAACAAAAGAATGTGTAGAGACGAATGGGCAATTGCCATTGCAAGAGAATTTATTATCCAAAGAGGTGGAAATATTTTGCATTAACGAAGAAGTATTCCTCAGTTTGAGTATTCATTTGAGCATTGTTCATGTTGTGTAGGCTCCATAGAACACACACGTGATCTTTATCACCTAAATTTCAGTTTGCAATAAATGATTAATTAAAATACTGGTGGAGGGTTGTCTTTATTTTTTGTTGGGTTTTTTAGTTTTTTTTCATCATCTGTCATGGTCTTGCTGTTGAGTATGTTTTGAAGTGGTGGAAAAATTCCTGTAAAAGGAAAATCTATATCAGATTGTCAGGATCAATTGGATTACCCTCTCGGCAAACATGTTGGGACACTTGATGAGTCTGAAGGCACAGCACATACTGAGTGGCTTTGAGCGGAATATTCTCTGGGGAGCGTGTGCTCCACAGGGTGCAATATTTTGACTCTGAAAAATATTCATAAAGCTTTTCTTTAGTCTTCTCATGCCAGAATGTGCTCGTTTCCTTTCTTTGCATGAGTCACGTACTTGTGAAGCTGTTTCTAACAGCTGATGGCTGGCTCATGCTGAGTTATGAAATGATTAAAGCAGCCTTGATTCTTTGGACAATGATCAACTTCAGCAAAAAATACCCCACGCAACTCATGGAGCTTGCGTTAAATTGCAGCTAGAAAATAAAAAGAGAACATATTGGAATCGGTATTTTTAAATATTCTTTGGAATAAAACACTGATCTGTTACAATGAAGAGCAGAACCATTTGAACGTGATGTGGACCTGCATGTTCTCATTAACAACATCATCAAGTCTTTCAAATCATATGCGCAAGCCTTGAGAGACCAGTTCGGTGTAATTGAATTCAAGGCAAAGCCTACAGACTGAAGAGGCTGATTACAGACACAGCAGTAGAAGTGCAAAACTACGCAGTATTTATCTAATGACTTTTTGAGGAATTGCTGGTGAAGCTGTTCTTCAAGGATAGCAGAAGACTGAAGGAAAAATGTACGTGCCCGTTACTGACTGATTGAGAGCTCAGCGCCAAGAAGCAAAGCACATTAAAACAGCTACAAAACTGCACGATACATGCGTTAGAGAAAGAACAGGGTGTGAGATGTTTCTTTATCATCGCTGAGGAAAAGTATATCTTCTTTCTGACCGTAATTAGTTCCATACTTTATGTCTTAGTAACAAAATGCACAAGCATTGTCTTCATTTAGGCAGAAAACAGGCAAGCTGGAGTCCACCTTCCTAAATACCAATATTGTTTTACAGATTTTCTTGTCTGTGACTGTCTGCAGCAGCAAGCAGTTTTGGAGTAAAAAACAGTTCGAAATGAGCAGCACAGCCTTATACTAGCGGTTGATGCTAAATTCCCACTCAAGAGTATTGAATCCAATTTTTAAAGAAAACTACTTTTATTTTTTTTTTCCAGAGCACCTTTGTGATAGCCTCGACAAAAAAAAATCTCAGAAATAATCTTCTGAATTTTCCTCTCTGTATTTTAATTTTTAAATACAAGAAAAAAAAACAAACCCCTCACCTGCCAAATAAATAGGTGTGTTGTTATGATATTCTTAACAGACACTTAAGACACTAATCGGTGCCTTAAGTAACTGAAGCACCAGACAAATCTCCTAGCACTTTGTGTTGCTGGCTAGACAGGAAGATACAGCCAGTACGTCTATCGGGAGGGACCATGGACACTAATGTCCTGGTTTAATTAAAAACCAGTCAAATACTTTGGTGAGGGCTGGCAATAAGTTCTTCCCTACCTGCCCAGCCTGGATGAGAAGTTTGAGGGACAGGTGTGAAGAAGAACTGCAGCCACAAGCCTTCAGCAAGGTCAAAGAATCAGAGAACGGTTTCGGTTGGAAGGGACCTTAAAGGTCTTGCTCTTCTCTCTCCTTGGAGGTCAGTGGGAAGAGAGCACTGAGTCTGCAATGCACGCTTTGAGTCATGTTTTTGGGTCTTTGTTCCTACCAGAAGACTTCTCAGCTGCTTAGTTACCCAACTTTCATTAAGCAGGAAAATTTTTTTGCAGTGAGCAGCAGTGCAGAGGCAGAGCCTGGGAAACCTCTGTCCTGCTGTCTGATGCAGAGCAGGAACGTAGCCCAACAGCCAGAAACTAATTTATTTGGGTTTGAGTCGAATTTTGAAGAGCGACAAAAGTTAAACAAACAAACAAACCCTTCATGCTTTTGCTGATATAAATTCTGATCCAGGGCTGCACCATTATTGTTTTAATTTGTGCAAAGCAATCTGCTATTTTTTTTCATTTCAGTGGAAGGACTCGGGAAGATGGCAGACCAGACATCCTTCTAGGCTACAGTTAATATAAAATAATGCATGTCTCAGCTGATTTATTGCTGGTAAGACTATGAGTAGTGGAAAGAAAGATGTTCTGCTAGCTCATTGTAAGAAATACTGAATTTTTACACATAAAACAACTTCTAATGGTATCAGCTGAGATGGGACTAACACATAGAACATCAGCTTAAGCCTATTTTGTTCTTGATTATTCAATTTGCAGTTGTAGGGAGGAATCCCAGCACAAAACTTCAGGAGATGAATGCTGAAGGAACCTCCAAAGGATATCTGGTCCATCACTCTCTGTGCCTCCCACCTCCAGCAGAGTCAGTTCCACCTATGTCCTTCCTGACAGAGATGTGTTGGATATTTTTCTCTGTAATCAGTGATGGAAGCTTTACCACCTCCCCAGGAAACTTTATAAGAATATTTTCCATCCTACCACTAGACTGCTTTTCTAATGCTTAGAAATGCACAAAGTTTGTCTAGCTAAAGAAGTGATAAGTGATACCCCTTTCTCTGAGGATTTAAGCAGTATATTACCCCTGGATGGGATTTCCTTCCTCATGTTTCATTTTAAGAATAACAGCTCTTCTTCCATGAAATTCGGCAGTAAATGAGACATCTAGCTAATGTACGCAGAGCAGCAATCTTAGCCCAGGAGTTGTCTTTAACCCTGCTCAACTCTTTCCTGGAGGTCACTGGTGGGTGACTGGTCTCCATCCTCAGGTGAAGTCCCTGGACAGGGAGGGTTAGTCTGTCCCTAGAGGCATTTCAGATCCATGAGTTGACCTTCAGGATCTTTCTCTCATTCTCCAGAGTGGAGTCTCTAGACCCGCTGGGAACATCTTCCTTCCAAGTGTATCCGGCACCCTCGTTGTCAGGGATGCTGCTGATGTTTTGCTAGTTTAATCAGCTGAGCACCTGGCATGGATCCTGCAAGATTTGGAACCAAGTCACATTCCTGTGCCTGCCTTTGGATGTACAGCAAATTGGTGGCTCTTCTTGTACCTGTCCTTCCCTGACTGCTGAGAGCCCAATGCAACAGGTCCAAATGCGATCAGATTGAATGATTTCAGCCATGCAATGTGATTTACTGCTCTAATTCTCCAACGAGCTGGAGATATTCTGTTCTTTTTGGAAGCAGAATAATCCCATTTTTTCCAGTGAGAAAGCATAATGGAAGGGCTGTAGTTCTAGGTGAAAACCTGTAGGAACTACCAGTGTGAGTCTGCACTGTATAAAGCAAACGTAAAATTTCATCAAGAGAAATTTGTAGCTCCAAAGACTAGATATTTTCCTATCATAAAACACACTCTGAGAGATACTCTCCAGCTGACCCTTCTCTTGGAATTGGGCTGTATAATCATGATCACACAAGAGCGCACTGATGTATCTTCATTGCCGTCCCCATGGCTCCTGGTGTCTGACACCACACAGAAATTGGCATCCATAGCTTTCCTTGTTTTAAGGAAAATGAATGGATGATTTCTTTTACAAACAAGATAGGAGAATAGCCAGCTCCCTAGAGGCTGGCTTCTCACAGCCCTGGGAGGTGAGGAGAGGCACACAGACTGCAGAACACCTCGGAGTCCTGGTCACTCACAGTCCACTATAAACTCACTCCCTGTGTACATATCACCAATTATAAGTCACTCTGATTATTTAAGGATTTTTTTTTCAGTAATAATATCTTAATCCCATTCCATGTTGGGGTTTTTTTTTGTTTGCTTTGTGTGTGTGTGTGTGTGTGTGTTTGGTTTGTTGGTTTGGTTTGATTATTTTGTGATTTTTTTTTGTGGATTTGTGGTCTTTTATTGGTTTTGGTTTTGGTTTTTTTTGTGTGTGTTTTGTGTTCTGGCTGGGTTTTGTTGTTTGTTCTTTTTTCAATTATAAAGGGCTTTTGGTGAAGAACCAGCTATCACGGACACTTAAACTAGAGGTTAGGTAGACAAAGCAAAAGATGGCCCTGACCTGAACGAGTGTCGATGTAGTCTCACTTACAGATGGAGACTGGACTGGAGATCTCCAGAGGTCCCTGTCAGTCAACAATTCGATGATATATAGGGTTTTTTAGCCCTGTTCTCTCTGCACATGTCCCTGGACACATGAACAAAAAAAAGTAAAATGCTTGTGGCAGTTGCTAACCCAAGATGCAGGGAGATGTACGGCATAGCCAAGGCAGGTACCCAGAGAGCAGCCAGAGCCCCAGACCCCAGGTCTGAGCCCTGCCCTGGTGCTCCTGTGAGCTTGGGCCATCGATCTCGGGCACATTCATGGCGTGTGGCTGCTCTCCAAGGCACAGTTAAGCCCATGCAGGGGGTTGGAACTGGATGGGCTTTCAGGTCCCTTCCAACCCAAACCATTTCATGATCCTATGATTCTACAACAGAAAATAATCTCACTTTTGTTAAGGTGAATCAGTAATACAGAAGAAGTGTAAAAGAGACACTTGCTGGGCAGCATTTCCTTGGTAAACAACAGTATCAAACTTCCCAAGAACTTTCCCAGCTGATTATCTGATCTCTTACTGCAATGATTCCAGCAGCTGTCAAAATCAAACATAAAAGGGCTTTAAACCACCTTTTTAAAGACCGAAAAGCATTTTCATAGATTTAAGAGTCCTTCAAACCCAATTATCGAATCAAAATGCAGTTGCAGCCACTCTGCCTAACATCTCTTCAGAAGTATAAAAACATCCATGTATAACTAATCACTCATCAGCTTGCAGAGCAAACGCTTTCCCAGCGTGTGCTTTATGACGGCATGTACGAATTAAAAGTGAAATGCGGTTCTTAGCATTCACCTATAGCCACAAAGGCGGCTATAATGTTCCCCCAGCTGCAAAAACACGAGCCCAGATCCCATCAGCCATGCGGGAAATTCTCAGCAGATGAAGTTAAGTGAGAGCTTTTCAACATGCCTACCGAGTAAGACACCCATGAGCAGGTGTGGAGATATATATATGAGAATGTGGACGTCTATAAATAAGTGTATGCATGTGTATATTTGTATAGCTGTATGTAGAGAGGTCTGGCCAGGCTGAAGTCAGGGGCTGAGGCCAACAGGATGAGGTTCAACAAGGCCAAGTGCTGGGTCCCGCCTGTGGGTCACACCAACCCCAGGCAGCGCTACAGACTGGGGACAGGGTGGCTGGAAAGGGCCTGAGGGGGAAAGGCCCTGGGGGTGCTGGGTGGCAGCAGCTGGACATGAGCCGGCAGTGTGCCCAGGTGGCCAAGGGGGCCACCAGCATCCTGGCTGGTGTCAGGGGTGGGGTGGCCAGAAGGGCCAGGGCAGTGACCGTCTCCCTGCACTGGACACTGGGGGGGGGGGCACACCTCGAGGGCTGGGGTCAG
>VWZZ01007621.1:233996-244377 GCA_013399095.1 Psophia crepitans
GCCCCAAATGGCTCCCGGGGAGGGTCAGGTTGGAGCTTGGGGAAAATCCCTTCCCCGACAGAGTGGTCAGGGCTGGGGACAGGCTGCCCAGGGAGGGGGGAGTCCCCGTCCCTGAGGGGTTCAAACAGCGTGTGGCCGTGGCACTGCGGGACAGGGGGCAGGAGCCATGGGGGGGTTGGGCTGGCGGTTGGACTTGATGATCTCAGAGGTCTTTTCCAACCTTAAAGATTCTATGACTCCATTATATAAATCAGTGGGTAGTTAATTAACACTATGATGTGATTAGCAACCATGCCAGTACATATGAAGAAAGCTTATGGTTTTCCAAAACAAGATTCGCAGCTTGGAGAGCCCAGACATGTCCCACCTTGCAGACTTAGAAACCTTGCTTAAAAGCTTGAATAAGCTACAACTAATATCAGTTTTTAATAGCTACCTTCCCGGATGTCTGTACAGCTCCGTGGATTTACGCTGTCTGAAGCTGCTGCCCTCTAAATGCTTAGTCTAGGGAAAAGCCTTAGCATATTTCACGTGTTTATTACTGCTGTATATTACTACAAGCAGATTCACAGCTGGAGTGAATTGTTGTGGCTCTGTGAAGTTAACATCCAGGTCTTTTCATAAATACATATACAGGGCGTTATACGTCACCTCTGTCCTCATGTATACATATTTATATATAGTCCGTAGGAGTAAGGGTTCAAGCACCAAATCCTCAGCTAATATCACTTCGGATACTTCTCTTAATCCTTAAATTAATCATTAAATATATCTCGCCCTACTACCATTTTCCTTGTGTTTATATATATGTGTTGATGGAAGTAAAAATATTGCAGCACATAAAGTGCCAGATGCCTGAAATACAAAGTGTTACTGGGCCTAAAAGTATGCTATGGCATCATTCCCTAAATTATAAAATACTTTGATTAATTTCTCAACAGGCTAATTTTTGGTTTATTTACTTATTTTTGTTACTACATTTGAGTCTTATATTAAAGTCAAATAAAAAAGCAATGTCTTACCGTATTCCTGCTATTAATATCTTGTGCCTGCAGATAATGATTTTAGTTCCCACATATATTTCTGGGCAGCATCATTATTTATTTCATTTTTTCCTTTCACTTTGCCTCAGTCCTAACTTTGTTGGTCTTTTGCATTTTTTGTTCCTTTTTCTTTTTCCCCAGAAGTCAGCAAAACATTTCTTGTAGAATCTTTTCTATTCCTGGACCACCCTCATGGCAAGAAAATAAAATTCTTATTAAAACCCATGCAACTTACTTTTGCTTACTGACATAACCTACTTGAAAATCAATAAGAATTAAATTCTGCACATAAAAATATTATTAGAGTTTTATAGGGTTTCTTTAAGGGCACTTTTAATTAATAACGCTATACTGCTTTTTTTGTGGGTTCATTTTTGCCATCCCATAAAAATGAAAGGAAAAAAAGGTTTAATGAAGTAATTATTAGAAGAGGCAACAGTATCAGAAGGGACATTTGTTTTGCAGTATAAGATATTTTTGCCCAAAGAAAGAAATAACATAAGGTTAATTGAGGCGGGAAAAAGAGCTGCTGGGCAATACACAGGTCTGGAAAGGTGAGGAAAAAAGAAACCAGGGTAAGAAGTGATTTAATTCAGTGCAAAGAACTGCATGCAAAATAGGTTTACGCAGTTGAGTGCCAAACACAGTCCACATGTTCAGAAATTATGCTGAGAAGGGCTGCTATAAGGACAAGGTCAGAGCAGGTGAACAAGAGACTTCTTTGGAAACCAATGAGGTTTTTTATTTGGGGACTCACACTTTTCGGAAATGTTTTGCTATTTTTAAAAAATAGCAATATTTCTGAAATTGTCTGGAAATACGTAACAGATTCCTGAGCACTTCACACTTAGGGCCAGGAGGACATTTGCCATCACGACAGAGATGAGGAGAGAGAAACCAAAGGGGTGTCAGGCCAGAGGACATTCATCGCTGGCACGGAGGGACTGGAACAGTGCCGGCTTCTTCTCTTTAGAGACAGATTGACCTGCAGAAAAAAGGAAGAACAGAAAGAAAAGGAATTGTAACTTTCTCCATAAAATGTTTCTTTTAAGGTCTCTCGATCAGTTAATACCCTTTGGAAATATGGAGGATTTGGATCATTTCCTTAGGCTTTGCTGGACTTTCCTCTCGTTAACACCAGCCATGCCCTGGTCTGGCTCCGGTGACTTCAGCAGAAATTCTGCTGATCTTCATAAAAGTCCGGGCCCTTACGTACACACACAGGGTTCCTCCAAGGAAAGAGTTCTTTAGTCAACATGCTACAAAGGCCAGAAATTGAAAATCAAATGGCTTTCTGCTCCAGGTAGCACAGTAGCTGATACTGGGTTTACAGTTCCAAAACGCCTGAAAAATTAAAATCATTACTCCGTGCACTTCCTTCAAGTCATCGTGGGTGAACCAAGACCAGACCTCATCCCAGACTGCTACTAACTTTGGGTGGATGGTTCTTTGTTTAAAGGACAACAACAGCGGAAAGTGGGCTTGGACTTTTTAAATTGGTTTTTGTTTTGTTGTGGTTTTTTTTATTTGTTTGTTTGTTTGGGTTTTTTTAAATGAAATAAAGATTTGCAGGGAAATGATGGAGAGAAATTCCATCTGATTCCCAACTCCCATTCTGTTTTAGGCTAGTTGGTGAAAGCTAATACCCTTGATTGATGACACCAATAGCAACCATCCCATTAGGACAGCCTCTCACCCCATGGTCCCTTCATCCAGAGCAATGCTGTACATGGACATATTTTGACCTCACAGCCTTAGATGTCTCGTAAATAGTTTGCTCACCTGCTGAATTACTAATATTTCAGCCACTTTTACTCAGAGCTTGTGTTTGAATATATCTTTACTCATCAAATACTGATGCACCAGCGTGATAGCCAGGCTCCTGACATTTCTGCAAAGCAGTCCAAGCCTGAATATAATAGGAAGGACTAATTTTGGTTTTTCAGATAGCTGAATTTAGAGCACAATGAGCATGATTGCAGCAGATCAGTTACAACCTCATCCCACTGTTTACAGGGTCCAAAACGGGCCATCTGAGCAGGATGAGGCAGGGTATATTGGCTTTGGCAGAGCTTTCCTTTAATGTGTTGTGGCTCCAGGATCCAAGCAAGCTCACAGAGAGCTGAGTCTGCTGTTATGGCATCCTCTGCATCATATACCTGCAAGTACGCCAGGCAGGGACTGGGCTTTTGTATGTGAGATTCCTGTAAATACAGGTCCATTAGAATTTGACAATTTAATGAATGGGAAAGCCGTTTCTCATTAGAAATCTCTCAGTGAAAAATATCTAGTCATTATCTTTATAATGAAGTTAAATCAATGAGTGGCTTTTCAATCCCAACATTGATGGGAAACCCAATACTTTGCATTACGTAAGGTGAGTACTGTGCCTCAGCAACACCAGTATTTGACTGTAAAGCTGAAACTAAGGGGAGGTGAAAACTATTAGATTGGTGGAAAGTTGCTTGAGAGGAATGTAAATTTGTGGTTCTCATCTAGGATTTCAAAACATGTTTGTACGTCTTTTAAAAAACATATTCAAAAACTAGAAATGGGCTGGTTGCAGGGCAGGGGGGGCCAGGCCAAGGGGAAGGGCCTGAAGCTGCAGGAGGGGGGCTGGAGCTGAGCTGGGAGGCAGCAATCCTTCCCTGGGAGGGTGCTGAGGCCCTGGCACAGGGTGCCCCGAGAAGCTGTGGCTGCCCCTGGCTCCCTGGCAGTGCCCAAGGCCAGGTTGAATGAGGCTTTGGGCATCCTGGGCTGGTGGGGAGTGTCCCTGCCCATGGCAGGGGGTGGGAACTGGATGGGCTTTGAGGTCCCTTCCTACCCAAACCAGTCTGTGATTCTGTGATTTTATGTAGGCTTATCTTAAATGGCGTGTTAGTCATTTGTGCTCTAAACGAATGTATTTAATGTGTGAGACCAATATCTTCTCCTTTCAGATGTTTTTAAAAACCCTCTCATGGTAAAAGTAATGAGTCCCAGAGTTCCGTTGAAGTCAATGACAAACGGCTGAAGACAGAAGATAATCAGTCACAACTTGAAGGGATCCTGTATCCTACCAGTATTAGACCTCTTTGCCTCAGGAAAGCTAAAAGCACTGCTGTCCTTGAATCTATACAAATACCAACTAGGGCCAGTGTATGTCTTGAGGAAATTACAGTCTATGCAGACAAAGCACTAAAGAGGAGAGCAAGCTGTGGAAAAACAGAGACACAGAGTGGTGGCTGAAAACCCAGCAGAGACAGAGTTATGGTTTTGCTTTGCTTTGTCTTAGGACAGGAGAAAGGAAATCTTGCTTGTATTGTTGGGGAAAGAGCCAGAGGAGACCTTGGAGATATAGAAGAGGGAATGGGAGGGCGATGCAGTGATGGGGAAGGAGAGGATGGGGAAAAGTGCATGAAAGAATGAGAAGCATTTGAAAAGCAGTGAGTGAAGAAGATGAAAGGTGAACCTTAATTTTCCTTTTGTCATTTTCTCTCTTAGAAGAAACAAGCAAAATCCTGTACAGAGAAGCAGAGAGAGAAGACTCCAAGGAGAAAGTCACATGTGCCAAAAGTGTGGCAAGGATGTTGGGTTGCACAGCAGCCTGGGGAAGGCTGGAGATGGTTAGCTCACAGGAAGGCAGAACTGGAGGGTGAGGAAGAAGTGAGCCCGGCCACCACCAGCAGCTCTGCCAACTCAGGGCAGGACCAAAGAGAAGGCAAGCTACTACAGATGTGGCGTCCGTCCAGTCATATCACTGTTTCTATAGCAAACAGTTCCCCAAGCTGCTTATTTTTAAATCTGTGCTGGAGAACTCTTTTGCAGAAGTCCATTTCCTTCCTGGAGTATCCCAACTGGCTCTGACTGGCAAGCATCAATGCAGTGTGGCCCACAGTTTGCTCACCTGTACGTCATGGTTCACCAGCTTGTGTGCGACAGGAAAAAAACCACCTCTGTTTCGGCACGTTGCTGCAATGCACGGTTTTTATAGCTATCAGATGACTCAGCTTCCATTCAACTGTAATTGATCACGGAGTACTTGAGCACTGTGCCTGCTGTCAGCTGTAAGTGCATGTGTGTTCTCCATTCATGGGGAAAACGGCATGGCCCTCTCATCCTTGCACTAGAAGAATGTTTTAAATATTCTGAAATCCATGGGTAGAAACTTGGCATCACTCAGCTGTTAAAACCTGCTATTTTAAAAAGTGTATTTATATATATAAAAGATAGTTCTCAGATGGGTTTCCAATTGCCCATGTACTATAAAGCCATTTGTAAAGAAAAGGGAGGGAGTACTTAGTACTTTTGGAAAAAATCCATAGTCATTTTAATCACGATGGTTGTCACTGCTTACTTACATCAAACTGACACCGAAAGATTGCAGCCCTGTTGGATAGCTGCTGTGCATAAGAACAATGCTTCTTGAGGCAAAGATCTCATATTCCAGCCGCAGCGCTGCTCCGTGGTGTCATTACACAGCGGTGCCTCGTGGTTGAGGACTCCCTCGTCAGATCAGCTGAGACGCAGACAAAGCGAGGCTGTCAGCGGGGCTGAAAGCACAAGGTGCAGCCATCAAGGAAGCATTTCGGACTAAGCATCCTGGTGTTTATGTAAAGAGCAGAGAAGGGTTGAGTAGAGCTGTGAAGGTTCCCAAAGAAGTCAGTGTTCAGGGGAGCCTGAATGGAAATCTTCCAGTCTCTAGAGAGGGAGGATGAAGGGGAGCGAGGAGAAATAATCTGATTGACACAGTTTAAACCACGTGAAAGTTGTGAGATGTTTCAATAACAAGTGCCCAGGGTTGAGTCATCATTCCTTGAGGTATTTAACAGATATGTAGATGTGGTGCTTAGGGACATGGTTTAGTGGTGGACTTGGCAGTGCTGGGGTAAGAGTTGGACTTTATGATCTCTTGAGGGTCTTCTCCAACCTAAATGACTCTATGATTCCGTATTCACAGACATAAAGTATCCTTTGGTGAGGATATGGGCTCTGAATAGCCGAGCAACAGCCTCCTGGGTTCTGCTCAGAATAGAAGTGTTTTCATGACCTAATGGGAGGAGACATTTGAGAAGACAATATATATTGTCTAGTCTTAGTGCTATGTACACAAATGGTGCAAATGCAAGACAAGGCGATGGGTAAAGGACAAGGCACTAAGAGACAGGAGCTGCAGTCTGTCAATACTGGGAGCAGTAGCTGGGTAGGAAATGCTGCAGTAAGATGGGTCATAGTCTTGCTCATGAGCCAGACGTGATGGCTGGAAAGGTCAGAAATGTTTGTGTGTACTGCCTGAGGCCTGACAGCAAAGGAACAGAAGTTCATCCTGCGTTTCTAGGATGTAAAACCACGTTTTATCTACACAGAGAAGTGAAAGAAAACCTAGTACAGTCAAGACTCACCCACCAGAGAGGATTTTGCCATACAGTCTCTCCAAGAATATAGTTAGAATCATAGAATGGTTGGGGGTGGAAGGGACCTCAAAGATCATCTAGGGCCAACCCCCTGCCATGGGCAGGGGCACCCCCCACCAGCCCAGGCTGCCCAAAGCCCCATCCAACCTGGCCTTGGGCACTGCCAGGGAGCCAGGGGCAGCCACAGCTTCTCGGGGCACCCTGGGCCAGGGCCTCAGCACCCTCCCAGGGAAGGATTGCTGCCTCCCAGCTCAGCTCCAGCTCCCCTCCTGCAGCTTCAGGCCCTTCCCCTTGGCCTGGCCCTCCCTGCCCTGCAACCAGCCCCTCTCCAGCTTTCCTGCAGCCCCTGCAGGCACTGGGAGGGGCTCCAAGGGCTCCCCGCAGCCTTCTCTTCTCCAGGCTGAACAAGCCCAGCTCCTTCAACCTATATTGTTTCCTAACTTTTCATAATATATTGCTTCAGAGCCCTCACCTTGAGGAACAGCAAGGAAAGCTTTAGTGCAGCCATCTGGTGAAGGCTGAAGTTCAGAGCAACCATCAGCCATCAGACACAGATGTGACAGCTATGCACTGTGCTTTGGTTTTCCTTGTCTTTCTGCATACTTTCCCAAGGCATTCCATTCCTCCTTCCTGCCCCAGCGCTCCAGCACACGCGGTGTGTGTCTGAGGTCAGTCCTGCAGCCTGCTGGGACAACTTCGCAACGACTCCTCGGCTGGGTAGGGACCTCTGCGCTTCTCCAGTGGCAGCACAGCTCGCTCATGCACTGCAGAATTCTCGTTGCTGGTGTTGCAATCAGCAATTACTGAACCAGTCTTTGCAGTCACCAGGGAGGTTGTTCATCTGCATGTATTAACTGAAGGGCAATCCAGTATACTGGGGAGTCAGACTTTCCCCAGCAAAGCTGTGTAAATATAACTCCAAAGGATTCACAGACATGCTGGGAAGTTTCCTCTGGGCCAAACAAAATTTTTAATTCATTGATAGCATTTTAATTTTCTCATGATGAAGAACCTCTAAAGGCAACCACACTGGAGAGTGAGAAAGGGTCAAGAGGCAATTAAGAAAGGAAGATCTTACTTTTCACTGCTAGGAAAAACAGTTAATTAGACGAAACAAGTGAAAAAGAGAGAGGGAGAAGAGCTGAACTGTAATTTGGAAAATTTAAAAAGCTTTCTATCAAGTAAATTGATTAGCAGACTAATCATAATCAGGGCTCTTGGATTAGCAGTTAATTTGTGGAATCAATTAATAGTGGTATTTTTCAAATCACAGTTTCCTCCAGAGCACAGGGAATTCATTGTGGTATGGTTTTAGAGATAACAGATGCTGGATTAGGGCTGTGGAATGATTCCCTGTCAATATAACAGCTCTGTTGCACCATGCTTTCAGGATCTTTATTTTTAGGGTTGGGTTTTTTTTGTGTGAATGGATGTTGACTAAGTTGTTTAATTCCTTTCTTGTTGCATCTGGACTTTCTCAATTTTATTTTTTTTTTTACATCAGAGAACAAATTACTCTCCCAACAACTTTTTTAGTGTTCTCTACTTGTTTTGAGGATTCATGTAATCATCTCCTCTCTCGAGATTTAACAACATTTTTCAGTGTTATAAAATAAAAACTGAAAACTTAAAGAAAACTGGTGGGACTTTGCCATCCTTGTGCTTTAAGACAACTGAAGGTGCTACAAGAGCTGAACTCTGGGAATCTGGGACTTCTTCCCAGCTGTCCTTGGGGTTACCCCTGTCCCAGGCCCTGTGCCAGGTGTCATGAAAAGATAAAAAATTATGACAAGATCCAGAGGCCATAGGTAGTTCACTCTGTGCAGAATAACTGCTCTGCTACCTATTAATTAACAGCATGCATCATACTACATAATTACATGAAGTTAAACTAAACCTAAAACATTTTGGCAGTAATCCTGTGACAGTTTGACAATTGCTGCCACAGCTAAAATAAGATAAAATTATCTCAGGCCATGACAGGTGCAGACAGTTCTTGAGACCAGAGGTTGGTGCATTAATCCATATCTGTGGTGGTTACTTCAAGATCAGTGGCTCATATTTTGGGTTACAAGTCCATGGGAAAGTTCGTAGATGGCTTATCTGAGGGCTGTGAGTCTTGGACCCTTCCTAGCCCTTGTGTTTATCGTGTCTTCTGACTCCTGTTGTTGAAAACACTGATTTAACAGAAAACTTGGCAGAAAAATGACAGGAAGATGGATGAGTTCAGCAGTGCCTGTGCTCCCTGGGGTGTCTGTGCCTGCAGCTGCAGCGGCCAGCAATGGGCTTAGCAGGGATAACAGCCACATTTGCAGCTCCTCGGGTGCCCGATTCATCAGTGGGTTACCCTAAAAAGCCAGAAACCGGTACTCCAGCCTGGGCAGCAGGTCCTCCAGCTCATGGGTTTCCATCTCTGTTTCCAGACAATGAGGGATGTAGGCACTGATCGGCAGTGAGAGTTGGGGGCAAACCCATCTCCTCCTTCTCTTTAGGGGACAATTCCACAATGATGATATTTCTTTAATGCAGACATCAATGAATTGTTAAAATGCTACTGATTTCAGTTACAAGCCTGATCTCCTTCCTGGCTGTCCTGTGGAGTACTGAACTGCAGGCAAGTCCATTAATGTCCACATCAAGCAACCAAGGAGATGCAAAGCCATAATGACTTCCACAACTACGATTTTCAGAATAAAAACCAACCACTATCTTACCAGCATCTCAATGGAGCTGAGTGCCTGGCATTCAGTTCCTAACAGGAACTGAGATTTGAGCTGTCACAGGCTCTTTAGAGAGTCCCAACACAAAAGTTTTTGTGATTAGGGTGATAAGAAGCCTTTTGCTCTAGTTTTGTTATCCGTCTGTTATTAGGGGATCTCATCCTCTGAAACTGCTGCTGTTCACTGGTAGAAATACAAAATGTAAAAAAAAATATTTAACTAAATTTGAAGTATTTTTGAGACATATGCAAACCTCAGAATTGCATCATTTAGTCAAAAACCAGAAAGGCAGCAGACACAGATGGATCCAAGTTAAATCCCACTTCGAAATTATCGCTTAATGAGTTCCCCAGCATGGCATTTCTCGCAATGCTTCAATCCTGACGAAGAGAAAAGGCAGCAACAGGATGTTTTAGGAAGTTCCAGACTAAAACAAAACTAAGGATGGCTGTTTCTCAAAATACTGTCTCACAACTCACGTTTTATAGTTGTCTACTTCAGATTGCTTTTTTCCATCCATAGTGCATACGGAATTTTACTGTGCAAGCTGTTCAATCTCATATGTCTTTTTTTTTTTCCCTAGTGATAAACCACCCCTACTGGAGTATCCAGTGTATAGAAACCTGCCGCAAAATATTTGTTTAAGTAAAGATAGATGATGGTTTATCTAGCATCTGTATAATTATTTAGAGAAAAAGTGTCTCTGTCATTTCACATCTGCCATCTCCTGTTACTAACTCTTCCTTACCTCCTGAGTGCACTAGAAATGCTTTGAAAATGTTCATTAATATTGATTTTTGTGTCCAATTTTATAAACAGTAAAAATATATGAATTATCTATCTCCTTTGAGTAGCCTTTTGTTTCCCCCCCAGCAGAATGCCTACGTAGTATGATCTGTAATAAAACCAGCACACTGAAATGAAAAACAATGGCAAACTACTGAGTATGACACTGAAAATAAGCGAAGGGAAGGCCTTGTACATAGGATGTTCGGGAGAGTTATGATGTTTATATATCTGCTTCAAAAATTGTGGTTTATGATTTTACATGGTGAAATTATAGGTAATACGATGGATACAATAGAATAGGTGATATAATACATTTTGGTCTATAACTTCACTGACCTGAGAAGGTGTGTAGGTGTTAAGGAAGAATCATCTACAATTAATAGAATAGAATAGAATAGAATAGAATAGAATAGAATAGAATAGAATAGAATAGAAT
>VWZZ01007621.1:244602-254936 GCA_013399095.1 Psophia crepitans
TAAACAAGCCCAGTTCCTTCAGCCGCTCCTCATCAGACCTGTGCTCCAGCCCCTTCACCAGTTTCGTTGCCCTTCTCTGGACATGCTCCAGGGCTTCGATGTCTTTCTTGTGGTGAGGGGCCCAAAACTGGACACAGTACTTGAGGTACGGCCTCACCAGGGCTGAGTACAGGGGGACAATCACCTCCCTGTTCCTGCTGGCTACACTATTCCTGATACAGGCCAGGATGCCGTTGGCTTAAGCTTGCATGCATATTTCCACCTGTATACACTTTGTAGGGTCACTGAAATCTATTAAAAATCCAGCTTCTGAGACAAATTTTCTAACCTTAGTGTTCTGCACATCCTAGGATGGATGGAAGTATTTACTTTTTTTTTTTTTTTTTTTAAAGGTGACCCCATTCCCCCAAGATTTATGAGCAGCTGCACTTTTGATGTGCTGGATGGGACAGTCCATGCAGAGCACTAAGCACCTTTTCCTTCCCAGAGGATGCTGCGCCCACCTCGCCACAAAAAGAAATTAGTACGGGCAGCTTGAGAACATCTGAGCAAAGACTCCTGTTGATATAAGTGATTTTGGCTTGCTCCTTAACCCGGTTTAACAGTTTAATTGGCACAGACTCATGCATTACCACTCACTTTAGCCCAGATTATGAATACATCAGGAATTAATTATGCCAACATACTCCTTTAAACTATTCTTAAATTAATGATGCCTTTGACTAGAGGACTTTAGAAATCAGGACTGCAGAGGGATTACGATTCTCATTTCTCTGGGAGAAAAGGCTGCACCAGAGCCATGAGGGTCAGCAGTCAGTTACTAATTGCCCACGCCAACAAGCCAGGTTGTGTACTTAATCTGTGTACAGTGTGAGGCTCTTATCCTAATTAAGTACCTGATGTTTCCGTTAGATCTATCTTAATGGCTTATTTAAACTAAAGACAACAACATGCCATTACGCTGTGATGTATTGTTCTTGACGAACAATATCATGTTATTAATTCAGAAGATGAATGCCAACTTCTAGCATGTTTGGGGTTTTTTTTTTCTGATTTCATAGATGTTACAGCTGTGGAGCTCTCCTGGTCACACAGCCCTGTTTCCTGCATGAGAAGAGATCAACATCCTTCTGGCAGTTTCTCTATGGACACTAACAATTTTCAGGTGAACCAAGAATACTTTTATATAAGAAATTCTTCTTTTAAAGCTACCAATCACAACAGCCCACCACAGTCCACTACAATATTAGATACCTGTGTTCCTAAAATATTGCAAATGGGACAAAAATCTGACACTTAAAATGATAATCAAGATGAAACTATATTGCCCACTCAATGCCTACTCCTACAGTCTGGAGTAAAAAAAAAGACATGAAGTGATAAATATTTGAAAACAGAGTCACCTGGTAGAAAAGAGCAGCCATACAGAACAGATATGAAGTCTCCTCACTGTAAAAATCCATCTGTATTTCCAGGGATCTGCATGCTCAGCAACGTGGGGCTGGTCAGGGTGGTCAGCACCGTGGCTGTTGTTGCTCCCTGGTCATAGAATCATAGAATCATTAAGGTTGGAAGAGACCTTAAGGATCATCTAGTCCAACCGTCCCCCTACCACCTATCACCCACTAAACCATGTCCCTCAGTGCCACACCCAACCTGTCCTTAAACACCCCCACGGACGGGGACTCTCCCACCTCCCCGGGCAACCTGTTCCAATGCCCGACCACCCTTTCCGAGACGACGTCTCTCCTCATCTCCAACCTGAACCTCCCCTGGCGCAACTTGCAGCCGTTCCCTCTTGTCCTGTCACTAGTTATCTGCGAGAAGAGGCCAACCCCCAGCTCGCCACAACTTCCTTTCAGGTAGTTGTAGAGAACGATAAGGTCTCCCCTGAACCTCCTCTTCTCCAGACTGAACTGCCCAGTTCCCTCAGCCGCCCCTCATCAGACCTGTGCTCCAGCCCCTTCACCAGTTTCGTTGCCCTTCTCTGGACATGCTCCAGGGCCTCGATGTCTTTCTTGTGGTGAGGGGCTCAAAACTGGACACAGTACTCGAGGTGTGGCCTCACCAGAGTTGAGATCTCACAGCTCCTGAGATAAGTCCTTGGCTGATCTCAGGAGCTGTCAAGGTTTAGCAAAACTGTGGCCAGGCTTCTTGTACCCCAACACAGTCCAGCTGATGACGTTGCACACATCATGAAACCGAGCCACGGTGAACATCCTTGACATCAAATACCGCTCCAGGCCACCGTGTTTAGCTCCACATGTCCAAGTTCACCACTATCATCACCTGAAAGAGTTTGGTGTTGGCATGTGAGCTGGACCAGAGATTTGTACTCATCCAGTCCTGAAGGTTCAGTCTATCCGTGTCCATTCTGTGTTCAATGCAACCTTTTTCCCCTACAGCTACTCATGTATTAAATGAGGCTGCACACAGACATTATGATTATTATTATTATTTTTAGTCATTATAATATTACATTGTGATAATTATAATAATAGTGTTAATGGTAGCGATAATAATAAAATAGCAATAACAATAACACCAATTCATCAAAAACATTAAATGTGACAAATCGACACCTTTACATTTACTCTATGGCTGCTTTCACCTGTCTGGCTGATTCCCAACACTATGTTTTTCGTAGTGCTAAATCACATGGTGACGTCCTCTCTGGTTCTCCCAAAGGTCTCTTTATGAGCGATGTAAATGAAAATCCCCTAACAATTAATGTTTATCCTCCATTACATTGTTTGGGCCTGGTCTTTTCTTTTAAATTTCAGTTTAGTTGGTGATTCCGTAAAGTACTCGGGAGCGTTTTGTACCAGTATGAATGTGAGTTCACTGCATAAAAATACACTCTTACACTTAAAATTTAAGTGGTGGAGCAAACCTGGGCTTTTGTTTCAGACCTCTGTGGGAATGTGTAATGTATTCAGCTCCCCACACTTAAACATTATTTCTGAATTTTGCCCCAAGCTGAATTAATTCCCAAATAGAACATTCTTCAAAGTTTCCCGTGTCGTGTCAGCAGCTCTAAATGCCCATATTTTAGATATATGCATTGGTTTCTTGATTATGAAAAAGTGTTATTAAGTATGTAATAAAATATTTATGCAATATGACTTTAAAGCTAAGAATATTAGATCACAAGGGATTTTCTTAATTGAAACAGTCTTTGTGAGTAGCTGGAGTCTAATTTAAACTCTGCCTAGCCTATTTAAAACTTAATAATGTACAGATGACATCTGATCTGTATTGCTCTTCGTATACCAGTGACTGCAGTATTATTAATTCTTTATTATGTAAATATAAACAGTTTCCATTCAACGAATATTGCCATCTGTGTGACTTGATAATTTGTAAATTTTTATAATGTGATTAATAAATAAAATGCGTATTTTATGCAAATATGCAGACACGCACACATTCATGTACTGTGTATAAATATTAGTATCAAGACCAAAATTTAGTGAGATACTTTAACAGATGCTTGGAATTAAACCTTTGAATTAATGCCTGGTTTTAAGTGTGTTCCCAATCCCATCAATGTCCATTTGGGTTTTTTGGAGTCAGTTTGACACTACTCACTTTTCCGGGTAGTTTGACCTCAGCCTGCATATACCTTACTGCCCTTACAGGTCAGCCACCTTGTCTATACAATAAAATATATTATTAAAAAAAAAAAAAAAGGAAAAAGCCCATCTACCTGGGCAGCTCCTCTGCAGAAAAGGAAGTTAAAGGAATAGTGACCTTGCAGCAGAGGCATCTGGGTCTTGCAATGTCTAGGCTGGCATCGGGATGGGATTCAAAGCCCAGAATTGCTGGAGAATCTTCCTGCCCACCCTGCAGTCTCACTGGTGTTCGAGCATTGCCAGGGCTGAACAGCAGCCGTCAGCAGAGAAGGTAGTTGGTGTGATTGGTTTGGCCAAGAGAACAAGTACTTAAAATCTGCCAGAATATTTCATGGATGAAGTTTCCTGTCCCGCTTCTTTACACATAGAGGACTAGTTCCCACACTGACATAAATCAGCGCAGATCCCTTACCCGCAAGAAGGCTGAGGGACTTGGGCACCTTCAGCCTGGAGCAGAGAAGGCTGCGGGGAGCCCTTGGAGCCCCTCCCAGTGCCTGCAGGGGCTGCAGGAAAGCTGGAGACGGGCTGGTTGCAGGGCAGGGGGGCCCAGGCCAAGGGGAAGGGCCTGAAGCTGCAGGAGGGGAGCTGGAGCTGAGCTGGGAGGCAGCAATCCTTCCCTGGGAGGGTGCGGAGGCCCTGGCACAGGGTGCCCCGAGAAGCTGTGGCTGCCCCTGGCTCCCTGGCAGTGCCCAAGGCCAGGTTGGATGGGGCTTTGGGCAGCCTGGGCTGGTGGGGGGTGTCCCTGCCTATGGCAGGGGGTGGTGCTGGGTGAGCTTTGAGGTTCTCTCCATCCCAATATTCTGACAGCAGAGTACAGTTGTTGGATGTCTAGGAATGAATACCTGCTCCAGCTGGCATCTGTAAGGCAATGAACCAAAAAAAGGGCATTGTTTTCAGGGAAAAAAAGTAAATACAAGGATGAACACTCCATAAATACGTGTTCTGGTCTCCAGTGACACCCAAAACGGATGAGCAGAGTGGCAGCATTGTTCAAACACAAGTATGCAACACAGAAAATCGCTGGGATCTGAAATACAGTTCTGTGTTTCCAAGGCTGAGCACAATGAAGGGAGCCCAGTGACAACGTTTCTGTTAATAGGAGAGGGCTTGTAAGCAGCAATCAGGGAGTTTTATCAGCTCATTGTCAAAGCAAAAAGCAATTGGAATACGTGCCCCAAGGGCTCGAACCACATGGTCTGTATTAGTACATGCAAAGGCTGGAGCGGAATTGTTATAGGCACCAAGAGGTGTTTAGAAAATGTGCTTTTAAGGTCCCCAGGCTTTTCAGCTCATTCTGGAGACAATATGTGGAGGCAGTTTTGGTGTAACAAATACAAACAATGAAATCTGTCTCTGTTTTGATCGAAGGGCGACTATCTTGCTTTCAGCTCAGACATCGTGTTTTTAAGTCTCAGAAATCCCAAATCACACTTAAAGGCTCAAGATCTTAAAGCTCTTTTCCAGCCTAAATGATTCTATCACTCAGTGATTCGAAGATTTAAGAAAAGCTGCAGATCAGTCAGTGAAGAACTGTGAAGTCCCATGATCTTGTGATTTTGTTCTGTATCACAAAACCATGCAATCTGCCCCTTTAGTTCAAGAAAGGATCATAGCTAAAGGGTTTCTCACCAATATACATCTAACCTGTGCTCCAAGACCTACAGCACAGAGATGTGGCGACCTCCACTCATCTCTTCCACCACTCTGTTACCCTTCACACCAGAAGCTTTCTTCCCAATACCTAGCCCAAATCTTCCTTTCAGCAACTAAAAACTGTTCTTGTTAGAGCCTTCTTGGGAACAGATAAAATGGTTATTCCTTTCTTCTTTCCAGTTGGCTTTTTTTTTTTTAATCTATTTCAAAATTTCCTCTGAACTCAACAACCACTAGTCACCATCCATTCACTTCTTCAAACCGCTAGGGATGAATTTCTTGATGATTGTTTCAAGGGTTCTTTGTCGTGCATCCATGTGGTGAGTCATCACTTCATTACTTTGAGAACTGTAGCTGAGAGACGAAACCTCCACTGGCACCAGAACGGACTGCTGGAAATAAAGTTTGCTGCTCCAGACTTGATTGCTTCCTGTTAAATATTTCCAAGCTTCTGGAGCTTAACCAGAACACCTATAAACTAAAAACAGCAACAATAAAGAGATCAGAGCATTTCACAGCTCTCTTTAACAAAACCAAGTCTTTTTTAACGACTTGGTACTTAAAGTCTCGTAGGAGGCAGCCTCATGGGTTTTGGTCTGTGGCTGATCACTCCTTAACAAAACTGTGTTCGACCGCAACTGAGCCAGCACGGAGTTCTGCGTTTCTGCTCTGGGTGAAGCAACATCTCCTAATTACAGTACTGCAAAAACCAGAGGCGTGGATGGCTTAACCAGGAGACAGGGGAGCAGGGGCTCAGCTGACTGTAATGGTGAGATACCAATATTTAATCAGCTTGAGCCCTGGCCCAAGGAGCTCTCGTAACTCCGTGTGTTGGAGTTACACGTGCACGCGCACGGTCACCGTTGTGCCCTCCTCTGCAGACAGATGATTTCCCAGCAAATCAGTAAATTGACTTTCATCAGAAGAGCAGGACATGGTGCAACAACTCACAGAGAGGAGAATTTGGCAATTATGAGCTTTGCCTGCTCCCAAGCAAGTCCCTCACCACCTCTGATGGCATTTCACTTATCAAGACACAACTTTGCACTCGATTTTGCAATTCAGGAAATAACAGGTAGCAATGTCTAAATTATCTTTGACTAAATATAGCCCAGAAGAAGGTAATCCAACATCAAAAGGAAGTAAAAGAAGAAAAAAATCCCACTACATTAAAAAAAAAACCCACACCACCAAAAGCAAGTAGAGTGAGAATGTTTCCTTTCTTTTGATCTTCTTTTTATTCAAATAGCCCATATTAGGAGCAGCAGTATTTTCTTATAAATGACCCTTATTCACACCTTTCTGACTTCATTCATGAGAAAATTTCTGAGCTGAAGTATGTCCTGTATGGTTCAGCTGCCAAAACTCATGATCAACTTAGAGTTCAGAGAAGCAAAATGAAAGTGTTTAGTATTGTTTACAAGCGTTTGGGTTTTTTAAGGAAGTGATTTGGGCTCATTTTCAAAAGCGGGACTTGCTGTTTCTCAAAGATTCAAGTAACTAGTGCGGTACATGGGAACTATAAACATTCAGGAGTTTCCAAAGGTATTCTGGTCACTAAGTAAGTGTGTTGGAAGGAAAAGGTAAAAATTACACTTCTCAGAAACCTCATTTAACATTTTTTTTCCTTTAGAAGCTTTTGCCAATATACTTCATGAAATATGCATCTTTCACATTGATTAGGATGAAACATGTTTCCTTAAAAGCAGCACCTTTTAAAAGCAAAGCTAAGATTTTCCTGGGATAAGATTCAGCAGTGATGTGTTGGATCTCCTCTTGACTGCCAATGCGATTGAGATAACCATATTCTGAGCCTTCTGAGAATGCTCTCTGGGGCTTCTTGCAATGCTGTGAGGGCACAGGGTCTTCCCTGGGCTGAGTGTCCTGCTCCAGGGTGAAGCTCAGCTCTGAGCTGCTGGTCCTGTGCAAGGTGTGTTGCACCAACCACTGTCTCCTCTCCCAGCCTTGCAGGCAGCCACAACAGAAACCCCCCAATGGTGGTTCTTTGATGGCCAGGGTAGAGGCAGACATCCAGCTTGTCACTCCATAATTTTGCGTTCACAGATGAACAGACTTTGATCTGTTAAAACTTGTTAATTTGTTGTAGCTACAAAGGCACTCCTACCTTTCCTAGCTGTGCAGGCAAACAGGTATGTAACAAAATGCATCAACTCAAAGGGCCCTGCGTGTTGTTGAAAGTCAGCCAAGCAATCCTGAAACTTCCTGTCCCGTGCTGAATTAGCTCTTCTCCACAGGGAGAATGTGGTGCTCAGGCGCTCCCACCAAATCCATTGCAACAGCTAGAAGAACTAGAGCTTCAGAAGGTGGCAGAACTTTAGTCTCCCAGGTCCTGTCTTATCTCTACAACTACCTGAAAGGGAGTTGTGGTGAGTTGGGGGTCAGCCTCTTCTTACAGATAACTAGTGACAGGACAAGGGGGAACGGCTGCAAGTGGCGCCAGGGGAGGTTCAGATTGGAGACGAGGAGAAATTTCTTCTGGGAAAGGGTGGTCGGGCGTTGGAATGGGTTGCCCAGGGAAGTGGTGGAGTCCCTGTCCCTGGGGGTGTTTAAGGACAGGTTGGATGTGGTACTTAGGGACGTGGTTTAGTGGGGAATAGGTGGTAGGGGGACGGTTGGACTAGATGATCCTGGAGGTCTCTTCCAACCTTAATGATTCTATGATTCCTAGTATGGTCTTCTTATTTGGGAAATAGCCTTCCATATGGGCCAAGCAGGGTCTTGTTATTGGCTGTTTTTTCAAGTTCAGCCTCAAGTATGGGTTTAAACTCAGAGCAATTCCCAACAGTACTGTACTGTACTTCACTACAAGACAGACATTGAGGTGTTGGAGTGTGTCCAGAGAAGGGCAACAAAGCTGCTGAATGGTCTAGAGAACAAGTGTTATGAGGAGCAGCTCAGGGCACTGGGGGGGTTCAGTCTGGAGAAGAGGAGGCTGAGGGGAGACCTGATCACTCTCTGCAACTCCCTGAAAGGAGGGTGTGGAGGGGGGGTTGGTCTCCTCTCCCAAGCAACAAGTGATGGGACAAGAGGAAACAGCCTCAAATTGCTCCAGGGGAGGGTCAGGTTGGATATTCGGAAAAATTTATTCACCAAAAGGGTTGTCAGTCACTGGAACAGGCTGCCCAGCACAGTGGTGGAGTCACCATGTGCTTAGGGACATGGTTTTGTGATTGGACTTGCCAATGTGAGGTTAATGGTTGGACCTGGATCTTAAAGGTCTTTTCCAGCCAAACCATTCTATGATTCTATGAAAACCTCAGCAGTGCCATGTTAATAGACAGATCAGACCCACAGAAGAGATGTAGGAATTAATGTCACCTCCATTTGCTGACGGGTGGTGAAGGCAGAGAGAAAGTAGGTGACTTGCCAGAGGTCACGCAGGTGGAAAACCTATTGCACTTGCTTGACACTTTGCGACTCAGTTCAGTGCCACAGCACAAGCTTGTTCTTTGAGTAAAAACTTGGGTTTCCTTCTTAGCCGGTGCAAGGGCAGGATCAGCGCAGCCTAGGAGATCTCCCTTTTACTCATGCTCCATCTGACCATTGTAATAAATTACAGTGACTTGGAAGATACTGAGAAATAAGGTGGTGGCAGGAGTATCAGATGTACAAGGTTCTCTGGTGATACCAGGGAGGGCAGAGACCCTGTGGGAAACACCCTGTATCAGCTCTCCAGACACCTGAAAACATACAGCACAGACTTCTTTCTTTTCATTGTTTTGGAGAGCATAGAAAAGAGGAATTTTGGTCTTTGCTTGAATATAAATATGAGTTTCCAAATATAACCCCACAAAGTTTTTCATTCAGCATTTAGTGGTTAAATCAGGTTTTATGAAGCTCTCTCTTAAACTGGTAAATAAAAGAATTCATAGCTTTTTTATAGGCTGAAAGAATACGGATCAGAGATGTGGGGTATGTGCAGACCATATTAGTGTGCTTTGGTATTCTTATCTTCCTGCTTTTTAAATATTTAGGCATTGTTTGCTCCTACACTTGCTGTAGGATATTGAATCATCTATTCCACATTAACGTTTATGCAGCAATATTCCTGAAGCACAGCAGGCTTTCATCTACTAAAAAAATTAAAATTATATCGATAACTAAGCTTCTTTTCATAAGTTATATTAAATCAAGGCATTTGGTGATAGCATTAATGATTGTGCATAGCCCAGATTAGGTGAGAATTACAGCAAATCCCACTATTCATATTGTCAAATGTGAAAATTTCCTTAAAGGCTCCTTCTGCAACACAGCAAAGGAAAATGGTGATCCCCAAGCCTGCAAACTCCACCTCTATAAAAAAGTTTTAAAATACTTTGCAGCAGGTTTGTCATGGACCAAAGGATCACCTGAAGAGATGCTGGGTGCTCCAAAGCTTCAAACAGGGACACATTGATTTAAGACCTGTAAAGAGGAGGGTCTATAGCCTTCCTATCAGATTTGCTTGTTTTTAGACCAGGGTATCACCTTAACCACCCGTGTGCGTACCGATTGGTTTAGGGCCAGGTTTCACATACTTTATTCAAACACTATAGCACTGTATTTTCTTTTCAAGCGGGTTAATTATGAAGCAACATATTTTTCAGCGCAGGAGAATACTTTTATTGGTTAAAAACATTGAGTTTCTGACCTAACATTTTGGGTTTGGTTTACTACTTCTTTTTTTTTTTTCTTTTTTTTTTTTCCTCTGTGAGAGTGGGGGGAATTGGGAGAGAACTACACATACAAATTAATAAATAATAACAATAATAATAGTAATGAAGATTTAAATTTTAAAAAGAGGTGGATTTCATCTTGCCCTTGGGGAGACAGTGATTGCGTTAGTGCGTAGTGCCAGTGGCCTCAAAAGGAGCCTTCCACTTTGCGCAGCTGCTCATCTTGGAGACAAGCACGCCGTGGTAGGGCTTGCCACTGAAATAGAATAGAATAGAATAGAATAGAATCATTAAGGTTGGAAGTGACCTCAAGGATCATCTAGTCCAACCATCCCACCACCACCTATTACCCACTAAACCACGTCCCTAA
>VWZZ01007621.1:254955-280260 GCA_013399095.1 Psophia crepitans
GGTCTGCCCTGAGCCTCCTCTTCTCCAGACTAAACAAGCCCAGTTCCTTCAGCCGCTCCTCATAAGACCTGTGCTCCAGTCCCTTCACCAGTTTCATTGCCCTTCTCTGGACACGCTCCATGTAGCGTGTGAGCCACCTACCCCTGATATAAACACATCTGAATTAAATTATTCAGTTCAAGTAAGTGCTGCACTGGGGACACATGGGCCGCCTGCAGCTGCTGCACTCAGAGCCCCATGCACTCCATGGACACAGACTAGAGGGTCCCTCGCCCAGGGGAAGAGCTAGAGAATTTCATGGGTTGGGACAAGAAGGCAGGACAGACTGCGCTGGCCAGACACGGGGCATGGCCAGACCAGCATACTGACAGACAACATGCAGCTGGCCTTTTTTATCGCCTTGTGCCTCTATTTTCCCATGCATGTTCCTCTCCAAACCACCTAAATCCATTCCTTCCCCTACCCTTGGACTTGGATGTTCCTTCCCTGAACATCCCACAGCCAGTCCTGTGCAATCCCCAGATGCACTTCCCCTGCATCCCCTAATGTGTCCCACACCCCTGGGCAGTGACCCCTCAGTCCCAAAGATGCTTCAGCATTGACTCCTCCTCATGGGTGTCACCTCTGGCCCTTGGGGCTGAGGGTCCCCTCGGTCAGCACAGAAAGGGTCTGGATGGGGTGGTTCATCCTTAGTGCTCATCCTTAATTTGGGTTGTCCTCACATGCCTTTGCACTCCGATGGTCCTCTGGGCTTGTGGAGATGGGCCTGATGGGCTGAGGGCTCCTGGCATGGACTTGGGGGCAGCTAGCTGAGCAGCATGTTAGCTGGAGTTCCCCCCACCATCTTTGTGGATGTGCAGATGAGCTTTTTATCATATGACCTAACAAAATTCATCTTCCTTCCTAATTTTTTATGACTAGTTGATTTTTTTTTCCTGAATACAGCCTGTCTGTTTGACAGCTAACTTATGGGAGTCAAACTAGCACAGAATAAAGTACAGGGAAAGACATATTCTGCCCCAAAGTGTAGTCTAGGAAATCTACTTTCTTTATCTAGAAGAGGATCATGATGAGGTATTAAATTCAGTGTGCCAATTTGACCAAGGAAGGGTAAGCTGTGCTAGCGAAAGGTTGCCAGTGTGAGAGGAGAGAGCGTTTTTCTTGGGTGAAACATTTTTCTTGGAGACTTCTCTGCTGCGGCATGGCTTGAGCAGCTCTGATCGCAGTGGTACAGAACTGTCCAAGCTCAGCCCAGGGGGTTGCTACACAAGCCACTCAAGTTTGTCTAGTTAGCCCGCTATATTACATTTCCATTCAGCGAAGAATCCCCCACTGCTGCAATGCCCGTCTTCAAAGCCCTTGCTCTTCCACCTGTAGCAGGAGTGAAGGGGAGGCAAGGAAGGCTGCTCACATCTCTGTTGGCCATAGCAGGGAGGGGGATTTTTGTTTTATCATTGCTAGTGGGTGATGCAAGAGAGGAATAGATGCACTTTGCCCTGCAGTTTTCATTTTCATCCAGCTGAGGCATATTCTGTCGCTGGTGCTGCTGAAACCCCCAAAAGACAGTTAGCTCCTTGACCCTCTCCTGCTGGGCACTGGCTGCAGGTCCTGAGCAGACTGGTTGCTCGCTGTGGTGACTTGCATGAACGTAGGCTCATACGCCCAGTGCAGAGGCCTGGGAAGAGCAGAGTGGGTGCAAGGACCCCTTCAAGGACCACGTAAGATCCCTTGAAGTCCCAGGGGTGAGCCATTGTGATCATAAATTGGTCACATCGCATTTCAAAAGTGCTTCGGTCTCGCTCTCACTGGTGGTGCCGCTGGGAAGCTAAGAGCTTTGCTGCTCCTGGTGTTACAAACCTCGTTGTACTCTGCAGCCTGAGTTTATTCATAGCCTGTTTAAGCCATCAGGAAGCCGTGCTCTGACACTGCAGATGGTTCGCTAACCACTGTCAACCTGAAACCTTTCAAAGGAAAACAGACTGCTCTGTAAATGACTTCTCACCAGACATGTCTGCTGGGACATATCTCTGTGGATGCTGTTGTTTGCATCTTTCCGTGTTTGATCTCATCTGGGTTTGGATGTCTGTCTGTCTGCCTGCGTGTGTTCCTCGGTGTCACTTAGGCATGGCAAAACTCCCTTTCAGATCCTCCTGCAGGAGCCGTCTCTGCCCTGAAAACCAGACTCCTCCCCACCAGGAATCAGCGGGTGGCGCCGGCTGCTGACGCAGACCCCAATGAATCACCCGGGGAATTAAGTGGACCCGTCTATCACAGCTCCCATGCAGCTGGTGTTCTGAAGACTTTACACACACAGTGTGAAAAAGCCTCAAGATCAGACGCTGTGGTTAGTCCTGGCTTTGCAGTGAGAGTGTCAGTGTAGAGATGGAAGCGGTAGTCTGTACAATGAGGTCATTGTACAGGATCATGAAATGCTACGAGTATAGCATGGAGATCACAGTCCTTGCTGGGCCACCCAATTTCTTTCATACTACGGAAAGCATTCCCTGCTTTCACACAGTAGTATTTTTCTGCTGATATCTCCAATATTCCAAGCTGGCGAGGGGCTGTTTCTTAGGGAGTGCAGTGACAGGACAAGGGGCAATGGGTATAAACTAAAAGAGAGGGGATTTAGATTGGACATTAGAAAGAAATCCTTCCCTGGGAGGGTGCTGAGGCCCTGGCACAGGGTGCCCCGAGAAGCTGTGGCTGCCCCTGGCTCCCTGACAGTGCCCAAGGCCAGGTTGGATGGGGCTTTGGGCAGCCTGGGCTGGTGGGGGGGGTCCCTGCCCATGACAGGGGAGTGGAACTAGATGACCCTTGTGGTCCCTTCCAACCCAAACCATTCTATGATTCTATATTCAGAAAACAGCTCCCCATTTCTCCATCAGCTCCACTGCAATATTGGTGGTGCAAAAAATAAAACACAACCAGTGCTCTGCTCTCTCTGGGACATCAGGGCAGCTGTGAGAAAGAAAGACACCAGTAATCCTTAGAGCAGCAGCTTTGGGTCCCTGACCTGGTAATGCTTCTGTCCACGCTGGAGTAGGGCTAGCCCCCATTGCAGGTTTAAGTACTTAATACTTTGCAAGGACTAGAGCCTAGGTCCAGTGCCATCTCACTCTTTCTCTGTTATTATCACTCATCTATCAATGCAGATGACCTTATCCTTGGCAATGACCATGAGGAGCCCACTAAGGCTCCTACAACATGTTTCAATGTAGGTGGTACTGAACTTCATCTCTGGCAATGGAATGAAATAGGCATCCACCACTAGCTAATGACCTTCATTACCTATTCATTCGCCCTATATTTGAAGCAGATACAGAATTTAAACCTGTCACTCACTTTTGACTTCATCACTTCTTGCAGCTCTCCCAATTCTCTTTCATCGTGGAGGTGCTTTCTGTGGCAGTAACAACGACTTTCCCGTCTTCTTCCTGCCTCCACACCTCAGTGTTTGGAAATGCAGCTTTAAGACTTTTAACTTCCTATCTAGAACATACACTTGAACTTGTTTAAGAAAGCTAATCAGAAAGGAGACTTTCCCCATAGTGGAAAATATCCTGATCAGAAATTCAAATCAACACGTATTTATTCATTCAGATACTCAGGCATGGAAATCTCTGCACTTTGAGTGCAAACACAAAGATGTTTTTATTTTAATCTCACTTCTGCAAATTAACATAGTCATATAGTTTTCAAAATTAAAAACTCAAAGGATTAAACGCAACTGGCAAACATGGCTTGGAAATCATTTTGTGTCCCAAATATTAAGATTACTAAATGTAGATGAAAGAGGCAATTCCAGAAGAAATTTCTGTTCCTTCATGACTAAAGAAGATAAGTCTTAACTATATGTGCATGCAAAAACGTAATATGATTTATTTTCCAACAGGCAAAACTACTGTATATTGCTCTAGGTCACAGAGCAATGTGACTAGAGTATAAATAAACCTCCAGGGGCTCACACGCTGATGATGGCTGTAATTATTGATTAATTCTGCTGTAGAAAGCTTGAAAACAAGTCCGTCCACAACGTAATGCCTCTCTCATTGCATGAAACGAAAATGTACCCCCATTAGAACTGCCTGAGGTTTTCAGACTTGCCAAGGGATAAATGTCATGTCTGGCAGGGGGAAATGAAATTAATACCTTCAATGTTTTGGAGAGAATTTTAATATGGATTAAACTAGGCTGTTTAAAAAAAAAAAAACCCACAAAAAAAAACCATCCCCAAAAAAACACCCGCCACCAAAAACCATAAGCAGGTTTGCCAACCTGAACACAGGTAGGAGGCTCTTGTGGGTTTTAGAGGAAAACAGGCTCCTTTCCCATGCTGTCTTGTTGCGGTGATTACTGTTTCATCCTCGTACATTAATAGCACCCGGAGGCAAGTACCCAGCTGTGTCTAGAACTATGGAGACTCTCAGGCAAGGCTGGTCCCTGTCCCACAGGCTTTGAAATCCACAATTCAGATCAGAGGCACTTGACTTTTTTCAGGTCCTTTTCACTCCAATTCTCTCAGTTTGTGGGTCGCATCACTTCCTTTGACTCGGTGGATCTATTGCAATTAGAAATCTTGTCCTTTTGCTTTTAGAAAGAATCAGTCAGCGTGTCCATGCTGGGAATATTGCATGCCCACATGAACTGTGATACAATGACTGGCAAGGGATGAAAAAGACTGCTTTTCAACTGTTATGATAGGCAGAAGATAGGCAGAAGATACCTCCTACTAAGAAAACGCCACTGGGTGTGTGTATTACCGAGAACGGCGCTTTTATGGTGGCCAGTTTGAACTGCAGGGAAAAACCGGGTACTGGTCAGATGGGAGGATGTTCCCCGTGTCTGTTTTACCTCAGCAAAGGGTGGACACGTGGTGTGGCCATGCATGGCAGCTGTGTCAGGTGGCTGAATTGTATGGTAGGACTTTCCTCATGAAGCAGATGAGGATGTGCTTGCAACATCACACTTCTCCATGGTGCAAACAGAAACTGTCACTCAGGGGGCACTCTGCATCTCAGAAGAAGGACTCTGGAGCGCGTGGGCATCACACTTGCCTTCATTTATCATAGAGGACATAATAATGTTGCCAAGACATTCCCTAGGAGAGGGTTGGACCACCAGTGTCTAAAAGCTGTCGTTTGATTGGTATTATCTGAGAATCTGCTCTGGGCTCATTGTGCTTAGGGTGTTTTTGGGCCATACTTCAGCACCAATTAGCTTTAACTTCTCCCTTCTCTCATGAAATTTGGAGAAGTTTACACAGATAACTTTCAAATCTTTGACCTGTGGTGACACAGGACTGAAGAAAATGAATCATAGAATCATAGCCTCATGAAGGTTGGAAGAGACCTCCAGGATCATCTAGTCCAACCGTCCCCCCACCACCTATTCCCCGCTAAACCATGTCCGCAAGTACCACATCCAACCTGTCTTTAAACACTCCCTGGGACGGGGACTCCCCCACCTCCCTGGGCAACCCGTTCCAATGCCTGACCAATGGCATACTCCACATAGAGACATTATGTGCACACTGATGTCTTGTTTGCATCCACAGTCATCAGGATTACCTGATGGATGTTTAATATGTGGGGATATTTCTGAAATGTAAGGTCTGAGTATGGGAAGTATCATGATTTCCCTTGGCTTGAGAACTGTAAAAGTCTCAAAAATTCAGGTTGTCCTTTATTTTCAGTGAGTTGGTAAGTTGACTTGACAACGATGTTAGCTTGGATGTACAGATAGGCTCATATTTTGGGATGTCAACTTTAAATCGCCTGTATATGAATGGTCTGCTATTGTGACCTTGCACACTTTGCTCACCTACCAGCACCTTCAGTCCTGTCCCTTCCCAGTCCTCAGACAGTGGTAGTGGTAGGTGATTTTTCATTAGCATGTAAAAGAGTCATGAAACAACAAATAGCTAGTCTTACACTGTATCACGTAATGATTAACTATTTTCCATTCAAACAGTATTTTAAGAGTAGCTAAACTATTAAAAATTGAGAGGATTTTGATCTGAATGTGGAGCCAGCCTATTTGATAAGCTTTATAGCTTCTGTGGCTAGAAATATCTGAGCTAGCTATGTTCATACCACTGCTTATATCGATGTATCCTTAGGTTTCTGCGAAGCATTTGGTACCACTTGACCTTCAGATCAATGACTCGGATGATGCGTAGTTGGCACGGCAGCCACTATGAGAATTAAAGCCTTTCTAGCTGTCAGAAAGTTATTATCTAGCTGATATCTATAATATTGCATCTTAATATTTGAAACAATAACCAAAAATTCTCACTAATTAAGACTGCAGACGACATTAATTTGGAGAGTGATAAATTACAAAAACAGGGTGCTAATGACTAGCTATTGCAATGACTATTAAAAAAGGTAGAAACAAACATTGATTGACTTAACACAGCCTAATAAATTCTCAGACATCAAGGAGCAAAGAGCAGTGAATGCACACCATCCCTTCATGTTGGATATCTGCTGAACTTCTGTGGAACAGTTGTTCTGTTTATTCCAATAGCTAGAAAATGAATTAGGCAGGCTTAGAAATATGGCACTAGTTTGAAGCAGTGATGTAATTAATCCTGGAGCGATTTCACAAGAGTTTTGTTGGTTTCCCAACAAAAATTTCTAAATCGAGAAAATCACTGCAAATTTCTAAATCGAGACTACAGCCTTTACTGAACAATACACTGTGTTAAAATAGGAAACAAAGCAAGGAAGACTCAATGGCTGTGTTATTCACAAAGTTCGACAATTAGAACACTTTCTAGTTTGTGGGTTTTTACTTTTTTCTTCACTGTAGACTAGTTTCAATACCACAGGGATGCACCTTGTGAGATAAGAATCCATCCACGATGGTGAAGTCCTCACACAGATGAAGCCATTTAAGTGCCTAGATAGGTTCAGTGATAGTGCTACAACTCTGATGTGACTTGTCCTCCTTGAACTTCCTGATAAGCACCAGAACAGAATCTGATACAAGCTCTCCTGTGAACATAAACTTCCCTTATTGACCATGTTCAAAGGATGGTCAGATTTGGAAAAGAAATTTGTGAAAGCCAGAAAATCTGTATGTTCTTCTCCTGCAAGAAAGAAGAACCTGATGGGATGCACATAGTACACTAGAATGTGTTCATCATCTTCTTGGCGCTGTTAATTTGTTTCTTTGAGCAAAATAATATACGGAAAGCAAAGAAAAACTTAAAACAAAGGTCCAGAAAAATACTCTTGGCTCTTGGCAACACGAATGCAGACAGAGCTTTAGATTTCTCTGTCATTTCTGTAATCATCCCAGTTTGCCATCACCACACAGACTTCTCACATTGGTCCCTTCTTGAACATGGATCGCTCTGATTTCTTTTTGTTCCCTGCTAGAATTAGTTATTCCAGGAGACATTTCTTGTCAAGCTTCGTATTTTCACCATCTCAGTTACTCACTGCTCCCAAGGTGTTCCCTTGATGTACTATTTTAGGTGTGAGAGGTTTGCACAGGCACTTAGATCACTGCTAGGCAAAACACTAAGAAGAAGATTTTGAAAATAAGTGCAGAAGAAAACATGGATAAATGTTTTAAAATATTTAGCACATGCTGCTTTGTGTACTGGGGATCCAGACACAGGAAGTGTGAAATAAACTTGGAAAGACAGTGAGGAGCTAAAAGCACAATTCAGAGGAGCAGAGTGATCTTAGTCTATCACTTTTCCCACAGAACATAGCAAAACCAATCATTTTCCCTCGGAATGTGTGTTACAGGAGGAAGCTGCTACAACCAACTGTATCATCTCTACCTTGTACATGATTGATAAACCATGACCTTCAACGTGTCACTCAAGAAAACAATTTCCTGTGGGCTAAACGACGCTGTGCCACACACATTTGTGCTCAGCCTTAGAACATGAATGCTAAATAACTGACCCACTTTGCCCGTGGCAGGAGCAATGCATTCCTCACACTGAGCTGCTTCATTTCTTAGTCTCCCAGACACTCTCCTCAACGCTTCAGTGTGGCTGGCAAGGCCATCGCACAAGGAGAGGATGGAGCACCCCATCCAGCCATCTGCCAGGACTCATTTCTGCCTGGCCTCATCTTCGCAAGCAGATGCCCGGGCCCGTCTGGTCCCCACCCGGCTGCAGCGCCTGCACGCTCCGTACCCCGCATATGCCGTTGGCTGACATTTCCTCTCCAGCTCTCTTCACGGGACAGTGGGAGCATTATTTCTGTCCTTCTCCAAAGACATCCAATGCAACAGATTGACTCATCAGCATGTAGCGCAGCTATCTGAAGGGTAAGTTCCCGGGAACTGTATAAAATCATGGGGTTTGAGGAAATGTCAGGCTTTTATCTGTATTTTGGAATGAGATGTGAGCGCTCACAGGCTGTAAATCCCTGCTTTGCATAGTCCTGCTCGACAGTCTTATGGAAAGTGTAATAACCATCTTTTTCTTCAGACTGGGTATATTATGGTGTGTCCATTCAATGGTCGCTGGCTTGACACTGTTGGACGGTGACTGCCGGGGCTGCCAAGCGACATCAGAGCATCACTGCCCAACTGCCCCCTCCCCTTCTGCTAAACAAAGATCACCACAGCTACAGCCACGTGAAGCAGTTCTTACTGGAGATGACTGGTGAAGGCTCTAGAAATGCCTGTTTCTAAGCTCTCAGTCCTGCCACGGTTATTATTCCTCTTCAGTTACCTGGAAAACAAATGCTAATGCAGGTCTTAGCAAGGCTGGGGCATGAGTGAGCTCAGGCCTCCTTCAGCTTGCTGGAGGTGGCACCACTGCTGCTTTCTGCAGCCTTACAGCAGAGCCAGCACCCAGGTGTCACTGACTGCGGGGTTGTATGAGGCTCCAGCACACGGTCAGCATTTGGTATTACGCTTATCCTTTCCACATCCAGGTTTGTTTCATCTCTTCTGTAGTTGAAGATCTTTTCTTGCATTATCAATGGTATATTATAATAATACCTGATGAGGAGTGAACACAATGAACTGCTTTCCCGCTTTTTCATAACTTTTCAATCTTGCTATTATTAGCTATTATTATTCAGAGTACTCAGAAGTGTGCCTGCATCCACCCAGGGATACAAGGCTCTGAAAAAAATGCCATTGAAGTCCAAAGGAAGCATTGTAATACATCAGCACAAGCTTTGGAGGGCTCTTACGTATATTTCCAATTTATTAAGATTGTTAATGACCTGTCTTTTGCTTTTCCCACCGTTTCTTGCTCTCTTGTGTGGTACATCAAGATCATGAGATACACAACAGCTGTATTTTTTCTACTCTTCTTAGAGGAATAATAGCAAAATAGGACCATGATCACCAGTAACAATAATAGTCATCCCGGTCATCATCCTCATCTGTGAGCTGCAGAATTTTTAATGCCTGATTTCCTGTACAACTATCCCAATCAAATACAGATCCAATGTCTTGTATTCCCTGTGACAGCCCTAATGGCACAGAAAAAAAAAAAAAAGCCTGATGTCTGGTCTGAAGCAGGCAGATACTGAGCAGACCATAGGAGTCTCCTTCCTCAGCTGGTTGTTCCCAGGTAAAATTCTGGGTAAGAAATCACACAATCTCTAACAATATGTAACAATTCTGCCTCTGTTTTCCCAGTGTGGTTATTGACACAGGTCTTTGTACTTGATCTCTAAATTTCACGCAAATATACAGATACAGATCACCCTGGAGACGTCTGCTTCTTTTAAAAAGTGTTTGTGTTTGGCCAACGGATTCAAAAGCACCACGTTGGGTGTTACCGTGCGAATGACGGTGTGGGTGGTGTGAGACGGTGCTTTTCAATCAACCCTGATGGGGTTAGGCAAAATTTGATGGGATTTGCGTACCTTACTGCCAAAAGTGCGTCTGAAAATCTCAGCCTTGGGAACATATTTTTCATGGCCAACTGTTTTTGGATGAAGAAGCAAACCTTCGTTAGAAGGGAATCAGGTTGACAATAGGGAGGATTGGCATGGGTCTTTCCAGTTACGCATAAAAGAAAACAGGCATTTTAACAGAGATGCCTGAACTCTGTTGCTGTCCCATCCTATGTGCAATACTTGGGTTCGTCATCCAGGCTGGACTGTTGAATCAGAGGGAATATATAAGAAAACCCCCCATATTTAGTAGCAGCGACAGAGGTCCAAAGTCCGAAGCCCTGCTTCCAGCACTTTTGATCTGCTGTTCAGAGCATGCCATTATCTTTGTCCTATGAAAAGTTCAGGACACGAATCTTCCTCTGTATTGTGTTGATGGAGAGTGAAGCAAAAATCTCTCTACAGGGCCATGTGTCCCAGGAATGCCTGAGCATGGGCCTTTTGGGGCAAAAAAAGGTGCAGTTTCCTCTGTGTATGAGTTTGGAAATTATTATTTTTTTTAAGTAAGCACTGAGAATCACTGCAGGATCATAGTTTGATATTGTTTAAGAAGTTTTTCCATGATTCAAGAAAAAGACTTCAGGAAGCTGCACCTATTAACAATGGCTCTGCTCCCTGCAAGGACTAAGCGGCAGAAATTACAATACATGAAAAATCATGATAATAAAAATAAGAGGCTGAAACGTGCAGTCCTGATATCCATCAGCCACCGGAGCTGCCTGCCAGCGGCGATGTGCATGCCTGCTGCGCTGAGACTGACCACCCCGCAGAGTCACGGAGCAGTTCTGTGCTCAGGTCCGGAGAACAAACCTCACCTTCTTAGTGCATCTGGATGTCTTTTTATTTCCTCATTTATCATTTAATCTCTGAGAAGAATGCAGTCACAGAGTGGCCAAAGCTATTTGTTAATTCAGGGTGAATTCAGCAAATAGCTTCAGCCATGCAAAACATGAACATGAATCCTGGGCATGAGAACGCAACTCAGTTTGTCATTTCCAGAATTAACTATTTTGATTATTTGTACCATTTCTGAGCAATCATTTTGGCATAATTCATTACACGGTAGGAGAGTTCTTCCCCCTTCATACCCCAATGGCTAATGATGAGAAAAAATCCTGACAAATTTGAATTTCTCTCTTCAAATTGTTCCTATTCGCCTGTAGTGAGGGAGAATTCAAAGGGCTTCACCAGCTGGGTGTACACTGAGCATCACTCCTTGGGCACCCACCAGGGAGGTGGGAAGAGGAACACCTGAGTGCAGCTGGGCAGGGATGAAGACCCTTTCCCAGGAGATCAAAAATTTGTCTTCAAAAGTCCTGCCCTAAAGATTGAGCTGCGGGTGCCCCTGTTGGTCGGTGGACTTGCTCTTACACTGAACAAGTAGTGTAGCCTTCTCCTATGGCATCTGATGCCTCACACAAGCACACACACGTGCGGAATGGCAGGGAAGCTGAAGGGAAATTGTTGCCTGCAAGATCTGATCTGATCTCCTCTCAGGCTTCTCCCATGTGAGATGCTACTGAGCTGTGCCAGAGGCTGGAAACACCTTTCCTTCATGAACCTTGTGCCTGAGGGGACCTTTCCTCAATGCCTGGAGGTGACTCCACATTTGGGAGCAGATGCTGTGCTGTGGGCAACCCCACTGCTGCCCCAGCAGAGGGGCGTTGCAGCAGATTCATGGCACTGGTGGCCGTGGGGGTGAGCAGAGGGGCTGGGAACACTTCCTAGAGCCTCGTTCTCTGGCTGGTTAACTTGTCCTTCCCCCACGCTGTGGGTAAAATATCTTTCCTTTTGCCACTTGTTTAACAGAGAAGCCTTGTATGAAGAGTAAACGACCCTGGAGACCTGCGGTATACACCCAAGCTGCTGGTTTAATTTTCACCTGCCAAGCAGGAGAATAGACAGGTAAATATTTACACAACAGCAAAATTTTCTTGCACAGAATTACTCCAGGAATTCAAAGCCCAGAGGAGCACTGCTGCCGGCAGAGCCAATGCTCTGTACCTCTTAACCAGGGCATTAAGCTGTAGTTAGTGATCGTCAGCAATCAATGCAAGAGAAAGATGGAGAGGCACAGAGAGCAGGGCTTGCCAATAGCCTTCTGCTGGGCTTGCCTTCTGCTCGAGCACATCCATCCTCTTTTATGGCCCTCTACATATTTTTGTGCCATCAGGGTAGAAGGAAATCTCTTACAAAGCAGAGCAGAGAATGTTTCTTTCCCTTTGCACCAGATCATCTGAAGACAATGTTTCTTAGATCTGTAGTTGACTGAACCTTTGGAGGTATTTGGCTTTAGAGTTGAAACTCTTCCCTGTGGGAAGGACCCAGGCCGGGATCGTTCACCAGCTCTGTGGATATAAACGCTTAAATCCAATTTGAATTTGTGCTAGATTAATCTCACAGCTCTCAGGCTGATATGTCCCCAAATGCTATTAACCTCCCTGTGAATAGCGCACTGGCACGAAGCCCTTCTGCCTTGCTTGTGGTCACGAGTCACTGGGAGTCTTCTGGAAAATGGGAGGATGTTTTTCTTCCTCAAATCTCCACCTTTTGGAGTCACATTATTGCCTGAGCATCTGCTCTTGGACAGAGAAATGTCTGCAAATGGAAACTGTATTCATCACAAGAGGAACAAGGCAGTTAAAGGGGAATAAAAGTGTACTTTTTGTTAAATCTTTTTAGCTTTACACCAATCTTATGGCTTTTTAGAGGGAGAGAATGCATGTTCCCAAAGCACATGGAGTTTTCTCTAAGAATTAAGAAGTTTCCCCTAATCTTTGGCTGTTCAAACCCAGACACTCGATTACCTCTGGGTGGTGCAAACCCTGGGGGACACCTGCATTGCCTGGAGGAGGTGGGCAAAAAGGTCCAGCTGAGGCCTCAGCTGTAATTCCACTCTGGAAAGGCACAGGGGCCTCAGTTTTAGAGCGGAATTTCCTTTTTCCAATGGGTTAAACCCTCAGAAAACCATCAGCAACTAAACAGGCACACTGGGGCATGAAGGTGCATTCATCTGCCTGCAGAGCACTTTCCTAGGCTGCTGCATGAGGCTGAAGACTTTGCAGATCAGAGCTTTCTGCCATTAAATTCAGCAGGAAGATTTAAGTAAAACAAGAGACCATTGCCTCAGATACCTTAAGATAATAATTCTCCGTGACAAAGTGCTAAATATATTCCATTTGTGCTTTATATTGCCATTAATAGGCATGTGATATTAAGGAAATGTGCTCAGTGGTGAGGAGCAGCCTGGTAAGTGCATGCTTAAGCAGCATCTGCACATGGAAGTGCTATATCAAGGCACAGTTACTTTATCTTTGCCTGCAAATGGGGATTTTATATGTATAGATAAAAGTGAAATAAAATTTGGGAAACCTATTCACATCACTGGTAGAAGAATTTCACTCTGAAAAACCATGTGCAATGAATCCCTTTGACCAAAACACATGGATCTTTGCTGGAGAGCAGCAGGTAAGAGAAAACTACAGTTAAAATCATAGAGTCACAGAATCTCCCAAGTTAGAAGGGACCCATAAGGACCATCAGCCCAACTCCTGGCCCCACACAGGACCAGCCCCATCACAGCAGATGGCTGAGAGCGTTGGCCAGACGCTGCTTGAACTCAGCCCAGCTTGGGGCGGTGGCCACTGCCCTGGGGAACCTGTGCCAGGGCCCCGCCACCCCCTGGGGGAAGAACCTTCTCCTGATCCCCACCCTAACCCTCCCCTGGGGCAGCTCCAGGCCGTTCCCTGGGGTTCTGTCGCTGGGCACCAGAGGGAGGAGATCAGCGCCTGCCCCTTGGCTGCCCCTCGGGAGGAAGCTGTAGGCTGCCATGAGCTCTGCCCTCAGCCTCCTCTTCTCCAGGCTGAACAAGCCAAGCTGTGGCTCCATGCGGACAGGGATGTGGGCCACAGGCTTGGCAACCCACTTATTTCCTCTAAATACTCTCACTTTAGCAGGTATTTGAGCCCAAGAAGAAACTCACGTGAAACTGATGAAGAAAAAATGAAAACACTTGAAAATGCTATTTTGAGGTTTATGGAACTTGAATAAATGAGCGTATTAACTATTCAATTATATATGGCATTTTGAATATTTTATCATTCAGCCCAGTCCTTCCTCTTTGCTATGACAGCATCCCTTTGCAGGAGTTGAGTGATCTTTCAGAAAGATACTGGAAGTCCTCCTCTCCAGGCTGCATTTCCCAGACACTTTGATGAAATCCCAGTGATGCCCAGGCAGAAGCTAAAGAAAGGTAATCATGCTTTTCCTTGAGTTGCCTTCACAATTTTGTATCTTATGGTTGCTTTGATGTCTATTTTACTCTTTTCCAATATCTATTGCCTTTTCTTTTTTGTGATCTGTATGCTGGAAAGAAATATGTACTGTTCCTAGTTGGTTTTAGTAGTGTTTCCAGCTAGGTGAGTTCTGCCCAAGAGTTTTCATGGGTTATGGTAAGTTGAAGTTTCTCCACGTCCAGTTTTGAGCCGTCTTCACCTTTAAAGATCTCCTGATCCTACATTAAAGTGTGTTCCTGTTAAGGACAATTTTCAAAAGACTTATGCTACCAAAGTGCCACTATCAAGCACAAGATGTGGGATTCGTGTGTTCAAAAGCAGATGCTCACATACATGCATATATTACATCAAATATATATATATATCTTAATTTGTCATCTAGATTTCCATTAGAATCAGTAGAATGAGAAATCCTCATCACAAAATGCTTCTCATCCCAATGTAGACAGTAGAAGTAGAAAAGCACTTTAAACATGTTTTGTCTCCACCAACTAAAGAGGGAATCGAGACCAACAAGATTGAGGGCAATCTTACACTGGATTTAAGCATTTATTTGTGGTGTCTTCAACCACAAGAGGAAATAAAAAGCTACCCACACAAAAGGTTGACTAGCAACCTGTCTTAAAACCATCCCCTCATCAGCTGTTGGCCAAAACCCACAGGAGGTGGGGTTCAAGAAGCTACAAAGCCTGCTACAGGGCTTTGAGGGCCCTTGTTTTGCAGGCTTAGGGAGGTGGGTGCTGCTCCTTCTCAATGGCAGCAGCTGTTTCTGGTAACCGGAACACTTAAGCTACAGGGCTGCCCTGGAAAATGGTATAATCATTCCAGAAGTTTATTTTATCTGTCTCTAAATTCAGTTTGAAGATGTAAAGGCTGCTGGTCAGATGTTATCTGCAGGGATTTCTGGTGGTGGAAGTGAGCTGGATTTCCATTTCTCTGTGGGTATTTCTGACAAGTCCCCACCTACACCTGGAGTTTGTGCCAGCCCAGATGTCAGGTTGGTGGGGCGGTCAAGGCTGGCAGTGCTGCTGGGGAGGGGTGACTTGTCACCCTACTCCAACCACATTCATCCTTAGTAAGTAGAAAAAAAGCTGGGGAGCATTTATGCTGAACCAACAGCTGTCATGCTTCTCCTCCCTTGGCTCTGATTACCTCTAGAAATTTATAGAGCAAACCTAGAGAGCCTGCTGTCCTCTTGTGTTTTAAATCTCCTTCTCTTTCACTCATTACTTGAGCTTTTTCCAGTGCTGGTGGTGCTATCTTTAGTTTGGGCTGTGAGAGTGGTTGTGAAATGATCTGTAACTGTATTTGGGATCAAACCTCTCTTCTTTTAAGGTAGGCAGCCCAGGGGATGCTTAGGGAGGCTCTCTGTAACTCAGCAGAGCTATTGAGCTATTGCAGGCGCTACTGACGTGCTCCTGCTGCTCACAATATCCATGTGGTGAAGATACCTTCGGAATAGGTGCTGTAGATGACCTAAGGGAGCAGGCATCTCCCCCAGCCATGCTTAAAATGCAGAGCTTTAATGAGCTGCATGTTCTCCCTCGTTCAAAGTGAGCCCCGATGTCCTCATTCCACTAACATCTACTTTAATTAGCTCATTCATTTTCCAAGCATTTTCATAGGGGATGATTGAGGAATTAGGATAAGTAATTTTATGAATAGTAAATGCTGTTCCTATTAGAATGGATAGTTAATAAAGCATTTTTATTTCTTATTTTATGCTTGTGCTCTATTTTCAAATAAAGCAATGAAAAACAATTAGACAACTAATACTTTCTTTCAACATAGGAAAATATTGTTCAATCCCCAATGAAAGAAGCTATGATAAAGTGGCTGTTATATTGGTGAAAATGAAAGTGCTCAAGCGAAGGTGAAAATAAGATCAAAATTAGGAAATAATGTCATTTTTGGTAGGATGCTTTAATTACCAAAAACAGGGGCAAGAGCTTTGGGGTGTTGATATATAAATGAATCTGTTATTTAAATTATTATACATCTAGTAAAAGATGAGGAAAAAAGGGAATAAATGGTAATTAAGAATGCAACACTTCTGTTCTAAACAACAACACAAGCGCCCTGTAGATCGTACAAAAGTCGTGTAGGGGAGATAATCACAGTTCTCAGATATCCTGAGACAAATTCAATTCTCGCTTATTGTTTGTTTGCAAGTAATTTCATCCCACAGACCTCGGATAGACATTTTAAATTATCTTCACCTGGAAGGAAACCTGTATTTAAAAACAAGAATTACAGTTGTCATGAACTCCCGAGGCAAAAATAATCCATAAGTTGATTCAAATGTGTGGGGGTGAGGGGGAAAAGTCACTAAAGCTGCAAAGCAGCTTGTGTTTCTGAAAGCCACAGACAAAAAAAAAAAAGTATTTAAATTGGTATTTTATCTCCCAAGAGCCAGTTCCAAAGATCATTAGTGTGAAAGTAGAGGATAATTGAGGATATGGCTAGACTACAATGATGAACACTAAATACTGACCTGAGAGCAGACATCAGAAGGCAGAGCAGAGTGAGAGAAGATGTTGGATCAGGAGAGCCGATAATGGAGGAGAGAGTTTTATTTTGTCACGTCCGGATCTCTAGCTGCAATGCACGTGAGCTAAGCAGTAGACTGAAGTACTCATGAGTGTTGAATAAAGTTGTGGTTGTAGTTCCAACTGAACAAGGGTTTGCCTTGCCTGTCACTGGAAAATGTTGGCTAATGGGTGTTTAATGCCTGAAGGCTTGGCACGAGGCTGTTGGCACACGTCCGTGGACACAGACCAAATCCAGGCAAGAAACCCCAAGCATGGGTGCGAGGAAGCCCATCTCTGCAAGAGGTAGAAGCAAGTAAAGGCTTGCTTGGTGAACAGGTGGAAGAAGCTTTCATCTTGGTTGTGGAATAGCTCTTTCATCCCAAAATATGATGAATACTCTAATGAGTAAAGAATATGTGAAGACAGTCTGGTGCCGTGATTAGCAAGCATTTATCTTTTATAACACATGAATCTGCCCTGCAGATCCCCAAAATTATGCCCTTTGGAAGCAGGTCCCCAAGATACTCAACACCTAGAAAGGATATCACACCTGCCTGGAGCAGGCTGTGGGCTCAGACTCCGTCCTACCTACTAATGAGCTCTGCTATTTCAACCGAAGGGCAAGAGTCTTTAGCTGGGAACAAATGTTTGCTTCTCCCCTCAGCAAGCCTCTGGTGCGTGTGCGCTATGACTTCAGAGAGTAATGAGAGAACAAAAAGCTTTGTTCCACAGGGTTGGATCTGCAGAGAAGATGACTCCAGACGGTTTCCAAAAGCTCGTAGGAAAATGAGCCATGAAAAGTCAGTTCTGAGTCTATGACTACACCTGGGCACCGCAGCACCCAGGGAAGTAACGTAGGCGGCTTTTATAGAATAGAATAGAATAGAATCATTAAGGTTGGAAGTGACCTCAAGGATCATCTAGTCCAACCATACCCCCACCACCTATTACCCACTAAACCACGTCCCTTCTGATGTTGTTCAGCAAACCTCATGGAGAGTTGCACAGAGCATCGCCCTTGAACTGCAGCCTCAAGGAGAGTGGTCCTTCGTCTGAGGATGACGAGTGAAGTAAGCAGCAGAAAAATCTCAGACGCTGGAGGGATTGTCACTGGTGCCTCCAAGTTGTGCTGTTTCTGGTGATTTAAATGGTGCAGGAACTCTGCTGACTGTTAAGAACTGCGAAGACGAAGAAGGAAAAAAAAATGAAACTCTAGTGATAAGTGTCAAACTTCAGCTTCAAGGCGGAAGTAAGCTGTTATGTCCTATAATGCAGTTAATTCTTTTGCATTCTTTAATCTTTTTCAAATGTTCTTGGAGCCCTGCCAGCCCAGAGCACATATTGTAAATCACGGAAATTTATGATATATAATTCTCAGTATATTTCACTTGTCAGATTTAAAGTCTGTTTTGGGAAACAGGCTGAGGATTACCTCCTGTAGAAAGTCTCCCTTACAAAGTACACTGGAAAAAAAAGCAAATGGGTCCATGTAAACCGCTTGGTATAGATGTGCAAGCAGCCTTGACATGCAGCAAAGGTCCCATCAACCTGTCCATATCTTGGAGCCATTGCTTGGCACCACAGGATCTGGGTTGGGATGGGGTTGAGGAGCAGGTCAGACAAACACAGATGTGATGCCAAAGGGGACCTCCTGAGATCTCTGCAGGATTTGGAAGTTTCTGGGCTCTCTCCAGTGACTGGCTCTGCTTGGCTGGCACTGGCAAACAGCTGTTTTTAGAATGGGCTCATATACCTTTACCTTCATGCTACCCTTTTTGGCCCTAACTCTGAATCTCTCGGTTCTGATGTTAAAATCAAGGGTCACAAACAGCAGAGCTGCCCTTGCAAATAGAGTTCAAAAGCTTGTGGTCCAGCCTGACCTCACCTGCCCACTCCTCTGGAAAGCTCCAGCGAAGAGAGATGTTGTGGCCAGCTTTGCATTCATCTACCCCTTAAAGTTTTGAAGGCTACTTTTCCTAAAGCTGCCTTCTTTTTAATCAAGGACCCTGGTTCCACTTTTTCTTCTGGACTCAGGACTGCTGTAGCAGCCCCTTTGGTCAATGAGTTCCCTTTGGGTCTGAAATTCTACCGTTGAGCATCATTGCTTCTGCACTCAGGACTGGAGCTCTAGCACTTGCTCTCCATGCCCCAAAACACAGCCCAGTGCATGTAGAAATACTTGCAAGTCTGGATCTTCAGGTGATAAATGCACTGGAAAGAACAACAGCTACTTGAAACGATCCTGGCACAACCTTAGTGGAAGTTTCAAGAAATAAGCACAGTATTAATTCTAAACTGCCTTCAGCATAAAGTTTTGGATGGGAAGCAGTGAACAAGAAAAAGTAACATAGTCTTAATACTATTGGAGTAACAAAGGAATACTAAAAATATTCTCAGAAGCGATTATCATCGCAGATAATATTAAAGATTGCGAGGCCCAAAGGAAATTACAACACACACTGGAGATTAAGCAAGCCGTCTCCCAGCTGTCTCCGCTGTCTGCTCTACCGTACGCACCCATCACTCATCCAACTGCAAAGTATATATCTGTTGCATAGCAAAGGCAGCAGCATTCATGGACGACTCGCAGAGGGTGTGAGCTGTCGCTTTATCCATAACGTCGTTAGTAATGAGGTCTGTTTAGATTACCTGTTTGGGTAACCCAAGTCAGGCTGTTTCCACCCAGGAATCTGTGAGCAGCAGCCTGCCTGGCAGCAGCATCTGGGCATTATTGCAGTGCTGCTCTCAGTAGAGTCAAAATGGGTACGATATCCACATGTAAACCTCTTAGTTGTGGCAACTCTGTGAGTACCGATGGCCTCGTTTGCTGTATCCAGTCTCCGTACATACGCATCAGTCATCCTGCCTTTGAGGGCATCTAACGGGGCTGGAGCCACAGGCAGGAGGTCATGCAGTCAAAATGCCAGTCTTTTATACTGATGGGCTAATGTATTTTTAGGTTTAGCCAGGGGACCATAGGGTGCTTGGCTGTGCCAAGGTGGGAGAGGAAGACGCCTCTTAGGTTTCTCCTGAAAATTCACCAGGCTGGACCCGGTTCTGCAGAGCCCGTTAGCACAAAGCAAGGAATCACTGTGCACCACAGCCTGATGCTTGGATGAAGTGAGAAGCTGATCCTAAAAGACCAAAGACTGATGCAACAGAAGGATTTACACCCCAGGCATGGAAAACGCTGGGTTGGGAATGAACAGTTATTTCAAACTCCAGCAGGTTTTTTATGAAATAGTCGTCTTGGCCAGAGAAATGAAGATCAACTTCCAGGAAAATGTGTGGGTCCTCATTTAAATTTCAAATTCTATTTAACTTCAGTGCTAATTACCATTTAAAGCCAAAGGCTTCTGTTCACATTTGAGAATCTTGCAAGCAGGGTTTTTAAAGCCTTTATGATTCACCTTTAAGTAGCTGGCAGTCATCATCATTGCATCAAAGTTTAATTTGCTCTGCTCCAGTACAAAGTCCTCACTACTTGGTTGGCAAGACTGCTTGGGTTAATTACTGTCTACCAGGAAAAGGACAAATTAGATGTAAATAGCCAACAGGTCCAACTAAATAATGAAAGAATTGCCTGTTGCATCACACACTGGGGTTTGCATCTATTTAAAATTAGTGTATTCATGTGTAATGACATCATTTATATTTTCTCTTCTTCAAATATATTTGCAATGTTTGCATAAGAAACAAGACAGAGGTTTTACTAACTAAGCACAGATTTGCATTTATAGAATCCCAGACTGGTTTGGGTGGGAAGGGACCTCAAAGATCATCTAGTTCCCACCCCCTGCCATGGGCAGGGACACCCCCCACCAGCCCAGGCTGCCCAAAGCCCCATCCAACCTGGCCTTGGGCACTGCCAGGGAGCCAGGGGCAGCCACAGCTTCTCGGGGCACCCTGTGCCAGGGCCTCAGCACCCTCCCAGGGAAGGATTGCTGCCTCCCAGCTCAGCTCCAGCTCCCCTCCTGCAGCTTCAGGCCCTTCCCCTTGGCCTGGCCCCCCCTGCCCTGCAACCAGCCCCTCTCCAGCTTTCCTGCAGCCCCTGCAGGCACTGCCAGGGGCTCCAAGGGCTCCCCGCAGCCTTCTCTGCTCCAGGCTGGACAAGCCCAGCTCCCTCAGCCTGGCTCCAGAGCAGAGGGGCTCCAGCCCTCGCAGCATCTCTGGGGCCTCCTCTGGACTCGCTCCAGCAGCTCCGTGTCCTTCCTGTCCTGGGGCCCCCCGAGCTGGAGGCAGCACTGCAGGGGGGTCTCAGCAGAGCGGGGCAGAGGGGTAGAATCCCCTCCCTGGCCCTGCTGCCCACCCTGGGTTTGATGCATCCCAGGACACGGGGGGCTTCCTGGGCTGCCAGCGCACACTGCCGGGTCATGTTGAGCTTCTCATCAACCAGCACCCCAAGTCCTTCTCCTCAGGGCTGCTCTCCATCCATTCTCTGCCCAGCCTGTAGTTGTGTAATTTGCCTGAGTGCAACCTGAAGTAGCAATCATTTCAGCTGTGGCACCCCTGGAAGGTGTCAGCTTGGAAAAGGAGTGTTCCTGCTACACCTGATGTACCAAAGCTGCTGCCATTTAGGGTGGCTGCTCCTTGTCTAAGGACATGTGAAGCTGTGCTTGCAGAGTTGGGATGGTGACCAGTGGGTCAAGAGGAAAATCAGCCTAGTTGGCAGGTTTGGTCATTTGTATGTCTCTCCTATTTGTCTTTCAGTTCAAGCATGGAGACTGATGAACAGTGACACTTTTACATGTTTTACATTCCTGAAAGTAGGTACCGTGCTCTTATCTGCAAAACATCATGCTATTCCTGCCCTCACCTTTTTCCTTTGAACAGTCTTTTCTGATTTTATTATGTGCTTTGCCCCGCTTCTGGTACTGAGCTTGGTGTCTCCTGCTCCACGTGAGAAGCTCTGAGAACTGCTGCGGATCGAGAGACCCAGGTCTCTTGATTTCAACTTCCAGTTTCATCGCAGCCTCCTAAACTCAAGAAAGAGGAATCTGAACACCAGTGCAAAGAAATAGCTGAGTTAACACCTGGCACAGTCTTGCCTGAAATATCCTAAGACAAAACTTTGCAAAATAAAAAGTTTACCGATACAAAGAAAAAGCCTACAGAAAGTTACTCCCCACAGCATTTTAGTAAGATGTCAGAAGATGATAAAAGTCAGAAGGGCTTTTCAAAGGGATTCATAATGTGAAATCTAATGAGAATATTTAAGGTTTGAATGTGTTTCATTTATGATCAAACACTAGTGCCGCCTCTCCACAATCACTCTAACTTCTATATGCTGCAAGAACGCAGCGAGCACCTATAAATTATACTGTAACAATACAGGCATTTCATTTGGAAAATCACTAAAATTCCCTTTTTTGACACAGAATGAGGGAAATTACATTCCACTCATATGGAAAGCATTTAAAAATTAGCATATACCTGTATTTTACTTCAGAAGTTAAAAAAAACAAACAGTAACCTGTGCAGATACATAATAGAAAACTCTGCTTAATGCTTGTCTGTGGTTCGCAAAGCAGAAATACGTCGAAATTATAATGGTCAGAAGGGCGAACCAGGCAAAGTATCAAAAACGTGTGAGCTTAGCATTGGTGAAACTCACCTGGAATATTTCCCTCATCGCAGAGGGAAAATGCAAAATCAGTAAGAATTCAACGAAAGGAGGTTAAAAAAAAAAAAGGAAAGGTTCTGGCTTGAAAAGGACAGATTTGGTGAGCAGAGGTTGAATAGGTGAGGACTGATTACCTGGAGAAGAGACACATGGCACGGGAGCGTCGGCATTTAGCAGGTAACAAATGGCCTGCAGGAGATAGCTTGGGAAATTCTGCCTCCCCCATCTCACGCTAGCATGCAAAGACATTCAAAGAAATTAAAAAAGGAAGATGTTTTTACATGCAAAACAGTGATCTCCCCGTGGAACTCACCACTGCAGCGAGTCAATGAAATTAAGAACACGGCAAGACCTGGAATTAGTAGCTAGGATGAATATTAGGGATATCTAGAGCTGCTGCATTCAGTCCTAACAAAAATGCTGTGGACGAGATGAAAATTCGTGTTTCACCACTCAAAGAAATCCCTAGCCATAAAGGTAAAACCTCATTTACGTAGTGGATTATTCCTCATCTGTTTATTTCAGGCTCCAGCCTTCCTTTGAGGCATCTATTATAAATTCTTCTCACCAGAAACAGTGCTTCTTTATGTGAACGTTGAGTCTAGTTCTATGAGTTTGAGGTTTTTAAGCTTAAAAAGTGCATCTTAGCACGAGAAACACCTGCAAAGTAACTCCCAGAATGTGAGAGTTATGGGGAACGTTTACATTCTTATCTCTTTTCATGACTGAAGTGAACCTGCACCTTAGATTTATAAATTGTGGGTTTTTTTCTTAGCCAAGCCTTATGAAACAAGGCGTTTGGAATTTTGCTCTATCTGCTAAGGCTACAGCCCACAAATTCAAACCGTAACAATACTCAGAGCTTCATGACCAGGGAGGAAGTTTAATTTATTGTAATCCCTGCATGGATTATGTCCACTTGCAGTCATACAGGAGGGCTCATTTCTAAGCCAAATGGAAACAACGCTAAGACCCATTTCCCTCCTAGACAAGTAAGATTTGATTGATGTAATGTTTTGCCTTTCTCATCAGCTGAGAACCAGAAACTTCAGTTCAGCTGTATCTTGATTTTTCCCACATCATGTGAAATGAGTTTTCTGTAGGCTGGAAATAATACTGATAATACTAATAATACTAATATTACTACTATGAAGAATAATAATTTTCAGTATTTTTGTGAAAGACTTCAATTCAGAAATGACTGTTTGGGCAGGTGTGGGAAAAGTGATGGTAGTATTTTTTAATTTTTTAATTTTTTTTTCCAAAAAGATGGATTCCAAGTTTCAAAAATCCCATTCCTTGCACTTGCCCTCCCTCTTCAGTCATTTTAGTTTTAACAAAAAGGGAAGAGAAACAAAGAAAGAGGGGACAAAGGAAAAACTGAGCTACTTCATACACCTGAGCCGCCACCCCTGGCCAGCAGCAGTTGCCATCACGGCTTTTTGGGTGCAGGGTGCAGCGGAGCTGGCCGTCCTTCTCACCTACACTCTGTGGGGGTATTTCACGCTCCCAGCATGAGTGAGCAGCTGAAAGCAGGTGTGGGACATGTCCCCATCCCAGCAAAGCTGTTTGGCAGCAAGGGGGTCCCATGGGGGCTGAGGGACAGCATCACTGCAGGGTTTGCAGAGGGAGGAGGAGGCACTTTCCCTGCCCAGCACTGTGCTGGGCACTTCGCCACCCTCTGCTTACCGTAAGTAGAATTTTTACTATATAATATCTTCTGTGTGGAGAAGGGATGGCTGTATGAAGTGCCCTTATCTTCCCTAGGTGTGTGGTTTCCAGCTTTATCATGTAATTTTCCCAGCACTGTTTTGAACATTTCCAGATTCTTGCTAATAGTTTTCCTTCAGTTCTTGCTCCCAATTAACCTTTCATACTTCCTTTAATCCAGTAAACTGCACTTTCCACCATTTACATTTTTTATCTTACTAATTGAGTTTTTTCATCTCCATCTTTTGATTTCAAATCTAATTATATTGTTATCGCTGGTGTAAAACCAGTAGGTTATTGATAACTTCTGTTCATTACTAAATTAGACTCTGCCTTATCATTGTTCATTGCTTAGCACTCTGATGTGGAAATCAACCTTCACTCGGCTCTTCTATCCTTTCTACTGTTTCCCAAGGCTTGATTTACTAAATATCTTGTGTTAAATCATTCTGTCCAGCCTTCTTCAATAACAAAATTCAGCTGTGGCTTTGTCCAGGCTTGATTAAAAATACATGGCAAGCAGCAAGAGATTAGCCTATCACTCTGTGAAAGGTTCAAGTGTTCCTAAGCAAAACTGCGTATATATTATGAGGGAAGAGAGGGAATGTTTCTCCAGAAATCTTCAAAATCTTAGAGTAAATGCAAAATTTCTGTAGTGCTTGTGGCTCAGACATCCCTCAAACACATTCACGTATGTGATGCCATTAGTGTCACAGAGTAAAAAATTGTTAGTATGTTGTATATTCTTATGCCTACAAAATCTGAAAGCTGTTGCATATTCCTTACCCTAGCTTTAGATGAATAAACTGAACACTAATTTGCATCCATGTTGGCAGAGGTGACTCTCCAAAACCAAATAATTGGGTGGGGTTTTTTTGCTATAAACCACAGAATCATAGAATCACAGAATATCCTGAGTTGGAACAGACCCCTAAGGACCAGTTGTGGTGAGCTGGGGGTCGACCTCTTCTCGCAGATAACTAGTGACAGGACAAGGGGAAATGGCTGCAAGTTGCGCCAGGGAAGGTTCAGGTTGGAGATGAGGAGAAAATTCTTCTCGGAAAGGGTGGTCGGGCATTGGAACGGGTTGCCCAGGGAGGTGGGGGAGTCACCATCCCTGAGGGTGTTTAAGGAAAGGTTGGATGTGATACTTAGGGACGTGGTTTAGTGGGTAATAGGTGGTGGGGGGATGGTTGGACTAGATGATCCTTGAGGTCATTTCCAACCTTAATGATTCTATTCTATTCTATTCTATT
>VWZZ01007621.1:287227-315375 GCA_013399095.1 Psophia crepitans
CTGGACTCTCTCTAGCAGTTCCCTGTCCTTCTTGAGCTGAGGGGCCCAGAACTGGATGCACTACTCCAGATGCAGCCTCACCAATGCAGAATAGAGAGGGAGGAGGACCTCCCTCTACCTACTGACCACAGCCCTTCTAATGCACCCCAGGATGCCATTGGCCTTCCTGGCCACCAGGGCACATTGCTGGCTCATGGTCATCCCCCCGTCCACCAGGACCCCCAGGTCCCTTTCCCCTACACTGCTCTCCAGCAGGTCAGTCCCCAACCTGTACTGGTACATGGGATTCCTTGGCTTTAGGAACAAATAAATCCCATGTGGTCTTTGCAACCATGTCATTCTCATTTATTTAAGGCTTTTATTCCACATGGGAAGAAACCCCCAGATTTAGTTTTGAGGCGGATGATGGACCATAGGGAGCAGAGCATGGGGTGCAGGGTGAAGGTCAGTGAGAAACACCTGCCACCAGCAAAAGTTCTCAAGGATGGTTCCAAAGGGAGCAGCATTTCCCACAGCAATGGTGGTCTTTCTAGAAAAATATTAATGGGAAAAAATGCTGGCTTAGACATAATTCACCCTTAGAGCCAATCTGCCTCTCTGTGGTAATTACAGGCTGTCATGGTTTAACCCCAGCCAGCAGCTCAGCCCCACGCAGCCGCTCGCTCGCTCCCCACTGGTGGGATGGGGAGAGGACCAGAAGAGTGAAAGTGAGGAAACTGGTGGGTTGAGATACGGACAGTTTAACAGGTAAAGCAAAAGCTGCGCACAAGAAGGCAAACCCAGGGATTCATTCCCCACTGCCCATGGCAGGCAGGTTCAGCCATCCCCAGGACAGCAGGGCTCCGTCACACGTAATGGTGACTTGGCAAGACAAATGCCATCACTCCGAATGTCCCCCCTTCCTTCTTCTTCCCCCCGCTTTATCAGCTGAACATGATGCCATATGGTATGGGATATCCCTTTGGTCAGCAGGGCCAGCTGTCCTGGCCGTGTTCCCTCCAAGTACTTGTGCAATCCCAGCCTACTCTCTGGTGGGGTGGTGTGAGGAGCAGAAAAGGCCTTGGCTCTGTGTAAGCACCGCTCAGCAATAATGAAAAAAATCTCTATCATCAGCACAGTTTTCAGCACAAATCCAAAACACAGCCCCATACTAGCTACTGTGAGAAAAATTAACTCTATTCCAGCCCAAAATCAGCACACAGGCACTGATTACTACAAAATATGGATACTTTCCAGTTTTTAGCGTATTTAACATCACACCCCTTTGAGGTAGGGCCGTGCAGCTGGCAGAAGAAGGAGTGCTATCTTGCATTGCTTTGGCATCCAAGTTTTTAGCAGCCAGGGATTAAACCAATCATGGTTTCACCTGTAGATAAAATGGAGAAAAAGCCCCTTTCAGAGGGTGATTCATCCTTCCTGCCTTAGAACTCCTTCCTCAGAGGTCTTTGAGGCCCTGGTCTTCAAGCATGCCTACTTATGCACCTAAAAGTGCCTGAGTTTGAGACAACGACACAAAGTCCCTCTGAAAGCAGCACAGGAATTGAAACCCAAGCCCTGCATCTCCCATCAATACCCCAACCAGCTCCTGCAATACTCACATCTGGAGTCATCACATAGAAACCCTTTCCTAAGTCAGGCTCTTCGGGTGCAGTACAGCAGCTCATGAAGTCGGGACCTTTATTTGCACAGCCTTTGGTTTGCTTGGCACTGCAATCCTGCCCCAACATGGAGGTGACACCTAAAGCATCAGCAGAAGGAAGATGAGAAAGAGCCATAGCGGTGTGTAGCCCTGGAGACATCTTTTCATGGCAGGGGTGAATATACAGTTCACTGTCGAGGGAATTAGAAGTTGGTATTTTGAAGGGAATGGTGCAAAGTGGGAGGCCGATGGGCTGGGAACTCTGCTGAGACATTTCTGGTAAGAAGCTACGTTGAATCTGAATGTGACTTCGGTCTTTGGGCAACAATTATATAATATTTTAGAAATACCAAGTATAGTAAATGAAAAATGTATACATCTCTTCCTCCTTTGAATGTATGTCCTTTACTGAAACTAGCCAAATGTCACTGTTTGTGCCTCCTAGGATTACAGTATGAAACTTCACATAATTATGGAGTCCTTCCAACAGAAAAATGGGGCTTGTTAGCAATTGTTACATTCAAATATATCAAGATCACTCCCAAATCTCCAGAATTTTAATAAAATTGGGGTTTTTTTTTGCTGTTGTTAATAGTGTCACAGGCTCATAACTGAGGAATGCAAATAACTAACAAAATTAAATCCTTTCAGGCATTCCCATGGCTAATTTTTATTTATTTATTTAATTTTAACATATGATGGTGGGAAACCATCTTACATTAAATTATGGGTAGCAAAACACAGCCTAGCTCTCCAAGCAAGGTCTCACTGGTAGAGAGAACTCATTAATGTCATTCAAATAAATTGGTGTGAAATATGATCATTCCAAGCAGTACATTTATTTACACTTGCAAATCAGAAATAATACAGTTAAGATATACGAGGCAACAATTAGGGAATATGTCTGCAAGTATTCAAGGAAATATCATTCAGCTTCTGCTGCAAAAAATGACTGTTTTATTGCCATTGTATCTGTCTAATTGAATAATAAGGATGCTAACACTCTTTTACAGGTACAGCAGCAATGGAAATTTCACGTAAATATAGAACTAAATCCCATGAAGTAGACCTGGTATAATGAGAGATTTTGTGTCCGCTCCATACAGGCACTTTCTTCTGCATTAATTGCCCAACAGGCTGCTCCAGTGAATGCCGTACTCCATACGGGGTGCACCCCAACATGGTCCTACTCCATACGGGGTGCACGCTAACTCTCACCTTGAGTCCTCTGTGCAGGTTTGGGGGCCACAGTACAAGAAAGACATAAAGCTACTGGAAAGTGTCCAGAGGGGGCAACTAAGATGGGGAAGGGTCTGGAGGAGAAGGCATGTGAGAGAGGCTGAAGACCCTGGGCTTGTTCAGCCTGGAGAAGAGGAGGCTGAGGGCAGAGCTCATGGCGGCCTACAGCTTCCTCCCGAGGGGGAGCCAAGGGGCAGGCGCTGATCTCCTCCCTCTGGGGCCCAGCGACAGAACCCCAGGGAACGGCCTGGAGCTGCCCCAGGGGAGGGTTAGGGTGGGGATGAGGAGAAGGTTCTTCCCCCAGAGGGTGGTGGGGCCCTGGCACAGGCTCCCCAGGGCAGTGGTCACCGCCCTGAGCTGGGCTGAGTTCAAGCAGCGTCTGGCCAATGCTCTCAGTCATCTGCTGTGATGGGGCTGGTCCTGTGTGCGGTCAGGAGTTGGACTGATGGTCCTTAGGGGGCCCTTCCAGCTTGCGAGATTCTAAGATTCTATGATTCTGTGGCATAGCTTCCCAAATGTGATGCTTGAGATGTCCAAGGTGGAGGAGGCAGCAGCAATGGCAGCGGGTGTGGGCAGGAAAGGAGGCAACCGGTCTTGCAGCTAGTGGTACATGGGGTGTTTCGGAGCCACGAGGTTATACTTTCCAATTTGCAAAAGATGTTTTTAACATAAGGAGACTGGAAAGAAAGTTGTCTTGGAGAGGTCTGAACTAGCCTAGATCTTTTCATACTGGTCTAACCTAGATCTTTTCCTGAGTATGCTACCCTAACTGGCCTTTTTATCCTCTCCCAAGGGTGAAGAACAGGGTGCAGCACATGGTAGGGCAGACAAACACAACTCCAGGCTGGGCAGAGAATGGATGGAGAGCAGCCCTGAGGAAAAGGACTTGGAGGTGCTGGCTGCTGAAAATCTCAACCTGACCCAGCAGTGTGCGCTGGCAGCCCAGAAAGCCCCCCGTGTCCTGGGCTGCATCCCCAGCAGTGGGTCCAGCAGGGCCAGAGAGGGGATTCTGCCCCTCTGTCCCGCTCTGCTGAGACCCCCCTGCAGTGCTGCCTCCAGCTCGGGGGGCCCCAGGACAGGAAGGACATGGAGCTGCTGGAGCGAGTCCAGAGGAGGCTGCAAAGTTGATCCAAATGGATAGAGCACCACTGCTCTGGAGACAGGCTGAGGGAGCTGGGCTTGTTCAGCCTGGAGAAGAGAAGGCTCCAGGGAGACCTAATTGTAGCCTTCCAGTGCCTAAAGGGGAAAGCCGGAGAGGGGCTGGTTGCAGGGCAGGGAGGGCCAGGCCAAGGGGAAGGGCCTGAAGCTGCAGGAGGGGAGCTGGAGCTGAGCTGGGAGGCAGCAATCCTTCCCTGGGAGGGTGCTGAGGCCCTGGCACAGGGTGCCCCGAGAAGCTGTGGCTGCCCCTGGCTCCCTGGCAGTGCCCAAGGCCAGGTTGGATGGGGCTTTGGGCAGCCTGGGCTGGTGGGGGATGTCCCTGCCCATGGCAGGGGGTTGGAACTAGATGATAAACTTTGAGGCCCCTTCCCACCCAAACCAGTCTGGGATTCCTTAAGTGATTGTATGATATCTTCACGCTCCCAGGCAGAACCACCTCTGAAGCCATCACCCACTGAGGTCCAGTGGAGGATTTCAGCTAACTTCATCCTTGAATTGTGGCCATTCAGAGCAGGGGGAGCAAGAGGGTGACAAGTCTGTGTCTTCCAAAGAGGCTGAGCACAGTGACTGCTCCTGTTCCTCCTGCTGTCCCAGCTCCAGGCTTTGCTCCGGTTTTACAACAGGTCTTTTAGCACACATAAGGAGTTTGGAGAAAGCAGTTGGGACATCTCAGGTTTGCTGAGACCTCCAGGCCATATAACCATATACTTCAGCAATGGTCTTGGCTCATTTCAAAAGTAAAAGGCTTTGCCCTGCATTTACCTACCAGTGGTAAAGGATGCTACTGGTGCAGGGTCTCATTTTATTCATGTTGTTACTTAATGATACTATAAACCCCGTGGCAATACTTCAAATATCAAGACCCACTAATGTAGTTTCATAGTACAGTGTAGTGTGAGTCTACTGTGCTTAAAAAACAAAAAGAAGGCTTTTTTTTAGCAAGTTTATAATCAGTACAATACAGTAAAAAATTTTTAGGTCCCCAGAATCAGCTGAAGCATCATCATGAGGGCTACATTTGGGGATAAAAAAGTACAACTGCATTAGGCGGTTATGATTACTACAAATGTCATAGTCCTATCAGTCACTTAGCAGTCATATCCTAATAAACTGCTGTGAAATTTGTCATTTCAAAGTCAGATTAATGCAGATTCATATAACAAAGTCATCACATCACACGGCTAAGTAATTATGTTCAAGCAACGAATGTCTGTGTGCCTGAGTACTGACGGTGACTTTTTTTTGGCTGCTGTTTTCTTATTGATGAATTAGCCAAATAGGCTTTTTAATAACTTTCCTCTGGAAAAGTATTTTAATAAGAATTCAGAAAGACAAAGAAGGGTGGGGAAAAATCACCTTGTTTGAATAATATAATAAACCAACTGGATTTTCCACGCTGTTTTTTTGGGAACCTGTGGATTCGTGGCACCCATTACAGATCAAAGAACTTAATTCATCTGTATATCCTTGTTTGTGCACAGAAATACAGAGTAAGTTAGAGAGTCAGCATATGTTAGAGTGAGCAGCAATCTGTTATGGCAGTAATTTCACCGCTTGCTGTACTACAGAGGGTTGTGCTATAACACGGCTCATTATAATGGATGTACTTTATTGTGTTCAGCCAGTCACGGTAAAAGTATCTGGCTAATGTTTTCATTGCCTGCCATCTGTGTGGTCAGCAAGGTTGTCCAACAACATCCAAAATGTCACTGCTTCAAATAAGAGCTTAATTGAAATTTAATCAGACAGATCTTTTCTATTAATTAAATACCAGCTATTAACGCAATGTATTTTGATATGAAATAACTGTGGCCCGGATTCAGCTGTGCTTGTGCACAGTGAGGGTTGCTCCCTCTGCCCAAGGGCGGTTGCTGACTGCGGTACCGCTTCAGCTGGTATGAGCAGAGCTATGAAGTCCGACTCTGTCCCCAAAAAGCTGTTTAATTGTTGTCGAGCCAAATACCAGCAAATGCCACCATTAAGTTTGGACGCTCAAGTGGATCCCGCCCTTCCACTCTTTGTGCTGGGATCACACACGCATTTGTTTTCCCTCGGCCCCACGCCAAACGCTTGATCTGTGGTTGGTGGAAGCCTTGTTTGTGCTTCAACCCAGAAATTGTGTGTTTAAACACATTTGCTTTCTGATGCAAAATGGGAGATGGTAGGGGAAAGGCAAGGTGGACAGTCAAGACTTCTCCCACATGAAGCCAGGATGGGACTGGAAAGTACATCCAGACATGGGAACCCAGAAATACGTTGTGGCTTCTCCAGTTTAGGTACAGACCAAAGCCTTGCTCCAAAATCACAAGTCCTGGCACAGGAGCTGACCGTTTGAAAAAGGTCCCAACGCGGACTCACATTTTATTTTATGAACATTGTCAGGTGAAAAAAAAAATGTATTCGCAAAATGGAAAGACAAATAATTTTAATAAATAGCATCACTAGGGCAAAAACAATCATGCTGCGTGTTTCTTGGCCACCTCCTGAAAAAATGAAAGACAGTCTGATGGAAGAAAGCCACAGTTCTGATTAGTGTCATTCTCAAAACATCTGAACGTTGGGAAATACACCAGTAACCAGGAGCAATATTCCCAAGGCTGCCCTAAGGTTGACATTGAAGAACAAGGTGCCAGGATGGTGTCATCAATCTAAACAGCAATTTACATTTATCATGCAAAATAAACCCTGGAAACAAATGGCAGCCTGCTACAATAACTCACCCAACTGATATAAACCTAAGGAGTACACCTAGCAATTAACTTCTACCAATCAGAGTGTATAGTCTCTGTGAAAAAGAGTGATGTAAAAGGAGCACAGCAGCCCTGCGGCTTTCTTTGAAATATTCATTGTGCATTTTCACTCAAAACTGCCACAGAAAAATCAACTTGTTAATAAAATAAAATAGTCTGTGAGCACTTCTTCAACCTACCAGACCCCTGTAAAATCCAGATCCTAGTACTACCAAAGCTCCGTGATACTTTTGTGCATGCAGGGATGAAAGGCATAATTGATATTTGGGGTCATTTCTTCAAGAGTTCACTAAAACAGCCTCAAGTCAGAAACGAATTTCAGTCCAATTCTGGAAACCCTGAGTACAGCAGGGAGTAGGCAGCACCCTGCCAGAGCAGGCAGATGTTCGAGCCCACCTGAAAACCTGCAACACAAGACTGAAGCAATGAGCCCCTCTCTGGTGTGAGTCTCTCAACCGGTGCTCGCTCATTGACCACTCACATATTACTACTGACAGCTTAACAATAATACTGCCCCTTAAATCTGCCTTCCTACTTGCCCTTGGATTTACTTTAGAGCAGGAATTTCAATCTGCAACTCAAACCATTATAAATATTCTATTAAAACTATATTTTTGTCCTTAAGATTTTTTCTTTCCAAGAACATTGAAATGTTCAGACTTTTACTTGCTACGTGTAGGTCCATTTTTGAAAAAGCCCATATAAATGACACAGGCTGTAAGTTATGCTCCAGCCTCCTCTGAAGTCACAGAAAGGGGCATCCAGAAGTAATTGCAATTCATCCTCCCGGCTTAAAACAGTTTTAATTGCCTTTATTCTGCTGACAAGGCTTTGTGCTCGGAGGCTGCATTGGTCCACACTCAATTAGCAGCCCAACACATCAGCTAAGAGGAACGCAACATTGCTCCTTGGATCGCCAGTGCCACTGCTGCCTCTTCCTGGGTGCTAAGGGGTCTGCAGACCCTTCGGTGACTGTTGGCCAGGGCTCTCCGTACGCTCTCCTGCCTTTGCACACATTCATGAGACAATCCCCCACTAAACAAGAACTAAATAGGGATGTTCTTCCAGCAGCCCCATATTAGGATCAGAGGGAACCTAAGATCATTTGGGGCTGGATCAGAGCCACATCTACCTCACCAATCCTGTTCTTGATATGGCCAGTAACAATTTTTTTAGGGTAAGGTCAGGACAGCATGAGCTTTCCAGTTTCCTGGACCCAGCAGGTTGGTGACTGTCTGCTGGAGGCTGTATCCTCACCAGTGTCAGTAAATGCAGCATCCACACAAATGCAAACTCTTTTTCCACCCACTAATGCTTTTTGGCTTCCACCCAATTCCTTCAGCTACTAAAAAGCTCAGTAGTATTATCCCCGTAAAGTCAGTGGTGGGAGCCCTGTGGCCAGCATCTGATGTCAGGGATCTGCTGAATTCTATGAGCTCTACGAAGGAAGGTAAGCAAATGTCCTGACGAGTGTGCAACACGCTGGGCCAGAAGAGGCGTTGCAGAGGAGTGAGAGGATCATTACCTGTCTTACAGCATGAGAAACACGGGCTTTATGTCTTGACCCAGGTCACAGGGAGCTATGGCAGAGCCAGGAATATAAATGCATCTCCTAAATCTCAGTATTGCTCCTTTTCAGAAAATCTTTTTGGTTTACGACATTTAATAAAATAGATTCTTTTATCACAATGTTTTTGGAGGTCAACCTCCTCTTCTGATCTCATTTCTCCATGTTTCTAATTGAGTTACTGTGAGTCCCATCAGATTTCAAAGGGAGGGATCAAGAACCATTGCTTTCAAGATCTAGTTAATACCTGTAAATAACAGCTGTCGCCCAATTCCCACTATGAAGTAATAGGTGGAAAGAGAAAGACAATATAAAACACTTTTTACTTACAGGCAAGAAGCAGTAGAATATGATCTCTATGTCCTTTGAAAACTGAGTGGGTTTTCCTAAGGCTATAATTTCCTCTTTGGTTTTTTTTTTTCTGAAAGGACCCAGCAGATGTACCCATTTTATCAGTTCATAACCTTTTCTTTTTAAATACTAGGTTTTGGGGGCTTTTTTTTGTGTTTCTTTGGTCCTTGGACATCTTCATGCTTGCAGAACAGATCTGCCTCCTGAGCAGGAAAACTCTGCATGGTGAAAAAGCCCTGAAGGTCTTTCCTGTGTCATCTCCAGGCATGGAGGTCTGAAGGGGAAACGACATTACGGGGAGCAGGATGCTGACTCTGGGCACACCGGAGCTGTGCCCAGCTCTGCAGAGTGCCCTTACTGGCCCCAGTATAACAGCACTGCCTTGAACAGTCTCTTGAGCAAATTGATCCAAGTTGTTGCTTTTTTTGTTTTTATAAGGGATAGCTTTCAACAGAAAGTAACTAGTCTAAATTCTTTTGAGACAGAAGAGGAAGACATTTAACTCTAATGACTGAATTTATTTCCTCAAGAACTAAGGAAATACTTGAAAATGTGTTTATATGCTGACACTTGCAGATTATCAGCTCCCCTGGAATGACCTGATGGATAAAATTAAAAGTTGGGTAACCCAGTTCAGATGTAATTATTTGTACCAACAAGGACATAACTATGTACATCATCCAAAAATTAGACCTACTAATTTTTATTTTTATTTTCAGAAGAATTGACAGTGATAAATTATCTCTGTTACGTACCACCTGAATTAATTTCTCCTAATAGTTTACTCATCCTTCGTGAGCTATTTACAAAAGGAACCTGCACTTCTGCATATCTTGAGTTATTGCATGGTTCAACCTGAAGGAAAAAAACCCACGTGACCTGGTCTGATCAGTGCAGGGAGATGTACAGAACATAGAAGTGGGTGGGTGGGTGGATGGGTGGATGGATGGAGTATAAGTTGGCCTTGATCACCAGGCAGCTAATGCCTGACTGTACAAAAGCTGCACCTTCAGACCACCCTGAGGAGTTTCTTGTCTTCAAGTAATTCGCTGCTTTCACTCTGTGGTGCTTCATTATCACACCACTGTCACAGCTCCAGATGATTCCTACTCAGCCACAATGTCTGAGGAAAAAGCAAAATCACATTCCCACTCCTTTCCCCTGGGGAAAAATCCTTGGACATTAAAGTCCAAGGACATTAAAGTCCAAGGACATTAAAGAACCAAGTCCATCAGACTCAAGTCTAAATTAGTATCCGGAAATGTAACTGGCAAGGTTTTGTATTAAGCTCATTTTCAGAGTTTGAATTTTTGTAAGGATATTTGTTCCAGATTGCTCTGTGAATCAGAAGTGGTGGGTATTTCTGAGAGAAAAGAATTCACATCCATCGTTGTTTTCAGTGCTGAGCATCAAAATACTACATTGTAATACTTCTGATGTGCAATTACACTGTGATTGTGATGTTGATACTCAAAACTGCCATTAGTATCCTTGAGTGAGAGGACAGACCTTGTCCTTTTCACAAGCAGTAGGGTAGTTATGAAGTATTCCCACCACCCTGATGAATGTTTCTAGTCCATAAAAAAGTCAGCCTGGACCAGCTGAGGATCATCTTAACAGCAGAAATGATGAGAATGAACAGGACAGCTCAAGCCAACATCATCAGGACTCCTTTGCCTTCCTCCCATGAAATCTGAGAGGTGTTGGCTACATCAACAAATCTTTACAATACAAACCAGAAAGCATCCTGTTTTCAAACTGCAGGGATACCAGCTTGAAATGAAGAACAATCCCATATAATACAAGTAATCCATTTATCTCATTTGCGGGGTGCATGTTGTGTTCTGAGTTACATAGCATAAAATGTAGCGAGTTGCAAAATCTTGCAGGAATAAGTTAATGTAGAAAAATTATTTTCTCTATTTTTTATTCCAGCTTTAAATCACCTATAATTGCAGTGTAAAAGTCACAGAACTCTTCTTAAAAACAGTCCAGTTCTTTGAATAAATGACAAATATTATAAGCATGTCTCCAAAAGGGATTTACAAAATGGAAAAGTCCAGGGCACAAAGTAATTCCTCATTTTCTGGTAGAATACCCTGAAGCAGAGTAATACCTTAAATATCTGTAAACTTATAGGAGCTGAGAGCCATCCCAGCATGGCAGATGGATAATGTGCATTTCATCACCTTCCGTCATGCATCAATCTTGAGACACAGGATAGTATTAAAATCGTTGTACTCTTAACACGAAAGTAAAGAAATCAAAAAGGGACCAAATGCATGGTAAAACATGTTTTGCAAATCTGATTCAGTGAAAGTGATTTTCATCTGAGCTTTTGGCGATATGAAATGGTTATATGGACAAGAAATGAAGAATAACAACATATATTCCTTCTTCCCTCACTAGGACACACCGAGAGCCAACTGGTCTTGCTTGTCTCATACAAACCGCAGCAAAATAGCTAGTTATGGGAATTAGGTTGGTATGTAGGACCACAAAAAGCTTAAGCATATTCTTATTGAGTCTTGTGCATAAGGAAGACTATCTGAATTGATTTTATGTGATACTTTATCTTCCTTTTGCACAAAAACTCTTATTTATCCCTGTTCATTAACCTGAGGAACTTTGCAGAGACAGTGGGGGGATAAGCCTGGAAAGGAGGATTTCTGCAGGAGCCCTGCAGCCAAGGGTCCTGATGACTGGAGAGGTGCTGCCTGAAAGCTGTCCCCATATTCAAAAGGTGGTGTTGAGACAATTGCCTTGTATCCATATTGACTGAAACAAAAATAAAAAGCCGGAGCCACAGAATAACATTTGTTGATAAGGTCTAATTGATTTTGTTTATGTAAGGAACAGCTTAAACCCATTAAAAGCATGAAGAGATGACCAGATGAAGGAGCACTCGTTTGACTATGACAGCTGTGGTCCATCTCCCCACAGAGGCTATTGGTGACTCTGCATAGCCAGGTGAGGAGGGGAGTGTTGCTACAGGTGGAAAATCCAATTTCACAGTTCCTGAAGCTTCCTCAAGGTTTGGTGCTGGTTTGACTGGAGATTTGAGAAGGGCTGTGAGCAACTGAGGCAGCAAGAGCTGTAGATGTTAGCGTTTTCACTTCTGGACCTCACCAACTGTATTAGATCATTACCACAGAAAGACATGATGCTGAAAACAAAACACAGACTAAATGAGAGTGGACAGCCATGAAAATCTGAAGCGCTCTACATCTTTGTCCTTCTGAGAACGTTATTGCACAAAGGAAGGGAGACTTAGTTTGGAAGCAGCCAGAGCCACGTGGTTATACACCCAGGCACCAGGCAGATTACCCGAAGCCGACAATCACGGCCCCAATATTGACCGTTGCCATAGAGCAGGTAGCAGGCTAAGCGTGAATAGTTTGGTTTAACATGGTGATTCTCCTCTACAGTCTTTCTGGATGCAAATTTTCCACACAATGTGGCAGCAAAACCATTGCAGTGACTCCAGCGTAACTTGGAGCAGGACAGGAACCCTCCTCCTCAGTGCAGCTCTGACTTCACAACTTTACCTCAGAGATGTCAACTGAGTATCAGAGCAACAGAGAACAAGAATCAAGAGAAAAGCAACAGAAACCAAGATCGTGTTGGTCTTGATTTCAGAAAAAGACTGGTATGGCTTAAGTTGTATAGTTTGGAGGAATTTCTCCTACAGGGAGCAGGTAACGGGGTGTGGGTATCACTTGAGTGTCACCATGAGGGTTATTTCCTTGGTGCTTTACAGTAGAACCAGCAGCAATGAGATTAAATGAAGGGAGTATTTAATAAACTACTGGGACAAAAACCCTTGTAGCGACAAGAATTAATGTATAGTCGTCTAGTTTCTGTTATGTTAAATTTGGATGCCATTTGAGTTAGGGTACATGTGAGGTGACTCACCTGTGAGTACTTCTGTTGCAGTTGTGATAGAGGTGCATTATTCTGGGGCAGGAGGCATTGCTCTGTTCAGATAGAGCTTCGTACTCCAGATCTGTGAACAGGAGAGTTTCACCTCCTGGAACTTTATCAAGAATCAAATCAAATTAGTTTGTGAGTCACTGATGTGATACAAGATTCGCAAAAAAAACCCCATTGTGTTTGCAAACTCCTATTGCCTCTCCTGACAGCTCTTCAGTTTTTATTTATAATCTACATGAAGGAGCAGGAAAAGCAAATATCTTGCTTGGGAATGCTAGTGCAAATGGAAGTGCCTGCCTTTGCTTACGCTATATTATCTTTTCTTTAAGCTGACAGCTTGGTATGAATAGTCTCATGGACTATGAAATCAGCACTTTTATTCATTAAATAAAATTAAACCCCCTTGATATTTGCTTTTTACCTTCTAAATCTAATAGCACGGACAGACACAGAAATTATGGGAAACGAAAGATCTTTCAGAAATCACCTGCTAATCATGTCACTGCTCCCTGCAGGTCAGATTTGTCAGTTCTGGGGACAAAAGCAATCTTTCAATCTCCATTAGGATGACTCAGTAAGAGGACGGCATTGCTGGGAAGGTGTCTCTGCAGGGAGCACCACAGGGGAAACAAACGGTCTCCCAGTGGAGCTTTTGGAAAGGAACGTGCTTTGCTTGGTGGTTGGACTCTCCAGTCAGGTTACAGCTGGATGTTCAAAGTTAAGGATGATAGCAGAGTGGAAGTAAAGGTTCAGCAGCTGCCAAGTATCATAGATGAATGAATCCACCCACAGAAATAATTTAAGCACCCAAGTGCTAAAAGATGGTGGAGCTAAAGGCGTCAGCTGAATTTGAGAGGAATATTGGAGTTTGTCTTCAAAATGACAAAATCAGGAGAATAAGTTTAAACTAGTCTGTAAAACTGGTTATACCTCCCTATGTGTGCCTATGCCTCAGTGCATTTACAGTTCTAGTGTGCTAAAGCTGTGCTATAACTTGTGATAAACTAGTTATATGCTCACATTATGTGCTGTGGGAGCTCTGAAGCCTCCCCAGTGTTAGCAGTGATGATGTGTTATTTCCAAGTAGAGAAAGGGCTGTTTAATCCTCCTTTCAAAATCCTTAACGACATATAAAAAAAATAAAATCGAACCTCTTACAATCTCTATTCACAACGTTCATTCTGCTTTGTCTTCTATTCTGACATCATAATTTGTTTAGAGTGGATTTCAGAAACTGGAAGAGGGTATTTCTCGAAGGACATTCTGCCCCTCTCATCACTACAGCTTTCCTGCCCTGCCTCCTCCTGAACCCTTTGTTGACGTTCTGCTAAAGGCTCAGTGGGGCAAAACTGAAGTTCTCACCATTCCCTTAGCGAGGGTGTTATCAGAAATGGCAGATGATGTGTTGCTTTGCACAAGGAATTAGTGGTAAGAACTGATTAACGCTTACCCAGCAGATATTGAATATGATTCAGATTTCAGACCAATTTTACAATGAAGTTACTGTAGTGAGATTGATGGAACTGCTTCTGACTCACCCCGAGGTCCATCCCTTTAATAGAAATGAACTGACTAACAGATATATGGTCAGGTTAAAAAACAGACAATGTGATTTATCAGCTACTTTTTTTCATAGTCACTGTTTTTGAAATTTCTTATTTGATGTTCCATCTTGTCTTGAATTTCATTTGTGGTCATCTTCTTGAGTGGTCTCTGTATTGACCCAAGGATTTTGCTCCTTGGTACATTAATCAGACTACATTTCCCACAGCCTATTTTAGTAGCATTCCTTTCATCTGAGCAACTTCTCTTGCTTTGCAAAAAAGGCCTCATTCTACAAAATTTTCAGCAAAAGCATTAATAAAAACTGCAACTTTCAGCACCGTGTCCAATTTTGTCATACAAGTCTTTTCATTACAACCTAATGAATGACCTAGTGATAACAGAAGAATCCCCAAGGAAATTTAGACATAGCTTGACAGATATTTTGGGAAGCTTACATGACACTGAGTACGTCATCTTCAGAACTAGCGTAATGCCAGTGTATGGACGTGATGCAGTGTCTACTAGCTGAATTTCCATTGTATTTTTGAGTGGGATAGTGATGCAAGATGACTGAGGTTTTTGTTCCCAGTGCCTATGAAAAGGCCGACAGGAACTTAAGGGAATGAGATGGAAAGGGTGCAGAAGATGCTGCATTGGCTTCTTGCCAGGATGAGGGAGAATACAGTACCGGAATCTATCATGATGGAGAAGGAGCTCGTACTCTAACGGTACAGAATAATTATTGAAATTATTATCGCAAAGAGAATTGGTGCTTGGCTTTAAAAGCAGAGTCGATAAAATGACCAACAACAATCTGAAAATTTTAATTAGAAAAGTGGGATAATTTTTTCAAAGAGAACTAAAGTCACTAAGCACCACTGCTAAGACTCCAAAAAAGCCACACAGTTTTGGTGAGAAAAAGTGTTACTATCAATCTGGCTGGCCTTCTGGCCTTTGTCTCTAATTTAGTGCAATGTTTGCTATAGTAAATTCACATGTTGTGTTTGAGCTAATGTCTCTCTTAAGAAAGATTATTCACCTCCATTAAATAAGGATATTAAAACCAAAACATTCTTGGCCAAACTAGAGGACTCAGGTGCTTTAAACACAATTCTAGTTCTCTTCTGACTAAATTTTCACACCTCCTAGAAGCATTTCTTCATAATCTTAATTTTTATTTAGCAACACATTCCCTCTGATTTCAATGGAACTGCACACTTTAGTAGATTAAACACATGAACACTTTTTTTTTGCAGAGTACGAGCCTTTGTCTCTACCTCACAAAGACATTCTGGGCTTGATGTTTCTCCTTTACGACAGTATAAATCAGAGACAAATTTCCTGAAAGCAGGAGAGTTAAATCGGTATGAAATTGGCACAGCCTAGAGTAATCCCCTATATTCAGAGGACAGACAGACTGAGGAAGTCACCTTTCAGGGGTATATGTTCATTTATTTACATATGTAGATAAACCTTGATCTCATAATAATCGAGGAATGCCTAGAGAGTGCGACGATTTTTTCTGCTCTCCTCCTGCTATATCAAAGATTCGGATGTAAAGTAAAAAGCCCTCCCCTGTCTTTGACAACCCAAATAACGTTTTGACACAGACTGTGCCAGGCACCTTCAGTCCCTGCTGTGATTGAGAAGGACATTTCTTTGCTGCTGGCCTTGTTATGTAGCAAGCTGTGTCAAGCGCTGGGCGTAATCTCCCTGCAAGTGAGCAGAAGTCTTTCATCCTAATACTCTTCCCTGTTTCTCAACGACCTTTTAATTTGATTTCTAGATTTTATTTAATTTTTTGTCATACATTTCCTGCATGAGAACGACTCGTCTAAAGTTGGAGGATTTTTCCTCAATCACATTGTTACTGTTTGTCTCTTGCTACTGAGGTTTATTTCCTTCCTTGAGTGGAGATTCAGGAAGATAGTGATTATTTATTCCAACTTCTGCCTTCCTGAGCAAATCAAGGTCATTTAAGCACACAAATCATGAGACATATGGATGTTGGGAGCTACAAACTGGAGCCCAAGGACCAGGGCAGTTTGGGCAACAGAGTCCTCCATGGAGCTCAGAGTCATCAGAGAGGAGCGTGCTAGAAAGGTTTGGCCAGGTGACAACGAAGATGCAGAGACAAACTCAGGCAGAAGAAATAACCTGATAGTGTGCTTTATTTCACTGTACTGCAAATGAAAGTCCTGAGAGACTTCACAGACCTGATGCCCACACCGATACTAAGGAGGGAGAACTGCAAGGGTGCTATACATCCCTCTCTGGACTGACGCCTCTCATGGGACTGTAGTGACAAGAGGTGTGGACTGGGGTGCACTGGGGGTGTCAGCGGCTATGCTGTAGACCCCCAACAGCTTCAGATTCCTTTTATCGTCCACTGTCTGATGATATAGAGGACTAAAATACTGTAGAAGTGTTATGCTCTGAAAATTCCCACTTTTCTCCCCTGAGTGAGGATTGTTTCTGCAGCTGGTTCAGATGCAGATGTTTGCACTACAGACAGCTACTGGTGAGTATAATGACTCTTATCTTGATTACAGAAACTATAGCAATTTCCCTGAGCACAAGTGGTCTCTGATTTCCTCAGTGCAAATGCTGGTGATCCACAGACTGTCATGTGCTAGGTGCTGTACAGGTCTGGGAAACAGAAAAAAGTAGGCTCTGTTTATTTTATTTGCCACTGACACACCACCTGCAAATGCTCTTAATTGTAGATTTCATAGCAGGTATTTTAGGGAACTTGGTGTTTCTAACCTCTGAAATCACAGAATCCCAGACTGGTTTGGGTGGGAAGGGACCTCAAGGATCATCTAGTTCCAAGCCCTCTGCCATGGGCAGGGACATCCCCCACCAGCCCAGGCTGCCCAAAGCCCCATCCAACCTGGCCTTGGGCACTGCCAGGGAGCCAGGGGCAGCCACAGCTTCTCGGGGCACCCTGTACCAGGGCCTCAGCACCCTCCCAGGGAAGGATTGCTGCCTCCCAGCTCAGCTCCAGCTCCCCTCCTGCAGCTTCAGGCCCTTCCCCTTGGCCTGGCCCTCCCTGCCCTGCAACCAGCCCCTCTCCAGCTTTCCTGCAGCCCCTGCAGGCACTGCGAGGGGCTCCAAGGGCTCCCCGCAGCCTTCTCTTCTCCAGGCTGGACAAGCCCAACTCCCTCAGCCTGTCCTTGTCAGAGAGGGGCTCCAGCCTTCTGACCATATCATGGCCCTCCTCTGGACTCACTCCAACAGCTCCATGTCTTTCTCACACTGTAAAAACAACAAATTGTTTTTAAAATTTTGTGCTACGTTTTTCTATGTGTGATTTTCTTTTTTATTAGCTACAGCATTTCCCATCCAGTATCTGAAAACTGATAATTTGTGATGAGAAATAAGATTCAGGAAATGGTATATCTAATTTTGGAGAGTGCTTCCAAAGCCCTGCTACACCACTCTGAAAGTACAAAGGGTTTCAAAGTTCAGGGACATAGCAGGACCCAGAGCAATTAATGACCTTAAGGTAAGCACAAATAAAGCCCTGTGTTATTAATGTTGTGGGTTTAGGGGTTCTTTTTACTTAAGAACTTTAAAAGATATCTTTAAAGCTGCCACTGGTAACCTGTTGACCTTCTGCTCCTTCTTACAATGTTCACAACATTAATCGAGCCATTTCAATTCTCACTTTGTGTGACGCAGCTTGGCTCACACTGCTCTGGGTCTGCAGGTCTTGCAAGACCCAGGTGTGAAAAACATTTTCCAAAAATAAAGCAAAACTCAACACCAATCAACACTCCAAAATGTGTCCGGGCAGAATTACATCAGGGAGAAGCAGGAAACTGATTCTCAGATAGACCATGGTCCAAAGAGCCCTACACTGCAGCGGTAATTTCCCCAAAACATAGCAGCCCTTGGGAATTTACCTTTAAGCCACTCCCTTCTTTTTTCTTAGCTGTTTCAGGGCAGTGGATTAAGCCCAGTTCCCAAAGGATCATTACAAACAACCTCCATGCCATGCTCCAAGTGGTGTGTCAGCAGTTGACTCCTGCCTGGTCCAAAGCAGGAAAAAGTAGGTGGCTGCAGGCTGACACTGATCTCGGTGTCTCACAACAATCTGTTTGGGCAGAGTTTGCTTCTCTGCGCTGTCGGTTTTATGTCTTCATTGTGATTTTGGGACTTGAGCCCTTCAGTCCAACCCACATTCACATCTGGTGTTGAGGCTTTCGAACTGCGTTGTTTGTCTAAAGAAGCTCGCTGTGAATGATGTGGGTTGTTTCACTTCTTTAAGTCTCTTCTATCCCAGCCAACAAGCCGGTTTATAAAATATTCATAGCATAAATGATGAGCCAGAAAATCAGCTCACGTTGGCATTTTCGCATCCCAGTCTGCAAGGGCGAAGAGGATTTCCAGGTTCATAAAAGTTGGGTCCAGGAGGGAGCACCAGGATGGGCTTCTCTGATCAGCAGCTGGTGAAGAAATTACTGCAGTGACCATGCGGGCTGCTCCGCTCTGCCTCTGGAGCCGAGCGTGGAGAGTTTTCTGGGCTTGGTTTGGAGGCTGTGGAGATTTGGTTACAACCCTTCCTGATCTATTCCGAAATCCTCATTCAAAAAAAGAAAAAGAAGAAGAAAAAAGAACGTAAAATAACTAGTACCTTTTCTAGCAGTGCAGCTCTGCTGGCTTTTATTTATAGTCATCGGATTCAGAGTCCTGAATTAAAGAGCTCCTCAGGAAGAGGAATGTTTTTGCCCTTTCATGGATCCTTTATACACTGCGCTCAAGCTAACTCCTAACTTTCTTTTTTTTAAGCAACTGAATGCATTTAGTGTCTCTCTGTAAAGAACCCTCTGATGGCAGCTCTGTGCAGACATTTCAATTTATCAATCTCCTTTCAGAGCGCAGATGCCAAAACTGGACCCACTATTACAGTAATGGTCTCAGTAATGCTATATACAGAGTGAATATTGTTTCCCGCATTCCTATTCCACTAGTCATGCACATGAAGCCCATGCTGCCCCTTCTCCCTTCTCCCCTCCTTGCACAGTATATTTGGTTTTATACAAGCAGTGTTTCCTATGGCCACTGAAGATAGCACTTGGAGTGAGAAGGAGGGACTACCACGTGCAGCTATAGACCTTCCCTTTAGCTGTCTGGTCTCTGCATTTCACTGTCTTAAAAGATTGTTTAATAACGGACAGCTTTTCCAGGAAATCCAGATCACTTTCTCTCAGCGGTCTCTTCTCATCACCATCTCATGTTGAGAAGGGAGTTGTAGTTCTCTGAAATGAAACGGTTTCTTCTATCCAACCAGATCTTTTTCCTAAGAAATGCAAAAGCCACTGTAGTTATCTACAGGTTTAATCTTAAAATATGGTCATTAGGATTTGCAGTGCTACTAGAAATGCATTTGAGTGGTCACGTTTCTTTTTTAAAATAATGATTATTCCTGCGCCTCTTGCAGGCACCTCCCACACAACTTTCAGGGAAAGCGCGGGTCTGGCTTCCACATCTTTCAAAATATTCATTATTTTTGCCCTTTTCAGCATTGCCTCATAAAAATAAATTATAGGAATTAAAATTGGGAAGGTGATGGTTTAATTTCTCAAAAGCGAAATAATCACTCAGGCTTATGGAAATTGGATTGTCCAAAAGGAAATGGGGAATATAAAATGTGAATTTCAGGTGGTCAGAAGGAGATCATGGTGCCAGCGGGCTCGATCTAGTTCTGGGAGCTTTCCCCCCACAGCACGGCACCTGCCGAGCCTGAACCCAGCACTGGTGATGTGCATCGCATCTCCATCATGACATGCTGCTGAATTATGTACCTCAAAAATAGGACTTAAAAAGCCATGGCAGAGAAATCCATCTCACCTCCAGGAGGATCCTCAGGGTGCCTGGGGTGGCCCTATGGGATAGCAGTTACCTTTTGCACTTGCAGGGGCTGATCCCCCGAGGCTGAAAATCCATGTGGCTCCCCTGGGGTCAGTGCAGCTCACTGGGTTTGTACCCAAGGTGTACGTGGCTGTTCACAAAGGACATTCACATCCTTATCTTGTTTTGCCTGTTCCTGAATTGACTTGATTATTCATACAAGAAAACCATTGGTAATGGGGGAGATTTATGCACTGCGCATTTTGCTGCCTAATAATAATAATGGTTTAAAAAAATTAAAATTGACTTAGCCTCTGAAGGATGTTTTGTTGTCACCGGGATGCTTTTCCTTGCAAAATTCCCACTTTGATGCTGAATGTGAAATCTCATATTAGACGGAAAAATATGAGATGCTCACGGCAGACTCTTTGTCATCCTTGTCAGGAAAGGAGGGCTGAACTCTGGGTTCTCAGAGCTCAGGGCGGTTTGAAATGTGCAGCTCCTTTTCTTCACCAAGTTGTTCAATATTCAAAACTAAGTTTGACAAAAATGTGCCGAGAAACATTATGTTGAGGTGTTTTCAAGGGAAAAAGAAAGGGGAAAAGAAAATCCATGTTGTGAAAGAGCTGGTTACTAGAATGTAAAATACCGCATCATTAAGAGAAGAGCACAGCATATCTCCCCTGCTTTCTTTTAGGTCCCAATTCATCAGACAATTCCTCTTGAGGAAAGCACGTGCCAAACTTTATGCATGTGCTTATGTGCCTGGCTGGATACAGATGGACTTAATCATGTGTTTGTACGCTTTGCTCAGCAGGTTTCTTAATTAGAGAAGTTGTTTAAAAAAAAGTCCTACGGTGATGGCTTTTCCATTCTTTCCTTAGGAACCAATGTCTTTAAAACTAGTGATATGCAATTGCATCTCAGCATGTTACAAAATATTAATTAAAGCCACACTCGTGCAAACAATCCCTCTTTACCAATGAGCCCAAGGGGAAAGAAATCCAGGCACCAGCGAACCGCTTGTGTATCTGAGCACAAGTTCTTTTGTAAAACATCTAAAAAATGAGCGGTGTGATCATGAAATAAATGCCACAATAAATTAACTGGCCTGTTGCTTTTTTTCCTGTGGCACTTATGAATGCTAACTTCATGATGATGCCTGACTTTCCTAGCTGAAACAGGTGGAAAAAAACGGCTGCAACGAGTTAATCTCCTTTCACCGGGGGAAAACCCATGATGGAAATGCCACCCTGCACCCACTGTGGCTCAGTCAGAAAACACCAGGAGAAAAAAATCCTGGTTTTGCAACCCCTTTGCACCTATTTGTTCTATGTCTTTCAGACGCCTGAAGCGTGCACCAAGTTTTGAGCCTTGTGATGCTGCACGCTCAGTGCGGTAGCTGCAAAGCAGCGGGTTCAGAGGGATTTGTGTGCTCGAGGCCGTGAGGGCCTGGGTGAATATTTCGGTTTTACAAATGATTAAAGATGCCATTCGGCCAAGTGCCTGGTTCTAAGCAAAGACACGAATTCATCCTCACAAATAAGGATGTGATATACTCACAGCACTATTTTTGAACCCGGGTTTACATGTAAGTGCTTCACAGCTTGTTTTCTTTTCATTAACAGGGCCTTCTGCGTGTGCAGACGCATGCACATATTTTGGTAGCACCCAAACCCGAGCTATGTGTGTATTGAAAATAATGGCTCTACTGAATCAAGCCTATGCTTGAATTAAGGGATTTCATTAAGATGACGCTCCAATTTAAACCTAAAGACTGTCATTTTTCTTTGCCCCAGTTACCACTGACAGCTCTTCAGCTCCCTCTCCAAAGAGAAGAGAAAAGTTAGGTACCACTGAGGGACTGCTGAAGCTCAAAATCAGACCACTTTCCCAGATAGATGGCAAACAGCGGGACATTTGCTACAAAACGGTGAATGAAAATTACTTCTAAAATCTGAATATAGGGGAAAAATAATAGGATGCCATTAAACATGTATTTTTAGAACAGCAGCAGCTTAGATTTGGTTCAGTTACTGAAAAAATTCCTACAGAGCCTGTATAGATACAAAGGCAGGGCCCCTGTTCCAGCAGCCAGGAGGTACAGAAAGGAAGATAGCATCCCTTTTAATAATCTACTGAGCTTTTTTCAGATGACATTTTGGAGACAAGAGATGGCTGATCCCTTGCACATATGTTGGACAATGTTTGCTATGCAGGGGGANAGAAGAGAAGAGAAGAGAAGAGAAGAGAAGAGAAGAGAAGAGAAGAGAAGAGAAGAGAAGAGAAGAGAAGAGAAGAGAAGAGAAGAGAAGAGAAGAGAAGAGAAGAGAAGAGAAGAGAAGAGAAGAGAAGAGAAGAGAAGAGAAGAGAAGAGAAGAGAAGAGAAGAGAAGAGAAGAGAAGAGAAGAGAAGAGAAGAGAAGAGAAGAGAAGAGAAGAGAAGAGAAGAGAAGAGAAGAGAAGAGAAGAGAAGAGAAGAGAAGAGAAGAGAAGAAGCATAAATAGGGTCTGGACTTCCTTGTGGACAAGGTTGAAGTAGGCACTGTTGCTCCTGCCAAGCATCAGACGAGTGCAGACTAAATGTCTATTTACATCAAGGCCTTTTTTTGTGGCCATGGCAGCTCTGGGTGAGCCATTCCTCCATGCAGGCAGTGAGGCTTGAGAGTCCTCATTGCCTGAGAGGCAGAGCATTTTGAGTCCCTCGTGTTAAGAGCAAGGACAGCTGGAGCAAAAAAGCTTATGAAGGTCTCAACGTAGATGATAGGAATTCTTTTACCAATTAAATACAGGGACAGCATTGTTTCACTTCCTTGCAGTCATGAATTATCACTGCTAACGCAGGTACACCCATTCTGTATTGACTATACTGACCTTCGGTCTCCAAAAAGTCCAAATTCCTTCACTGCTCAGTACCCTTGGCTCAAGCTCTCCACGTGGTGCGAACTTTGGAGGACTCACAGACAGCAAAAGGGAATAGATAGTAAACTACCTTAAAACACATGCTTTTTTTTAGAGAATTTTGATATATGTTTGGGTTTCTTGAGTGATCTATTGAATTCACTGGTGTGAGGATAAGAAAGAGAGAAGAGCAAATTGGAATTTGGTAAAATCAAACACGCAGAAGGCATGCAAGAATAATATCTGCATTTACTCTTGCTAGGAGAGTCAAAACATTTTTAGTTTTATCAAAAGGAGTGTTTTGGAGATAATCAAAACATTTCATTATTATTGACAAACTTTAGCTTTATCAAAATGAGGGAGCTGAAATGATTCATTTCAATTACTTTCTCTAGAAAATGATGTCAGAACTGACATGTTCCCACAAAACATTTTGATCTTTTTTGAACAATACAGCTTACCTACAAAAGCTCTCTGGGGAAAACAGTTTGTCCAACCTTCTCTGAAATGCAAACTCCTCTGCATCCACCTCCTGGGGTGCTTCTGCCAAGCCCACTGCAAGGGTGAAGGATCTGGAAGCAAAGGGTGGTGGCTGGATGTCCCGTACGCACTGTCCAGGTGTACTCCATCTCCTTCTGCCTCCAAAGCAGCACAGCTACATGAAACCAGGGGGCTGACTGGGTTAATACCGTAGTTGTCTGATCATCCAGGCTAACCAACGTGGCGATAACACATCAGTGTAGCTCTCAGCATCAACCCTCTGTGGCACCAGCAAGAGCCTCAAGAGTATGGATCAACATAGTCTACAGCCTGGAGTCTTCAGCATGCACAGGCTTTGTCCCACCACGTTTCAGTGCTGGAGGTGATGTGAATAATCCCAGTGACAATATGGACAATCCCAAATGATATTTGTTTCCCAGAAAGGGATGGCCATCCTGATGCCTGGTTTAGATCTGGCAACTGATTTAATGACCCAGATCATCAGATTTTACTCACACCTTGGTGGTTTCTTGTGGTAATAGATGGACCTGCAGTGGTGTCCAGAGAGGTTGTGGAGTCTCCTTCTTTGGAGATATTCAAGACCCATCTGGATGCCTACCTGTGCAGCCTGGTGTAGGGCACCTGCTTTGGCAGGGGAGTTGGACTCAATTATCTCTGGAGGTCCCTTCCAACCCCTACCAATCTGTGATTCTGTGATTCTGAGCCCCCAGTTAAGTGAGGTGAGGGGCTACAGGACAGTGCAGGGCCCCTGTGCAGGCACCCCCATCTGTGTTCATGTCACAGAAGTGTTAGGGCTGCCCATGGGGATGTGCAGGTGTTTGCAGTCCCAGCCCAGACAGCCCTGAGGTGCCTCAGCCACTGCTCTTCTCACTGCAGAAACTCCCAGTTTGTCCCCAAAGGAAGCACTTCACCAGGTGAGCAACATTTTGAGGAGCAAAGTAAATTTACTCCTCAAGGGGGAACTGTTAAGCTGTTTCAGAGAGCAAACCCCAAAGCGGGATCAGCTCTGTCTAGGAGACTGTTGGCAGCATGGTTCCCCAAGAAAAGTAGTGCTAAAAGATGTTAGAAGTTAGAAAAAAAACAACAAAAAAACCCAAACCACGACAAAAACTAAAACCAAAACCCAACCATATACACAAAAAAAACCCCAACAAAACCCCCCAACAAAATAACAACAACAAAAGAACCCGACCAAGTTGCAACACATCCTGCTCCTGTGAGGAATGTTCACTGCTTTTCTCCACGCTCTCTCTGCTACCACAGCTTGGGAAGGATTCTCTTCTCCCGGATTTGAGCAGCACCCACTTAGCTCTTGCGCCACAGCAGCACAAGTAGAAAAGATGAACAAAATATGAGTGGGGTCTTGAAATGCAACCTGTTTGTCACATTCTCTTTCCTACCCCTTATTTTTTGCTGAATTCCTTGGCATCTAGTGGCAGCAAGATGCAATTATTTCCATTTTATATGAGTGGTACCAGTGGGGACAGGGGAAGGTATATGTAGCAGAAAATAATAAGGCTTTTCTCCTTTGTTCCCCAAAATAGCAAAGGTGTACCATGATCCAGTCAAAAACCCTGTGCATTTTCTCTATGTCAGACAGAAAAACTCATCATCTGATGAATCTCTTTGCATGCCTGACCTGAATTCCATGTGAAAGTGCTGGATGTGCTTTCTTTTGAAGCTTTTCCCTGTAAAATAAGGAAAGAAACAAATTCATTCACCAACTGGTGATCCCTTTAAAGTTATGAATTAAAAAGATGCTTCCAGACAGTGAATATGTCCATCCTATGTGAGTGAGAAACGCCTGCATATCCTGCAGGACCAAAAAAAAACCACCAAAAAAAACCCCTCTCTTTTGTGTCGTTTGGGCTGACACATCAGCTTTATCAGGCATATGCAGGTCTTTAAGAACTTCTGCAGAACTGGGGTGGAAGTTAAGAATATTTTATTACTATTTTTTGCCAGCTGTTTTCCAGCCTCTGTCTGACCCTGAATTCATAAGAAGATTATCTCTGAAGCCTAGGATGGGCTAGGGAAGAAGAGCCTCTTGATATTATGTTCAATTTTATATCCTTGAAATGTGGTTGAAACTAAAATTATCCTAGATGCTTTGTTTTAAAAAAGCCTCCGTGTGTCCTGAAGTCAAAGACAATGTTACTGGTGAGAGATACAGGGAAACTGTCACCATCACTGTTTTGGGGTGAAAGGAGTGGGGAGGAAATGGGGTTTTACAGCTGTGAGTTCAGTCTTATAAAACCTTTCCTGGTCTTCAGTGAGATGACTAGTGGAGATGTTAAAGCCTTCTTGTGTGCACTGGCAGCCCAGAAAGCCCCCCCTGTCCTGGGCTGCATCCCCAGCAGTGGGACCAGCAGGGCCAGGGAGGGGATTCTGCCCCTCTGCCCCGCTCTGCTGAGACCCCCCTGCAGTGCTGCCTCCAGCTCGGGGGACCCCAGGACAGGAAGGACACGGAGCTGCTGGAGCGAGTCCAGAGGAGGCCCCGGAGATGCTGCGAGGGCTGGAGCCCCTCTGCTCTGGAGACAGGCTGAGGGAGCTGGGCTTGTCCAGCCTGGAGCAGAGAAGGCTGCGGGGAGCCCTTGGAGCCCCTCCCAGGGCCTGCAGGGGCTGCAGGAAAGCTGGAGAGGGGCTGGTTGCAGGGCAGGGGGGGCCAGGCCAAGGGGAAGGGCCTGAAGCTGCAGGAGGGGAGCTGGAGCTGAGCTGGGAGGCAGCAATCCTTCCCTGGGAGGGTGCTGACGCCCTGGCACAGGGTGCCCCGAGAAGCTGTGGCTGCCCCTGGCTCCCTGGCAGTGCCCAAGGCCAGGCTGGATGGGGCTTTGGGCAGCCTGGGCTGGTGGGGGGTGTCCCTGCCCATGGCAAGGAGTGGGAACTGGATGGGCTTTGAGGTCCTTTCCCACCCAAACCAGTCTGTAATTCTTACAGGACAGGGTGTGGGACTTGCACCAAAGCAGGCAGCATCTTGGTGTCCCTGTGATAAGAGCAAGTCAAGTCCAAGTTCTCAGTATGAATCAGGTCAAGCAGAAACTCGAAAATGCGTTTCCCATATATTGGCAAACGCGTCAGCCGCCAGGCTAACGCCTGTCCCCGCTTCACACCTGGAACTTGTCAAAACTCATACGTTCCTGGAAACGGCTCTGGTTTTGGCAGATACTATGCACTGAAAACGATGCTTTTGAAAACTCCCGTTGAGCCCTATTTATAATCCAAACCTGCCTGCATGAGGGTTGAGCTCCACTGATAATGCACGGATTCAAATGAAAAATCACCAGGTTAGCATTTAGGGCTGTAATTTTTTATCTCTCACAAAGTGCTGCTTCTCCAGTTCTGCAGCTCATTTTTGTCAGGTTCAAAGAGGAAGAGAGCTTTATCATTTAGAATAGGCCAGAAAAATCTAGGCCTCTTTCTTCTTTGAATGTTAATAACCATATACTTTCCCCTCTACCAATTACAACACAACTGATGTCAATTACTGCATGTCCATCGACTAAAATCTGTCTCATTATTTGCCGTTTTCAACAAAAAGCATAAGAACATGCCAAAAGGCTCAGCAGACACCTGGCTTTTGCAGCGGCATGTATTGCAGAGTGAGTTAGCTCCCAGCACCCCCAGATGAGGTTTGTTTCAGGAATTACACGAGTGACATTGTCCCCCTTCAGAGACCTGAAGTGCAGGACCCTGGGACACGCAGGTCTGCCCCGCACCTGAGGGTCTGCCTCAGCCAAGGAGCGGTGGGGGGTAGAAGGGCTGATCAGAGCTGTCCTCATCCACCAGAAAAGGTGCTCCAGAGAGGGAGATGAGCACGGGGGAGGAGGAGGATGGAGAGAATAGCTCTGCATGTCCTTCAGGTTGGAATATTTTAATTTGAGCACACTGTTCCACAAATAAAACTCATGTTAGCGTGAGAAGTTGACTCTGCTAAAGGGTTTGAGATTTAAACCAAGAACTCAAGGGCTCCACGCTGTGAACAATCAAACCCAAACACAAATATTTTTCACTACAAATTTTTAACAAGAAACATTATTTACATGCTAATGCCAAGAATTTCTGGGGGAAGTTTTTTCAGTCACTTCCAATTAATCGCTGTCTGGGCCAAAGAAGATGACAGGGTCTGCCTGATATCCCACTGGTTGTCTTGCTTCCCTTTTTTTTTTCCTCCAGAAAAAACGCCCTGCAGAGATCAGTGTGTAGTTCTATGGCCAAGTAAAAGCAACCTATCAGGGAAAATCGCCAGGTTCAGAATTAAAAAGCTTTCCACAGGTCTGTGAAACGGTATACTGAGGTTGTGCTTCAGTAGGAAAGAAACCAATACTGCCAGGCCAAACTCAGTCTTCCAAAGTCCAAAAGTCCAAAAAAAGTTCAGTCAAGTCCAACAGTGACCTTTCTGCAGTTTCTATAGTAATGCTCAAACCCTATCGTACAGTAAACCCAGTCCCCGGTTTTGAAATTAAAGGTGACTTGCCGCTGCTGGGTCAGCACAGTCAGAGCTAGGTGTTTATTTGAGTCGTCAAACAGGAGTAGGATTCCTTGGAAAGACTCATGTGGCCTGTGAACTGCTGGACAGCTTTGAAGATCCAGGTCTAAACCTCTTCATCCCAAACGTATTGTCCTGGTTTCAGCTGAGAGAGAGTTAATTTTCTTCACAGCAGCCAGTATGGGACTATGTTTTGGATTTGTGCTGGAAGCAGCGCTGATAG
>VWZZ01007621.1:315684-334974 GCA_013399095.1 Psophia crepitans
CTGGCTGGGGTAAAGTCACGATACGTATGGCCAGTGTTTTTCAAAAAAAGCTCATTTCATGGAGCTCCTCAGCATTCATGCTGCTGCATGAACATGGGCTGTATGAACACAGCAATGAAGGAATTTGGGGAGCTGAGGTTTGACCATTTTTCCCATCCTTGCCTTGGGCATATGACTCAGATCTGAGGAGACTCATTTCCTTTTGTACCACTAAAGGAAATGTACATGTCTAAAAGTGCATGTCTGGGCAGACAATATTTGCATGACCCAGGTATTTTGCAAAACAAGGTCCCAATCACCATCAACAACATTGCCTACCTGTTTTCAGGAGAACACTAATGCCTTGTGATATAGTATCATCTTTCCTCATTTCAAACTAATTTCACAAGAAGTGTTACGAAAGTCTTTTACTGCTGGGGGAACTGAGATGTAGAGAGATTCAGTGACACCAGTGGTCGTGATGTCCAGTGAAATGATGGAGTGGCATCTCATGTGCTCTTACAATGTACAGATTGGAAAGACTTGACTCATTCTCGTATTGACCAGAAGCTGCAGGATTCCCTTTCTGTTGCGAGCAAAGCCAGAAGGTCTGAACAGTAAATGAAGCTGAACTCCCCTGCACAAGCAGATATCCTGTGGGGACTTCAGCCATGGTTTAGCATTTGTCCTCAAGCAGACATATGCCTTGCAACCTGCTCTCCAGTGTTTATTTGTCCAAACACCTTGTAGATGCTTCAGGCCACAACAGTGAGTCCTTTAGTGAAAAATGGAGACAGGAAAGAAAGAGGAAGAAACACAACCTTGGTTTTCAGCTGGAATTTTCAAAAACATGCCTCTATATTTTTTTCAGTAGGTTTTCAAAAACATGGGTACTATTTTAAAATCAAGGCAGTCACAGGCATTAGTTGTCCTGAGTGTGGCAGGTGAGAATCAGGTTTGTTGCACGTTTTATGTGCTGATTTGAGAGATGATTTTTTTTTTGAAAGGGAAGATAGGTTTGGAAGTGGTCATTTCCTCTCCTTGAAGCTTCCCCAAGATACAACAGAGCAGACGAAGTTGCAACCTGCTTCTTGTACAGAGACGTAACTAACTGACAAAAAGCTCCTTACATTCAAGACAACAGAAATCCAGTGAATATCCTTACTGCTTGCACAACAGAGCGGATTTGTTTCTGCTCCATGCATGCTGCATTCATGTTTTCCTTTCCTCCTTGGCCCTGTGGCTTTGCCATGCTGGCGGCAGGTCCCCTCCCCGAAGAGCAAGGTCTCCCAAGTCCCACCTTGGATGCTCTCAAATGCAAGTGGCAGTGAGCATGATAGCCAAGAGATTAGTGCATGTGGGAGGTAAAAACCCTCATGAAGAGCATGCTTGATATATTAAACACTATCTACTCCCTGTTTTGAATAACAATTTGATTATGCTTAGCAGAGTTTGGAAGAGAAGAATGCTTCTAATCCTGTTTAACCCTCTTTTGGTTTTTGAATTAGTTTCCTAAGCTTTTAGGATAATGAAAAGGCATTACTGTCATCTGGCATCGTTTCTTTCCCACCACTTCACAGCCCCCAGTCTTGGTGGGCTCAGAAGCCACTGAGCATCCCCTGTGAGGCTGGAGACTCGGGGAACCTGCACAGGGGTAGGTGCTGCTTGCACAGGACGAAGAGGCAATCCTTCCCACTACCATTGTGCACTTGAAACTTGTGCACAGATTCACAGACGCATAGGGATTGGAAGGGTCCTCTGGAGATCACCCAGCCCAACCTCCTGCCAGAGCAGGGTCACCCAGAGCAGGGTGCACAGGGTGGCGTCCAGGCAGAGTTGGGATCTCTCCAGAGAAGGAGACCCCACACCCTCTCTGGGCAGCCAGAGGGAAGAAGTTTCTCCCCATATTGAGATGGAACTGTCTGTGTTCCGATTTCTGCCCATTGCCCCTTGGCCTGTCCCTGGGCACCACTGGGAAGAGTCTGGCCCCTTTCTCGGGACACCTCCCCTGGAGATATTGATCAGCATTGATCAGATCCCCTCTCAACCTTCTCTTCTCCAGGCAGAACAGCCTCAGCTCTCTCAGGTTTTCCTCATATTTTCCTGTTATTTCTTTGAATTTTGTCACCCTTTGTGACTTAATTAAATCTGATTTAAAAAAACCCAAACAAAACCCACCAACAAAAAAAACAAACCCCAAAAAAATCCAACACTGGAATTGGGAAGATTCTCCCTCCGTTTTTCCTAGGGTTCAGCATTCATAGTGCTTTGGTCCTTGTGAGCTGCTCTCATGTGTTTGTTTTTCTTGAGCAGGGTGGGAAAATATGTGCGTGTGTGCATTTGTGTACACGCATGAGTCTAACTGGACAGGCTCCTCTGGGTTTGATGATGAAAATAGCCTGGTCTTTCTTTCTTGGCTGGGGACATCTGTGCTTGGCTTGACAGCAGTCAGAGCTTCCTGATGTCCATGGGTGTCGCGGGAATGCTTCACCAACACGCTGGGTTTCAAGCTGAGCTCTTGGCAATTTCTTTTTTGTTTGTAGGAAAGGTAAGTGGCTCATCACCGGGATCTGCCATTACACCGTATCCTTCTTCCCGAGGCCGCCCAGTAGCGTGGTGCTTTCCCTCTCCCCCAAGGAAAATTAAAAACCAGTTGAAATCAAGTAGGCTGCATGAGCTTTCTTCTAGCTGCCGTGGCTGAGTAAATAATTTACTTTGTCAGCAGGAGACACCATTGTGCCCCCAATCAATACGGCTGACATAGGCGAGCGTCCCTTCTTATTAAGTGCTCCTCATCTGCTGAATTTGAGTCACAACTCTATTTTACAAACACACATCATATACATGGATACATTAACAGTCAATACCTTTCCCCTGTTGTTTGTTAGGTAGATTGGGAGACACCGGGGAGTTTTAAATTTTATTCCCAGCCAGGGAGGGATTTTAATGTCATTACTCACACTGAGATCTTCTCCGCTCTACAAATAGGCCATTGATTTTAATGGGGCAACTTGTAGCGTGAGGCATTATTTAGTGTGATTAAGAGTATTATAATTTGATGACTTCTGTTCGTTACCGTAATGGGATGTGCAGATAGCGACAGGATAACTGGTCGTTGGTTTCCCACTGAAACGAAGAAAGTGTGTGTGTGGTATGGGAAGTGTAATCTGTTCTCCAGCTCTGGGAGGTATAGTTGAAACGAAGGGGAAGATGGCGAGGATGGCATTTGCCTGTATTGGGTGGCTGTTTCTGACTGTGGGTCAGCGTTTGCTGTTTTCAGAGTTTTGGAAATTTCTGAACAACTTTTTCCATATTTGTCTCTCCTGTAGGAAGTTTCAAACAAAAGGAACCGAGCTTGATCACTCTGGTTCAGCCATAGTCCCCAGGGTTTTGGGGTTCTTTGGGTATAATAAATCTCTCTGAGCTTTAAATGACTGAAGTGAACAGGTCCCCAGGGGTCCCTCAGATAGTCATGGAATGGCTTGGGTTGGAAGGGACCTTAAAGATCATCTGGCTCCAACCCCCCTGACATAGGCAGGAATGCCATCCACTAGATCAGGTTGGCCAACGCCCCATCCAGCTTGGCCTTGAACACTGCCAGGGAGCCAGGGGCAGCCACAGCTTCTCAGGGCACCCTGTGCCAGGGCCTCAGCACCCTCCCAGGGAAGGATTTCTTCCTAATGTCTAATCTAAATCTCCCCTCTTTTAGTTTAAGCCCCTTGCCCCTGGTCCTATCGTTACCTACCCCAGTAAAGACCTCAGTAGAGATCTCTCATGTAGCTGTGCCCATCGGCTGGAGGCTGTGGGGAGCCCTGTCACCCTGAAAGCCCCTTCCTACCCCAGATGCCATGGAGTAGGGGGAATTGGTGTTCCCTGCACTGGATAGAGAGCAATCTATTGACTGGGGATGTCATATGTCACATGTTTGGGCTCTTCTTCAGGTTGTGCAAATGCAGAAGACCAGCAGAGGCACTTAGACCTTCTCTCCCCCACTACTCCCATCACCGTGGTGTCCCCAGCTAATCTGGGCACATCAGGAAACACATTTTATTTTGGAAGGATAGAAATAATTTTTTGGTCAGGTCTGTTTCACTCACAGCATCATCATTCCTGCCACAGAGGAAAGCCGCCAGCACGGGAGCGCAGGGAAAGATACAAATATCATCTTCAGTGGCAGTTTTTGATGCAATTTCCCCGTCCTTATGGGTCAAAACCCACGGAGAGGATTAGCATTGTGGCAGCAGGTGGTCTATTTCATTAGAAGAAGCTTTTCTCCTAATAGGGAGAATGGGCAAATCTATCTTTCTACATAAATCTGAGAGATTTACACAGTAGTTCAAGTTCATTTCATTTGTCTATGTCTTAATCAACTTTTCAAAATACAGGATTGGAGGGCAATATCTATGGGTAACTTCATCCGTTTTTTCTCAAAGTGAGTTTTATTTTGGAATGTTTTCCCCATTCCTCCTGCCTTTTATTGCCTTTGTTCTGGCTAAGGCTTCTGATTTTGGGGAGGGCACCCACAGTGAGTATTTTTACAGAAAGAGCTAGGATGAGTCATTTACTCCATCCATACAAATGATGGCAAAAAAATTGAACTTTCAGGGACTAATTACAGAGATTTTTAAATCAAGGCTTCCAAATAGTATATAATAACTCATGCGGCTGCTAATATGACAAAAAATCTGCTAGATAAAGAACAAAATAGAAGGAGTGGGAATATTTAGGGTACTTTAATGATGAATTAAGGAATTATCATTGTTCTTCCTGGGGATTTTAATTTGAAGCAAAGAACATTAAATGCCCCTGTTTCTTGCCTCATTTAACGCTACCAGGGGTAGTGTGCTCACTTGTTTTCTGGATGTGTTCCCTGCAGTACAACCTATCATGTTAATTGTATTCCCACATTTTTATTACATTCCTTCCCCCTTCCCCCAGGAGGAAAAAGAAGTGTCTCCTTTGGAGAGATCAGATGCCCTCCCCAGGGACATGTTCTTCCCAGAAGAGCTCTCATTGCAGAATGGCCCTTACCTGGCTGCTGGGCGCCCCCAGGGCAGCCTCTCCAAACAAGACACAGAGGGAAAAAATAATCACCAGTGAAAACTGTTTCCCTGAAACCAAAACGTCAGCAGCCAGTGCTACCTGCCCGCGTGTGTACAGAGGCAGATAAGCTTTAAGTTGGTTTGTTCCTCACAGTTAAAGCAAGGGAGGGCAACCCTGGCACATGCACCCGTCCTCTCCAGGCAGCAGGATCTGCAGCAGCTGCTGGGTTGGGCATTGCAGATGTCTGGTTTCATCTCATCCCTGTGACCAGCCCAGTGTCTACCCTGGTGTGGCACTGATGGGACGGCATTTTGGCACCTGCGGGATAGGCTCTTTGCATGCTGGCACACATCCTCCACCCAGTGCCCAGGCAGCCTCTGAAGGACTGTGAGACAATGGGGCCGTTTCCATGCAGTCACTAAGTGGTAAAATCTGGAGGTGTCCTTCATGCCTCCCCAGGTTTGCTATCAGATTTGGAAGGTGTTACTAATTTTACTGCTAGCCTATACATCACCCTGTGTTCCCTCAAACACTTCTTGATGGGTTTGGCTTGAATTTCTAATCCATAATGAAGTCTGGAGTTGAGCTAATTAAACATGAGCTGTGGTTTCATTTCAAATCTGCACACAGGTTGTCCTCAGATGAACCATGGTGAAGGTCCAGATTCAACACAACAGTCAAACACATGCCTTGAAGGACCAAATTTGGTGTGCACAAACATACCCACAGAGGCTGCAGCTCTGCAGGGCAGAAGGGCTGATCATTGCAGGCATCAGCTACCTGTGCAACAGCATTTTTTGACAGGCCAACATTATTTGGTCTGATCCTGCACGATTTGCTGGGATTTTCTAGGTTTCTTCCTGGAATAAAGAGCAGCAAGATCAAAACAGGTCCTCAAAGATTTCCTGCATCCTGTCTGCTTCTTGCAAGTGAAGAGCAAGACTTTCCTCACTAATTAAGGAGATAAGAGTGTGCCTTCTCTGTTCTCCAAGGAAGTAGGCTCTGTGCAGGTTGCCAGGGTATTCACAGCTTGCCAAAGGCACGCAGTGGGTGTGGAGCAGTGCACAGCTTTGAATTCCTGCATGGCCATCCTTTGCTCACTGCCCTCCTCTCTGGGTGGAAGAGACCATTGGCGAAGTACTGGAACAGGGTGCCCAGAGAAGTTGTGGAGGCCCCATATCTGGAAGAGTTCAAGGCCAGGTTGGATGAGGCTTTGGGCACCTTGGGCTGGTGGGGGGTGTCCCTGCCCATGACAGGGGGTGGGAACTAGATGGGCTGTGAGGTCCCTTCCAACTGAAACCATTCTATGATTCTATGATTTCTGTTGGGTGTTTCACCTCCCAGGACCCCAACGGAAGGATGTGGCCACAGGACACTGGGGCAACTGCAGACCCTCTCCCCAGAATCACTATTTATGCAGGAAGGGTTGTTGCAAAGCTCTTGCAATGAACACAGCCCAAGTAGCCCATCATATCTCAATGCAATTATAAATAAATACAGTACTTTCAGGTTTAGAAGAAGCTGTTACAGACATTAGCAGTGCAAAGTACTGTTCTCTCACTTGCACTTCTCATTTCTGAAGTTTCAGTCTGACTTGATTTATTCCAGCTACTTTGTGGCTCTTCTACATTTAGAGAAACAGACTGCTTTTTAAAGTACTGTTTTAAAAGATATTTTCATCTTTCTTGTCTAGATTGGATTGATATCACAGCTTGTTTGTCCCTGACATTGGTAAACAAACAAATGCATTCTTCTGTTGTTAAATATTAAAAGAGCACCAAGTACGAAACAGATGATTAATGACTTGGATGCTTCCACCTGGCAAACCAAATTACTGAGAATATTGGACAGCACAAACTTCATAATAAATTGATTATCCCATCCCTGCTTAAACATAGGGCAGAAGGAAAACAAAACCAGATGACTGGTGAATGAACCACTCATGCGTGGACTCAGACCCTGAAACTTTCCTTAGATCATTTTATTGACCTGCTTGTAAATGTCTGAATATTTCATTAGTGCCAAACTTTGGAGGCGGGAATGGTCGGTGCGTAGCTGAGCCCCGATGCAGGCAGGTCCTACAACAGACTGGATGAGCCTCTTCCCTACATGAAGCCAGGAATGAAATTCCCCTTTGTTTCAGCAAGCCTGGTATTTAATTTTGACTCTTCCTCTGCAAGCACCTAACCGGAACCCTTGTCATGCACTAGCCCCTGCTATGCACACATAAATCCTTTACTTTAACTGCTAACAAAAACTCTGCTCCTTGTTAAAGATGGGAGATAGTCTTTTCACACGCTCTTTTGCTGAAGTGCTGGTGGAACACCAGCAAACATAGAATAGAATAGAATAGAATAGAATAGAATAGAATAGAATAGAATAGAATAGAATAGAATAGAATAGAATCATTAAGGTTGGAAGTGACCTCAAGGATCATCTAGTCCAACCATCCCCCCACCACCTATTACCCACTAAACCACATCCCTAAGTACCACATCTAACCTTTCCTTAAACACCCTCAGGGAGCTCACATTCAGATTTATTTTGTCATTTTGGGGCAGAGCTGAGACCTTTCTGAACCAGCCGGAGTGAACCACGCCAGTCCCTGAGCGTGCACACGTTCAGCCTGATCCACATTTAGCTTTGTATGAGCTTTCGTTCTTTCTAAATGCTGAACGCTGAGATGACACCTACCGAGGAAATACCAGGTTCTCCCCACCATGCAATTCATTTGTAAAACCTCCAGAAATCTTTTTATTTTCATTTCAAAATAAAATGAGTCAGAAAGAAATTTCAGAATGACTCTTTTAAATTCACTGCTCAGCGCCCTGCCCACACAGGCGGACTCTTCTCCCTGGAAAAAAAAATAGAAAAAAAAGAAGAAGAAAAAAACCCCAGCAAACCAAAAAGAAGTGCTTCTTTCTCATTGCTGTCTGACTTTTGTTCGCCAGCTACAAAAAGGGTTGGAGAGAACAAAGTTCATCCCTGTCCACTTCTGAGGGTGGGACTGTGGGAGTGGGACAGCGCTGGGCACCGCACACAAAATTCAGGTGTAATGGGTGAGAAACAGTTGGGCTGTTTCTCCAGTGTTGCTCCTGAGAGTCCCTTCCCCAAGCACCTGGTCCCCTCAGCATCTGGTATGATCATTACATGACCAAGGTTTTTTTTTTCCAGAAACACGGCACTTCTGGCTGTTTTCTTCCTCTAAGTGGCAATACTAAGAGATGCAGAGAAGTGGTGAATCCCCATTTAGAGGTTCTTATTTTTTAAGCAGATGAGTCATATATATATATTTTGGCAATTAATTAATTCACATTAACAGCAGGCTTATCTGCCAGTAACCAACCTACCCCTAGCAAGGAAGATCTAATGGGGTTACAAGGCACTTAAAGATGAAGCTCTGAACGAGAGGAGAAAAACAAACAATATTTTCTGTTCTTTTAAAGGAAAGATTACTCAGAAAAAGAAAGAAAAAAAAAAAAGCAACAACTCCAACTGCAAAAGGCTTTTAAAAAATACTATTTCTCTATTCCTTCCCTCAAAAATGAAGTTTTTATTGCTTTTTGTGGTCAAGCCTAAGGCAGGTTTTGCTATTTGAAAACAAGCTGCCATCAGCCTCCAGCAAATACAACTTGCAATCTCTGGTTTCCTGAAGCCAGCTATGATTTCTTCTTTTTTTTTTTGCCTTCGTAAATATTTATTTCCCCTAACCAAGCACGAAATCCAGTAGGATTCATTTGATTAACCACACATTTCTGTACAATCCGCTGCAGAACGTCAAGGAGAATTTGTAACCAGACACATAGCGGAAGTGGGGCTCAGATTGCTCAGAGGAGGGAGGCTGGTGGGATTTCATCCCATGTACCACATTGCGCTGTCCTATGTGGGTACCTTTGTAAATCCTCAAGGAAGGGAAGCTCCTGTCCCTTTGGGACTACTGTAAGTGACATTTCATGTTTATCAAACGTGGAGGAGGCTGCTCTGTGTCTTTCCAGAAAGCTTTTCCTAGCTAGGGAGGGAGGTTTGACTCTGCTATCAGAAAAAAGTTTGCCAGCTCCCGAGTGCTGAGGAGCAGACCCAGAGAAGAGAGAGTGGAGGGTGCAGTCGGAACGGTGGGAAAAGGATGTGCTTTTGAATGTGGCTTGTTAAATTCATCACTCCAAAGCAAGTGCAAACGTGTAATTTCAATGGGGAGTAGGCTGTAGGCTGATTCCATGCAGTTTTTCATGGTTAGGGTTAACCTGTCCTTGTGGATCTCAGGGCATCACTCAGACACATCAGGTCCAGCAGCCCACATCTGTGCATGAGGGCTCCCACCAAGCACAGATTTGGACCTTCTTCTCCCTTTGCAGCTCTGTGCACACAGGCCATGTTCAGAGACACTCTGATTTCCGACAGCACCAGATCAGGTCCTGGTGCACTTCCAGGGACAGCTCTAAGCAGCAGCCAGTCCCTCCCGTGGGCACCCATGTGAACACAGAGAAGGGGCAAGTGCCAGGAGCCAGCACTGGAGGATCATCTCCAGCAGTTAGAGGTCAGCCTGTGCCAGAAAAAGGTGTTTTCTCTCCTGTTCTTCGCAGATTCATTAGAGTTCCTGCTCATAACAGCTGGTTCCTGTGAAAAGCCAGTTAAGTGGTGTGTCAGCTGCAACCACACAGCCCTGCCAGGCACACCGGCTCCACCGGTGGCCCTGGCTACATCTGAACCTGACAGTGCACCGCTCATTCGGGCTGACATCCATGCCACACGCTCGAGTTTCGCCAAGTACCACCTTTATCCTGCCTTACCCATCCAGATGACGGATGGACAGGAAGGAGGAAAGAGCTCATATCTCCCAGTACTGCTGTAGACCAAAATGCCCTTTCCTTAGTGTGTAGACCTTGGCATACCAAGGAGTAGTTCTGGACAGAGGCCCTTCCCCACTTCCCCAAACACATGAACCGGTTTGGAAATGGTCTGCAAATAGTCTCAAAAAGAGTAAGTGTAATCCATTGGTGAGCTTTCGCGAGCTTCTGCCTTATGTTTTCCTGTCCCTGATTCCTAGGAGTCCATTGAGTGCTACAGAGATGCCCAAGCCAGTGGAACCCAGGACAGTAAGCGTGCAGGGCTCCAGACACCTGGACCCACACTAACTCCATCCATCAACTAGCATCTCGCATCACGCTCTCCTAGTCTGACTCCTGAGATGATCCTGGTCAGGTTGTGAAATGAATGTGTAATTCATTTCAGCTCAGGATTACCAAAACGATTGTTGGCTTGTCAGTTCAGGGCAATTACTTTGCCTTTTGGGTAAAATAATGCCCCAGTTTTGTGATGCATTGAACCAGCTCCTTAGGCCAACTTGGTTGAATGGTCCTGGCTAGCTGGTTTAAGATGAAACCTTCTTTAAAGAAGGTAGGCACTACATAAGGTATGAAAAAATTGTTGGTTTAAGATCTTCAGACTCTTCTGGAAGCTGAATGTAAAACTAAACCAGGAAATATTAAGAACAAGAAAAGTGTAGCACTGTAAGTCAACAAGATTGCTGCAAATTAGCACTTCTGCACAGCAGGTCTTGCTCATCTGCTCTGCTCTTTCCGTGCGTACCTTGCACTTTGCACGTCCCCCATCAGCCAAGCAAGCACTATCTTCGTTATGGCACCTCTGGCACCCTCCGTTCCGCTCCAGCTACTCGTGGTGCTACGTTTGTTCCACCGCTTGCTTTATTAATGATTTTATCCCAATTAGTACGGCACGCTGCTCTTGGCAAGTGTTTCTCACAGCTTTCTGTTCGCGGTGGCTGTGGGCTCGCGAAGCATGGTGGCCGTGACCTGCTGGAGGTGAGGCACAGCGAAGGGAGAGCAGGGGACTGAACCAGGGCATTTCACTCTGTAAATCAAAATCTAATAGAAACGGACAAAATCTCTAATGGTGTTTTGCACAGGCTTTTTTTCATGACCATAGTCAATAGTATGACAATAAAGTTGATCCCCAAATAAACCTGGATTATCACATGTTTGATTTGTTTGATAAATGAATCATCAACCCCTTGATAATCCCAGCAGTACACTTAGATTTGTGCAGGGCTGTAAACAAAATGGGAAGTTCAATGTTCATTTGGATAAATGCCCATTAATTTTTTCCCCTTTTCTCCTCCTTCAAAGACTTCTCCAGCCAGCTCCTAGAAAATCAAAGCACTTTTTTTTTCTTTTTTTTTCCTTCTTGCACAGTTCAATGCATTTACTAATATGTGGCTGCTAGACTTGAGTTAATTTTAAACAGAAAGCACCGTAATGATGTAGGTCATTCGGTCACCCACAAAGATCACCTCCACTGGCTCAGCTACATCTTGTACATGCTGATGAGCGCTCCAGATCACGTACTGGCTGAGATCCTCTGGCATCACGCAGCTCTGAGACAGCAAAGGGGCCCCACTCTCTGGCTTTGTTAGTAATTAAAAGCAGTGTATGAGTTTGAGGGCAGGAGTGAGGCACTCCAGCCTGGACCAAGCTGCCACTGTGGGTTGGTGTAATGTCACCCAAAAGGCTGATGCACCTGAATTGGGGCAAGGCAAGAGCCAGACTCGGCACAGGGGCTTTTCGGTGGGGATGGAGGTACAGAGAGGCACAGGCTTTGCGATTGCCGGTGCTACAGGCAGCAGTGAGGAGCACAAAGCCTTGTTCGGTGTCTGTAAGGGAAGCCAGGGCAGCCACAGCCACATTTGAGACCGATCCTGACCCCTCATTTCTGATGCAGAGAGGCTGAGCCATTGCCCTGTCTATGGCCGCTAAGTCAAATGTAGCTAATTCTCTCGCAACAGCAAAACTCAGGAAAAAAAAACCCAGTGGTCTCATTCATGGTGCAACCAGATTGCAAAGGTTGAGGGAGAGTTTGGGGACCCTGGATGCTCTGTTCCCCCTTGCTGCATGCTGGGCTGTAGCCTTGCAACAAACACTATCTGCCCAACCCAGAAACACTGATGATTGCTGTGAGACCCTTTGAAGGGAAGAAGAGTTAAGATCATTATATTTTTTTCACAGCCTTTCAACAGTCCCACTGTAATCACAGGAATTGCTTAACCACACACAGACTTGCTTTGCAAACGTATGGCTGCTACCCAACGCCCCGGCAAGCTGCTACAGCAGCGTTCGGGGGGGCGAGCAAAGTATTTCAAGCTGGTGGCTGAGCGCAGCTCCCTGACACTGGCACGTTGGGCCACCACAACGCTGGAGCCAGCTGGAGGAAGACAAGGAGATAGCCTGGTTCCAGCCGTGCTCGCTGTCCCTGCAAAGGTCCGCCTCGCAGGCCCTGGGGCAGCACCGTGCCCCTGCTGTGATAGGAGGGCATGCGGACCAAAGGTGTGTGCCCTACATCATCTGTCATCCCATGGGACCCTTCTGCCACACATCACCACCACCCTGTGATGGCACTGGCAAGCCCTGGGTAGGCTCTTGTCAGGAAACCAAAGGACTAAACAGCCTCAGGAGGGTAAAGGACTACTGTACCCGCTGTGCCGAAGGCTTTTCTCCCTACCAAAGAGCAAAAGTGTTTCTCAGTAGCTTCTGAAGCAGTTGCAATAGTTTCTGAACTACTTTCTGCAGTAGTTTGTGCAATAGTGGCAGCAGCACAGGAGGGCAGGGCAGCACCTGGGAGAAGCATCTACTTTGCACTCACATCCCAACTGGAGAAGCACAGGCAGGTTTGCTCTGTAGGCTCCCCACCCAACCAAATCCCTTTGTATGATACCACGGAGACTCCGCAGTCCCGTAATGAGCCCAGACATCAGCTTCAGCTTGGCTGGGTTCTGCCATCCTGCCTCAAAACCGTCAGCTGATCTCAGTGCACTGGTACCACCTTTAGACCAGCCCCTGCCTCACTCTGTAGGTGGTCTCCTGGAAGTGAGTAGGACAACCTGGATTTCCAGGGGAAGCTCAAGAGCTGTCTCCTGCCCGACGCTTCACGACACACTGGTTTGTGGCCGGAGGAGCGTACTAGTGTCTGGAGGACGGCTGACTGTCCCACTGTGATAGAGGGCTGTCCTGTCATCAGATGACTCCTTCGAGGGAGGAACTAGTTCCACCTTTTAATTTTGTTTCTTAGTCAATTGCCCATGTGGATGCGAATAGTTCGGTCTGCCTCCGTTTGTAATGGAATTGGATTTGCAGTTTGATGGTGGCTATAGATCAATACATACTTTCCCTGAAAGCAGCAAGAGATTTCTTGTGAAAGGTAACGAGATTAGTTAAGAAGTTAAATACCACTACATCTGGAATTGTGGCAAATCGTTTGTGCCATGGTCTCCTGATTAGCCTTATTACTCAAACTGCCACAATCCGTAGCCATGTTCTCTTCGCATTCTCTATTACGGCAGGTCTTCCTCCGCTGGCATGGCAGGACTGTCCTGCCTCTTGGCCCTGCACTGAGGAAGCCTGCTGAGAAGTTTTCATGTCTGATCCTCTTTGTGAGCAGAGGAAACGCTCTCTGCAGCTTTGATCCTGCCCTGCTGGTTCATGATGCTCTTCTAGATGGGTTCAGACCAGTCTGTGATCCACGCGGAGTTTTTTAATTCACAGATTGGTAGGGGACAGAGGGGCCCTCTGGAGATCACCTACCCCAACCCCCTGCCAGAGCAGGGTCACCCACAGCAGAGTGCACAGGGTGGCATCCAGGCGGGGTTGGAATCTCTCCAGAGAAGGAGACCCCACACCCTCTCTGGGCAGCCTGGCCCAGGGCTCCGGCACCCGCAGAGGGAAGAAGTTTTTCCTCATGTTCAGGTGGAACTTCCCCTGTTCCAGTTTGTGCCTGTTGCCCCTTGTCGTGTCCCTGGGCACCACTGAGAAGAGCCTGGCCCCTTCCTCTGGACACCCACCCTGTAGGTATTGATCAGCATTGATCAGATCCCCTCTCAGGCTTCTCTTCTCCAGGTTGAACAGCCCCAGCTCTCTCAGCCTTTCCTCATCCAAGAGATGCTCCAGCCCCCTCATGATCCTCACAGCCCTCCGCTGGACTCTCTCCACTAGTTTCCTGCCTGTCTTGAACTGGAGAGCCCAGCACTGGACACAGTTTTCCAGGTGTGACGTCACCAGGGCAAAGTAGAGGGGGAGCAGAAACTCCCTCAACCTGCTGGCCATGCTCTTCTTGATGCACCGTGGGACACCATTGACCTTCTTGGCCATGAGGGCACACTGCTGGTCATCGAGAGCTTGTTGTCCACCAGAACTTCCAGGTCCTTCGCTGCAGTGCTGCTTCCCAGCAGGTCAGCCCCCAACCTGCCCTGGTGCCTGGGGTTGTTCTTCCCTGGGTGCAGGACCCTACACTTGCCCTTATTTGATCTCAGAAGGTTCCTCTCTGCCCAACTCTCCAGCCTGTCCAGATCTCACTGAATGGCAGCGCAGCCTTCTGGTGTGTCGGCCACTGCTCCCAGCTTGGTGTCCTCACCAAATCTGCCGAGGGAACACTGTCCCCTGTCCAGGTCGCTGATGAATATGTTGAACAAGACTGAACCCAGCACTGACCCTTGGGGCACACCACTCGCTACAGGCCTCCAACCAGACTCTGCACCGCTTGTCACAACCCTCTGGGCCCTGCCGTTCAGCCACTTCTCTGTCCACCTCACTGTCTGCTCATCCAACCCGCAGTGCCTAAGCTTGCCAACACGGGTATTATAAAGGAGAGTGTCAAAAGCCTTGCTGAAGTCAAGGCAGACAACATCCACTGCTCTCCCTTCTCCATGAGTTTCTTCAGCCAGTGATAGTGAATATGCCAAAGGTTTCTTTACTAAGCACCAATGGCAGACTTTGTTTGAACTGAACTTGTTCTTCCAAACATTCCTCCTAACATTAAGAAAAGAAGCTGATAGAAAGGGTAAAGGGAACAGCAGGTTGACCCCCTCGCTCCTAAGGTCAACACAAGTAATTTCATCAGTACCACTGGTGGTTCTTTAGTGTTGTCTCTAGTTCTTTTGGAAAATGTGATATGGCCTTTATTGAAGGAAACGTGTTGCCCTGTGTGGCAGCTTCTCCCTGGCTCTCTCCCTGGTGTCTCTCTCTCTTCTCTCTGCTGTTTCCCAATAGCAGTTTGGTTTTCTCTTTTCAGCCAACAAAACTGTGCGCTGCACAGCAGACAGCTGGCAGGGAGGCCGGTCACCCCGCTGCGGCTCTCCAGCCGCCAGCTCATCTCAGCCATCATCACCAGCGGCTCTGGCCCAAGGGTTTGTCCCCTCATGGAAAGGTAAGGACGCTTCTGGCTTACAGCCCACGGTGAGCAGCTTTCTCCATCATAAACCACTCAGGGGGCATGTGAGTGAGCTGGCAGGGCAAGGAGACAGCGTGATGGATAACTCAGCAGCAGCGAGATCACACCATTAGTGATCTCAGGCTCTTTTGACATGGTGAGCTGACATCCCCATAAATATTGCTCGGGCTGGTGCCCAGGGCTCTGTGTTTATCCGAGCTGGCTAGCTGTTCAAGTATTCATCTGCTGCTCTTCCCACACGCAGGAACCAGACCTGTGAGTGCTTTTAGGCTAAAGTCATTGCATACATGTGGGTTTGCTGGTGCAAAAGAGCCCTTGAGTTCTGCCTGGAATTTCACAAGTCCATAAGTGGAAGCTTTGAGATAGGTCACATTAAACAGGAAAACAAATAAAACCAACCCAAATTACTCAAGAGCTGCTCCTGTTCCATAGCTGTGACATGCAACGGGTACACGGGATGCTGAGTAACACAAACCGCTATCTTGCAGAGGAGCAGAACCAGAAGGAGGTGGTTTTGGGGACTGATGTTGCCAGGCAGTTCTGGACTCTGGAATCAGATCCTGCTTCTCAGGATGGCTGGCAATCCCCTGGTCCAGCCACGCACTCAGGCTCATTTTCTGAGGTCTCAGGTTTGCTGGTTAAATTAGCAGGTTTAAGAAACAGCACAAAACTAGAAATCTGGCACAGGAGGCAGTTTTTCTTTCATTCTGTCCTAAAAAAATGAAGTCTATGTGTTTTTTCCATTGTAACTGAATAGTCAAGGCTGTGTTTCTCTGACGTTAGTATAAAATAGTTGTAAACCTGTTTCCCGTTACACTGGTAGCACTGAAACAAACTGCCTCCCTGCTGCTGAACCCAGCGGTTGCTCGCTCATAGAAAAGCCCGGCAGTTGATGCAATCCCACGTTTGGTTTAGCTTTTGAGGGCTCAGAGGAGGAAGGTCAACATTCAGGGAGAGACGTGGAACCACGTCTGGCTGAGCTGAGCCAGGTGGTGCAATAATCACATCCATCAGAGCAAGGAGAGCGACCCATGACCCTTTGAGAGCTTTCCACAAATTAGGGACACAAAACTCAGTGCTAAAGCTCATGAAATCTTGAGTTATCGAAAATAACATGAAAAAAAGCCCAAAGCAAACCGGAAAAATTCCCAGCCATTTTTTAAACCCCATTTTGGGCATCTGTGTGACAGCCTGTTTTTGACATGCGCCATCAGTGACATTCCCCACCAACTTCAGAGAGTGCTGGAGCTGTTCGGTGGCTTTAATATTCAGATATTTAATGAGATGCCCAATTAAGCTGAACCATAGCCATTTCTGCTGCCATTTATTACAGAAACCCAAGGGAGTTAAGTGACTGACTCATAAGGATTTCAACATATAGACCGTTAGTGGTTTTAAAAAAATGAAAAAATAGAAAAAAAGAAAGAAAATTTAATTTCTTTATGCTGTTCTGATGGAGAACAGGGGATTAAAAGGGGCAGAACAGGGAGGTTGAGTGCAGTGCAGCATTTCATGCAGAGCAAAGGAGGTGAGGCAGGGACTGTTTCACAGGCAAGGACATGCAAGACGTGGGAAAAATTTGGCCTCTGCAATTTGCATCTCCCCAGACAGAGCCAGATGCCATTTCGAGTTTCAAAGAAAAGTTAACAGGATCAAAACTCGCTTTGCTAAGTCTCAGCTGGTTCGGAAATGTGCCCACGAACTTGGAAACAAGCTGGCGTCAGAGGGGCTCGTGCTGTGCAGTGAAAGCTTTGCAGAGCTTTAGCGAATGCAGCGTTGGGTTGGAAATATGGTGGTTTAGCCCTTCTTTGGGGGAGGTAGCAGCAAACGCTGAGCGCGGTGGGAGTGCACAGTCCTTTCTGCCTGGTGCAATTTCACACGGGTTAGCAAACAAAGTGCAACTTGGCTAAGGGCCAATATATGTTTTTTATCCATCTATATCACAGAATCATAGAATCTTTAAGGTTGGACAAGACCTCTAGGATCATCAAGTCCAGTATCTATATTCTGGCTGCTCTCTCGTGCCGAAATGTGCCCCTGGCTTTGCTCGCTGGCACTGTGCCTCTGCTCCCGCAGCATTTGGGATGTTTACGGCACGACGTGCTGTGCAGATGAAAGTCTTGGCTCTCACCTGCATAAATCAAAGCTGCTACTTGGCATTTCCACCAAAATAACTCCACTGATGGGAGAGCGTGATCTGAACTATTTTGGGACAACCTGTTGGATTGTCTTGGGTGTGCAAGGGGCCAGACCTGGCTATGCAACTCGCATCACTTCTGTAGGTGTCAGGTTATTGGGGTTTTTATTTCACGTGTTGATTTTCCCAGTCCTTTTTTCCTCTGTTCTGTTGCAAAACTGAGAACTTATAGTGGTTCTGACTTTTTTTTTAGGTGAAGTGATAAATATTTTCTGTAAAATTACCTGTCTGGGTTTAGAGAAAGTTATTTCAAATGCAGCAGCAGCTAAGGAAGCAAACTGATGCTCCATGACATTTCTGATGTACGGGGACCATACTGATGTGCCACGCGTACCCTCACAAGTTCACTATAAAAACAAATGTTGATTGGGACACTGCGGTAGGAAGACCAACAAGAAATGCTGATTTGACTTCAGCCCTCCAACCAAACCTAAAAACCCTGCAAAATGTGAAAGTTGACTGCAAATTCTGCTGTGCAGGTCTATATCACAGCATACGTTCGACCGTGCTTTCATGGGTGCCGTGTGAGCACCACCAATTTCATGTGCGATTGGTTTTTGGAAAAGTGTTGAACAGAATCCATTTTCAGAGCTCATTTATTCATGATGAGGTTCATGTCACAAAATGCCAATAATCTGTTTTGAATTATAAAGGCTAAATCTCCCGGTACGCTTGTTACTCCAGGTAGAACAGACTCCAGCGAGAGCTTCTCGCTGAGCTTTTTCCCTCCCAGACATTGTTCCCCTCCTCCTAACCCAGTAAATCATCTGTTGTGATCTTAAGCCACTTCCTGGGCTTGGAGTTATAATCTTTTATTGACTGAAGCGCTACTAACGGTTCTTAGGACAGTAATAAATATGTGCTTTCTGGATTGGCTCTAATTTATTGCAGAAAGTATAAAGCTCAGGTCACCAAGAAAATCTCAGATCTGTGTGCAGTTATTGGGGTTTTTTATGTTAATACTCCAGAATATTCATGTGGGCAGGCTACAGTTCTGGGGGGCAGAAATGACTTTTGTTCAATTAAAAGTAAAAATACAATTTTTAACTGTATGATATAATGAAATTATTTATTACTATTTAAATATAATTTAATTATCATTCCAAGTCCAGCTGCATGTATTCAGGCTAATCTGCTGCCAGTGCCCACAGCTGGCTCCTTTGCAGATGATCGCTCTGAACGATGCAGCTCAATTCCCCGCAGTTGCATTGACAATGTATCTTCAGTAATCTAGATATTTAAATACTCTACGTCTAAATTAAACAACCAGCTTAAAATAGTCTAAAATAAACTATTTATACCTATTCTATTTATACTGATGAAGCTTAAAAAATAATTTAAAAAAAACCCCTAACTATGGAAAAAGCAAGAGGTGCATTTCCGCACGTGCATGCAATGTTTCCTGCCCCCCATTGTTAAGCAAAAGCAGTGGCAGTAAAATTCATCATATATATTTCAAAAAGTTCAATTATTGAGAGCAAGAAAAGCTCAGGAGGTTATTCACAACAGTCTATGTATTCCGTGCATGGTACCGCTATTTCAGGCTTGTTGATTTCTCTCTCAATATTGGCTCCAAACATCAGTTCACTGAAGGAATTTCCATCTGCAAAGACCAAAATGAGAATTTCCCCAAAACACGATATTGGGGTGTGCATGTGCACCCATGCACAGCTTCGAAACTGTTAACATCGCCCCAGGATTTCTACAGACTCTGCAAATGATTTCCAGAGGTTCCTAAACAAGGTCAGATCTTCCCACATGCCAAAGTGGGGACAGTTTTATCAGGCCAATGGGTCAGATGCCACCGGGGAAGGACGGACGGACGGAAGGAAGGAGGG